>OZ035882.1:142984602-143182102 GCA_964034835.1 Muscina levida
GTTTTTTCACAAAAAAAAAAAATTTTTCAAATAAACATTTTTTTACATGTTCAAAAAGTACTTTTTTATAAGTACAAAAACTACTTTTTTCATCATTTCAAAAAGTACTACTTTTTATTTTAGCAAAAGGTACTTTTTTGTAATTACAAAAGTAAATTTTGCATAAGTACATAAAGTACTTTTTTCATAGTTTCAAAAGTACTTTGGTTATGAGTTCAAAAATTGTTCTATAAGTACAAAAAGTATTTTTTCATAATTAAAAAATATCATATATAGAAAAAGTTCTTTTTTTTATAATTAAAAAAGTTAGATTTTTATAAGAAACAAAAGGTTTTTTTTTCCATAATTACAATAAGTAACTTTTCTTAAGGGTGCAAAAAGTTGTTTTTTCATGATTACAAGAAATAAATGTACTTTTTTCTTTTAATATTTACAGGTTGTACTTTTTTTTTAAAAATGCAAAGAGTAATATTTGCATTATGTACAAAAAATATTTTTTCACTTTAATTTTACATAAAAGCACCTTTATTGTGAATTTATTTCATATCTTCTTGTAATCTTGAAAAAAGTACTTTTTTTATCATAATTTCAGGTTTTCCTTTTCTAAAAATACAAAGAGTAATATTTTCATAAGGTACAAAAGATATTTTTTCACTTTTATTTTACATAAAAGTACCTTTATTATGGTGCCAAAAAGAATATTTATTGTATTAAAAAATGGAATTATGGTGCCAAAAAGTCAAATTTAATGTACCAAAAAGTACTTATATTGTACCAAAAAGTACTTTTATTGTACCAAAAAGTACATTTATTGTACCAAAAAGTACTTTTATTGTACCAAAATTTACTTTTATTGTACCAAAAAGTACTTTTATTACACTAAGTACATTTATTGTATCAAAAAGTACTTTTATTGCAGCAAAATCAAAATTTATTATATCAAAAAGTTTATTTATTATACCAAAAATTACATTTACAGTAGCAAATAGTAAAATTTATTGTACCATAAAGTACAAATTTATTGCATCAATAAGTACAATTTATTGTACCAAAACTTTTTGGTACAAACATTTTCTGTACCGAAAAGTACCATGATTGTACCAAAAAGTACTTCTATTGTGCAATAAAGTACAATTTGTTGTACCAAAAAGTACTTTTATTGAACCAAAAAGTGAATTGTTGCAACAACAATGTACCAAAAAGTACTTTCATTGTACGGACCAGTACTTTACTTGTACAAAAAGTAAATTGTATGTACCAAAAAGTACATTTATTGTACTTATTACAAATAGTACAATTTATTGTACAAAAAAGTACTTTTATTGTAATTACATTTATTATACTAAGTTTTTTTGTTTTAAAAAGTTCTGCTGTTGTAATAAAAAGTACTTATTTTGTATCAAAAAGTACATTTATTCAACCAAAAAGTACTTTTATTGTATTCATAAGTAATAATTATTCTATAAATAATTACTTTATTTTACCAATATGTTTATTGTATAAACAAGTACTTTTCTTGTACCGAAAAGTTCTTTTGATGTATCACAAAGTACTTTTATTGTACCAAAATGTTGTGTTATTGTACCAAAAATTACATATTTTGTATCAGAAAGTACTTTTATTGTACCGAAAAGTGATTTTATTATACCAGAAAGTATTTATTTTTTAGTACAAAAAGTACTTTTTTATTATTTCCAAAAAAAATTCCAAATGTTTTTAAATTGTCTCAAACATATCTTATATTGTACCAAAAAGTACTTTTTTTTAAACCAAAACGGAATTTTTTTCTATCAATAAGTACTTTTATTGTACAAATAAGTACTTTCATTGTACAAACAAGATGTTTTTTGTACCCGAAAGTACTTTTATAGTACCAAATTATACATATATTGTGCAAAAAGTATATATTTTGTACTAAACAGTACTTTTATTGCATCAAAATGTACTTTTTTTGTACCGAAATGTAATTTTATTCTACTAGAAAGTATTTATTCTAGTACAAAAAGTACTTTTTTTATTATTTTCAAAAAAATTTCTAAATGTTTTTGAATTGTTTCAAAAATTGTTTCCAATAAGTAATTTTATTGTACCCCAATAAGTGTTTTTAAAGTACCAAAAAGTAGTATCATTGTACCAACAAGAACTTTTCTTGTACAAAAAAGTACATTTCATATACAGAAATGTACATTTTATGTACCAAAAAGTACATATATTGTACCAAAGAGTACATTTATTGTATCAGAAAGTACTTTTATTGTACCTAAAAGTAATTTCATTACACAAGAAAGTATTTTTTTTTTTTTAACTGAAAAAGTACTTTTTCAAATAAATCAAAAAAAAAATGTTTTCCATAATTTTCAAAATTGTTTAAAAATGTTCTGCTATAGTACAAAAAAATACTTTCATTAAACCAAAAAGTAATTTGATTGTATCAATAACTAATTTTACTGCACTGATAAGTACTTTTATTGTGCCAACAAGTACTTTTCTTGTACCAAAAAGTACTTTTATTGTACTAATAAGTATTTTTTTTGTACCAAGAAATACTTTTTTTTGTAATAAAAAGTACTTTTGTTTTACCACAAAGTATTTTTATTATACCAAAAAGTACTTTAATTGCTCCAAAAAGTACTTTTATTGTACCAAAAAGTACATTTACTGCACTAAAAAGTACTTTTATTGTACCGTGAAGTACTTTTATTATACCAGAAGCATATTTTTTTGAAGTGCAAAAAGTACTTTTCATATAATTACAAAAAGTAATTTTTTCAGAAAATACAAATGTACTTTTTTTTTCATGATTACAGGTATAATTTTTCTAAAACCAAAATGTATATATCCATTAGGTACAAAATGTACTTTTTAATACATGGATATGTACTTTTTGAAAATAATTCATCGTTTTAATTGAATAATTCCAAATAGATTAATAAGTTTGTACTTTGGTACTATGAAATGTAAATTTTTTTATGCAAACCTGTACAAAAGTACATTTTCTCCATACTTGAGACTGTGTATTTTATAGGAATTTAATAGTTAACAGCTTAATATGCAATTTAATCGTTTCATTGGTTTTTTTAGGGACAAAAAAAAATTTAAGTAAAAAAGTATTTTTTTCATACGAAGAAAAAGTACTATTTCATAATAAAGAATGTACTTCTTAGAAATTAATCTTCTGTTAACTTTGCCATTGAATAATTTTATAATTTTTCTAAATTTCTAATTTTTTGTAACAAAAAATATCTAATGTCCTTTTGTATGTCTGTGTGTTAGCCATGGATTACTATTAGGTGCATTTATTAGATATGAAATTTTGAGGAATTATTTTTTACACATGTGTAAAGGTTTCCAGGGTAGTATGGTTAGTACGAGGGTTGCTTATGCCAATAGAAGCGATATATATAATTAAGACACCAGCAAATCTATAACATTTTGTAAAAAATGCTACAATTTTGCACATCGCTATTATTTTATAGATTTTTTTTTAAATTTACCAGTTAGGAATTAATATATTTTGTTTTTTTTTTATATAAAGAGATCAAAAAAGAAGTTTACTTTAAATTCCAAAGGAATCTATAACAAACTTTTTAATGCAAAGATATTTATCCTTCGCCAACAGCAAAACAACAACAAAAGAGACTTACCCAGCTTCCGCATAGCCACTGTACAACACTAATGCCAATCCAATAACAACGAATATTTGAAATAACTGCCAAGTAAAAAAACAAAAACACAACAACAGAGTTAACAACGTCTTATCCTTTGGTAGAAAGTAGTGGTTGTCATATCCTTACCACCTGCCGACTGTTCATTGTTGCTTAGTTGAAAGAGGATAAGGGCTGTCGTTTAACTCCTCAAAACACTAATTAACTGCTGTTTCCTGTTAATTCCGGTATTAAACAAATCGAACACACGATATATCCGACGCTTTGCACGATGTCGCGCTAACACTCGCGTTTAAAGTCTTCACTGAAATGTTGAACAATTTACTGAAAACAAGAGTTTTTATAACATGAAGATAAACACAAGTCCAATTGCATACGGGACATACGAGAGTTGCTATAGTGCTTTACGCTGCTTTCTGCTAGACTCTTCAGCTTGCCTCATTGTGGGGGCGGAGGCGGGCTGGTGAAGTTTTTATGTGTGTCTGGGTGCGTGTCGATTTTGGCCAATATTTTGATTTTCTTACTTCCTTAGATATGTTTCTTCTTGTGTGTTGTTGGTTGGTTGGTTGACTCTACTCAGCTCGGCTGGTAGAAATTGGTGCATGCGCTTACAGAGATATATACGTTGCCAGTGAATTGTAACAGTTTTCAGTTTTTTGCTTTGCTCTTGTCTGTTTAAAAAATTTTGATTTACTTCATGTAATTTGTTGTTGCTTATAAAGATGGTGGTGCATGAGAAACTTTTTTGTTTGAAACTTTAAGCCGGTGTATATGGGTTTCAAACACTGCTACATGTAAGGGCGAGTATACAATAATAGTACTTTTTGGATAATGCATATTTTTCTGGACATCATAAAATAGTAAACGGTTAAGTTATCTTTACGAAACATGAAATTTGCTTTAAAATGGCATACAATAGGTTTTGCATATTTTGCATATTTTTAAAAAAAATAAGTATTTTTGCATATTTATGCACATATTTGGAGTATTTTAAATTATTTATGTATGAAACAATGATGCATTTATGTTTTCGTAAAATGTTAAAAAGTTTGCTTGAAACTGAAATGTTTGTATAGTTTTTATTGTTATTACTAGGTCAAAGAATCTTATGCAAATGCATATTTTTTCTGGACATCCTAAAATAGAAATGGTTTAGTTATCTGTAGGAATCATGAAATTTCCTTTCAAATGGCATTCAATCGTTTTTGCATATTTTACGAAAAGTAAGTTTTTTTGCATATATATGCGCATAATTTAGCAAATTTGAATTTTTGGAATATTTTTAATTTTTGCTGTGTGAAACAATGTTGTGCTTTGTTTTGGTAAAATGTTAAAGAGTTTGCTTGCAACTGAAATGTTTGTTGCTTTTATTGTTATTACACGTGGAAGAAACTTATGCAAATGCATATTTTTTCTGGACTTCCTAAAATAGAAATGGTTAAGTTATCTTTGCGAATCATAAAATTTCTTTTAAAATGGCATACAATCGTTTTTGCATATTTTACGAAAAAAAAGTGTTTTTGCACATTTATGCGCATATTTTAGCATATTTGAATTTTTGGAATATTTCCAATTATTGCTGTGTGTAACAATGTTGCATTGATGTTTTCGTAAAATGTTAAAGAGTTTGCTTGAAACTGAAAAGTTTGTATAGATTTTATTGTTATCACACGTGGAAGAAACTTATGCAAATGCATATATTTTCTGGACTTCCTATAATAGAAATGGTTAAGTTACCTTACGAATCATGAAACTTCCTTTAAAATGGCATTCAGTAGTTTTTGCATATTTTGCAAAAAATAAATGTTTTTGCATATTTATGCGCATATTTTAGCATATTCGAACTTTCGGAATATTTCTAATTATTGGTGTGTGAAAAAATTATGCGGTTGTTTTCGCAAAATGTTAAAGAGTTTGCTTGAAACTGAAATGTTTTGTATAGTTTTTATTATTATCACTAGGTCAAAGAATCTTATGCAAATGCATAATTTTTCTGGACATCCTAAAATAACAAACGATTAATTTATCTTAACGAATCATGAATTTTCCTTAAAAATGATATTCAATCGATTTTGCATATTTTGCATATTTTACGAAAAATAAGTGTTTTTGCATATTTATGCACATATTTCAGCATATTTGAATTTTTGGAATATTTTCAATTATTGCTGTGTGTAACAATGTTGCATTGATGTTTTCGTAAAATGTTAAAGAGTTTGCTTGAAACTGAAAAGTTTGTATAGTTTTTATTGTTATCACTAGGGCAAAGAATCTTATGCAAATGCATATTTTTTCTGGACATCCTAAAATAGCAAACGGTTAAGTTATCTTTACGAATCATAAAATTTCCTTTAAAATGACAATCAATCGTTTTTGCATATTTTACGAAAAATTTGTGTTTTTTGTATAATTTTGCGCATATTCAGCATATTTGAATTTTTGGAGTATTTTCAATTATTGCTGTGTGAAACAATGTTGCATTGATGTTTTCGTAAAATGTTAAAGAGTTTGCTTGAAACTGAAAAGTTTGTATAGTTTTTATTGTTATCACTAGGGCAAAGAATCTTATGCAAATGCATATTTTTTCTGGACATCCTAAAATAGCAAACGGTTAAGTTATCTTTACGAATTATAAAATTTCCTTTAAAATGTCATTCAATCGTTTGTGCATATTTTGCATATTTTTGAAAAAATATAAGTATTTTTGCATATTTAAGCGCATATTTGGAATATTTTCAATTATTGCTGTGTGAAACATTGATGTTTTTGTTTCCATAAAATGTTCAAGAGTTTGCTTGAAACTGAAATGTTTGTATAGTTTTTATTGTTATCACTAGGCTAAATAATTTTATGCAAATGCATATTTTTTCTGGACATCCTAAAATAGCAAACGATTAATTTAACTTAACTAAACATGAAATTTACTTAAAAATGACATTCTATCGTTTTTGCGTATTTTGCATATTTTTGAAAAAATATAAGTATTTTTGCATATTTAGACGCATATTCAGCATATTTGAATTTTTGGAATATTTCTTATTATTGGTGTGTGAAAAAATTATGCATTTGTTTATGTTAAATGTTAAAGAGTTAGCTTGAAACTGAAATCACTAGCGCAAAGAATCTTATGCAAATGCATATTTTTTCTGGACATGCTAAAATAGAAACGGTTAAGTTATCTGTACGAATCATGAATTTTCCTTAAAAATGATATTCAATCGTTTTTGCATATTTTACGAAAAATAAATGTTTTTGCATATTTATGCGCATATTTTAGCAAATTTTACAATAAACGTTTGTTTTATTGTGAATTCTTTAAATCATTTGCGGCGTTTTGTTTTATTTTATTTTCACTATAAGTCTCTCTGCCATAAGTCTCTCTCATCTCTATTGCCTATTGTAGCGCTCCTTTATTTCTAAGCATTGCATTATGTTTTAATTGTAGCGACGTTTGTGTGATTTTTTGTTTAATAAACTTAATTTTTATTTATTTGTTAGCATTAACGTTACACTTATCCATTTTATTTGTATTTATTAGTTTGCAGTCATTTAAGTTTCATTTAAAAGCCTACAAAAACGGAAGCAAAGAAACTCAGTCAACGGAAATGCTTAACGTGTTATTTGTATAGTTGCACAGCCATACCTAGCAACAATATACCCAAGTCAGTGGTGAATTGATAAAATTTTGCAAAATTTAGTTTGCATTTGAAGTTAACATTTAAAAGTTGATAATATTATAATAATAATAATAATAAAACAACAACAAACATGGAATGGAATGTGGGGGAAATATACATTAGTTATGCAGAGTGGCTGGCAATAAATTATAATGGAAATGGGTAAAATTGGAAAAGGAAATCTAAATTATAATAATTAAATAAAATAATAATAAAAAAAAACTATTAAAGTGGTATTGTTTTAATAGGAAAAGTGTGTTAGTATAGATTTAAGGGATATATAAAAAATAGAAATACAAAAATTCTGAAACTAAGATTTTTGTGGTTTCATATTTTCACTGGTTTAACTATAACAAGTTCGTTGCTTAAGTCTTTTGTATACATCCACTGACCAACGACCCAGTAAAAGCCCAAGTAAATAAACAAAAGATTCTTACAAATTAACCATATAACTCAATAATTTCTTAGACCTTTTCCTTTCTAAAACTTCAAAGAAAACCTCTATTTGTTCTTATCTCTTAGTTTAAAATACACATTGATTCGTGCCTCTGGCTCTTAATAGTTGCCCATGAAAAATGATCATTACCGGACATGTGGAAATTTATCAAACCAATGTTGTGTATACAATGCATAGACACAACACAACACTTTAGTATGTTGTTTGTCGATACATAGTTAACTAACGGTATCAAATTTCAACTAAATATTCAAATGAGTATTATAGAGAGGGAAGACTCAAAAATCAATTTGTTTTGGTGGCATTTACTTGTAAATGAAATTTTGTTGCTTTATTGATGATGTTTGGGAAATGTCGTTGATGTTAAAGGAAAATTGTGTTGTATTTTTGTTGGTTATTCTTTTAGTAAACAACAAAGTACAATATTTTTCAGCTTATTGGTATTGAGACTCAATTCTGAGAATTACTCATGAAAGTAGCCCCAAAAATAAGAACTTTTGCATCATTCGTTTCGTCAAGTTGGCTGCATTAATAGAAAGTGCAAAGTGAAAGTGGATTTTTAGCACTTTTTCTATATTTTAACACGGTTGATATACCGTACGAAATATCACTTTTGTGTTTAACCCAACGAAAATATTACCTTATATCGGAAAAAATTTAAGATGGATTTTTTCTTAAAAATAAATCAGCTTTAATTTTAAATTTAAAAAAAAAATAAAAATAACGTACTATTTTATTGCGAATAGTAGAAAACATCAACAAGCCATTACAAAAAAGAAAAAAATGCATTTCCTCAATCCATACCATAGTTAGAAGAATTTTAATCAAATTTCCAAAAAAATTGTATACGCCCAAATCTCATTTTTTTTAAAAGTACTAATTCTTCTTGTGGGTACTTTAAGGTACATGTGTCCAATTTGTACTCAAATCCTGCTTTTTCTTATTTTGCTAGAATAGTGCTGTCGTTTTGCATTAGGGATTGCATTGGTGCATTAAAGGTACTTTTTTGTACCAAAAAGTATATTTGTTGTACCAAAAAGTACTTTTATTGTACCAAAAAGAATATTTGATGTACCAAAAAGTACTTTAATTTTCACCAAAATGTCCTTTTATCGCATCTAAACTATTACTATTATTGTATTAAAATAGTCCTGTATTGTACCAAAAAGGTATCCCTAATGCAAAACGACAGCACTATTCTAGCAAAATAAGGAAAAGTAGGATTTAAGTACAAATTGGACACATAAAAGGACATTTTGGTGAAAATTAAAGTACTTTTTGGTACAACAAATATACTTTTTGGTACAATAAAAGTACTTTTTGGTACAATAAATTGTACTTGTTGGTACATTAAAGGTACTTTTTTGTACCAAAAAGTATATTTGTTGTACCAAAAAGTACTTTAATTTTCACCAAAATGGTACAACAAATATACTTTTTGGTACAATAAAAGTACTTTTTGGTACAATAAATTGTACTAGTTGGTACATTAAAGGTACTTTTTTGTACCAAGAAGTATATTTGTTGTACCAAAAAGTATTTTAATTTTCACCAAAATGTTCTTTTATCGCATCTAAAAGTACTATTATTGTATCAAAATAGACCTGAATTGTACCAAAAATTCGGTACATTAAAAGTAATTTTTGGTACAATAAATTTTACTTTTTGGTACAATAAATTGTACTAGTTGGTTTATTAAAAGTACTTTTTAATACATCAAATTGTACCATTTTTTAGAGTAAATAAAACTATTTTGTATAATAAATTGTACTTTTTGGTACCATTAATTGAGCATTTTGGTACATTAAACCTACTTTAGTACCATTAACTACACTTTTTGGTATCATAAGCTGTATTTTTTGGTAAAATAAAAGTAATTTTTGGTACAATAAATTGTACTTTTTGGTACGATAATCTGTACTTTTGGTTCAAGAAACTGTATTGTATTTTCCGGTATCATAAATTTTAGTTTTTAGTACCAAAAAGTAAACGGTGGTACATTAAAGTAAATTTTTTACAGTTAAAATAATTTTTAGTACGATAAGTTGCACTTTTAAGTACCAAAAATTGTACTTTTAGCTGCAAGAAACTGTACTTTTGGTACCATTAGTTTTACTTTTCGGTACATTAAAAGTAGTTTTTGGTACAATAAATTGTACTTTTTGGTACCATAATGTGTATTTTTGATACTATAAAATTAATTTTTGGTACCATATATTGTACTTTTTGGTACCAGAAATTGTATTTTTTGGTACAAAAATAGTAAATTTTGGTACTAAATGTTGAAGTTTATGGTACAACAAATTACGCTTTTTGGTGGAAACTGCACTTTTTGGTACCATAAATTGTATTTGTCTGGTACCATAAATTTTACTTTTTAGTACCAAAAATTTTACATTTTGGCACCATAAATTCGACTTTTTGGTACAATGAATTGTACTGTTAGGTACATTAAAAGTTATATTTGGTAAAATAAAATTTATTGTTGGTGCCATATATTGTATTTTTTGGTACTGTAATTTTTTTTTTTTGGTACAATTAAAATAATTTTTAGTACAATATATTGTACTTTTTGATACCATAAATTTTGTTTTTTTGGTACAAAAACAATTTACTTTTTGCTACAAGAAACTGTGCTTTTTAGTAGCATTAGTTTTACTTTTTGGTACATTAAAAGTACTTTTCGGTACTAAAAATTGTACTTTATGCTACAACAAATTGTACTTTTTGGTACCATAAATTTTATTTTTTGGTACCATAAATTGTACTTTTTAGTACCAAATATTTTACATTTTGGCACCATAAATTCTACTTTTTGGTACAATTAATTGTACTGTTAGGTACATTAAAAGTTATTTATGGTACAATAAAGTTTGCTTTTTGGTAAAATAAAATTAATTTTTGGTACCATATATTGTACTTTTTGGTACTAAAAATTTTATTTTTTTGGTACAGTTAAAATAATTATTAGTACCATATATTAAACTTTTTGTATCATAATTTGAACTTTTTGGTACCAAAAATTGTGCTTTTTTGGTACAAAAACATTTTACTTTTTGCTACAAGAAACTGTGCTTTTTAGTAGCATTAGTTTTACTTTTTGCTACATTAAAAGTACTTTTCGGTACTATAAATTGTACTTTATGCTGCAATAAATTGTACTTTTTGGTACCATAAACTGTACTTTTTGGCACCGTAATTGTACTTTTTAGTACAATAAATTTTACTTTTTAGTACCATAATCAGTACTTTTTAGTACATTAAAAGTACTTTTTGGTACATTAAGTTGTACTATGTGATACATTAAATTGACCTACTTGCTACTAAAAATATTTTTTTTTGGTACAATAAATTTTTTCTTTTCGGTACCATAAATTGCACCTTATGGTACAATAGATTGTACTTATTGGTACCATATATTGTATTGAATGGTACAATAAATTTTACTTCTTAGTAACATAAATTGTACTATATGGTTCAATTAATTGTACTTTTTGGTACCATAAATTGTACTTTTCGGTACCATATATACTTTTTTGGTAACATAAGTTGTTCTTTTTTTGAGTACAATACTTTGTACTTTATGGTACATTAAGGTGTATTATTTTTGTACTATAAAAACACTATTTGGTACAATAAAAGTACTTTGTGGTACAATACACATACTTTTTGGAACAATTACGTTGATTGGTACGTTTACTCTATATACACTTTGACATAAATAACTTTGTTTTGTTTTGTTTCATATTCAGGTGCATATGTTTTACAAAACAGAGTTTTGATAAAAACTCATACTCTTTCGTTCTTACGCTCTCCTGCTTTTGTTTTTGTTTCTTTACCAAAACAACTCCGTTGCACAGTGGGTTAAAAATTGGTAAACTGGGGATTACTTCAGGGAAGCCCATTATTATTTAGTAAAAAAATGGTTTTAAAAAAAAATTATAAAAAAAAATTTTCTATATAAAAAATAAGAAAAAAATAATATGAGTTTATTAGGGTGGGGCGATTAGTATGGAAGGAAAAAAATTTTAATGGGCGCTTCGTGTTTCTGATTCTTGGGATTGTACTGAGCAAAAAAGTCCACTAGACCATATGTCTACGGTGAAAATCAAGCTTCCACATTTTGACTTGAAGTTTTTTCTCAAACTTTGTGTTTTTTTTTTGGAAAATTTGCAAATTTTTTTGGGCTCATATTTCGTAAACTATTTGAAACTTGGAATTATTTTCAAAAGTTAGGTGAACATATTACTTAGAAAATGTAGAAAATTCAAAACTTTTTGTCACGTTTTTGTATTTTTAGATATTTTGGCCTATAACAGCTAGAGTGTTCAAAACCGAAAACCGTCTAACCGGATTTTTTTTCGAAATCGTATGCCGGTTTCTTCAAAAATGCCAATTTCGAATACCCGGTTTAACCGGTTTTTTGATGTCGGTGAACCGGTTTTTCAAAATGGAGTATTTTCACGGAACATGGCCAGGTTAATTATAGGCAAATTGGCTGATTGGATGATGCTTTCATTGAAGCATTGAAAAGTTTGAAAAATGTTGCTAGATGACTTTTTCTCTCATCTTTAAATGAGTATGATGCCGTCCGTATTCATATCTGGATTTAAAGTAGTTCATATGAATATCAACGGCTTCCAAGCCAATGCAAGGTGATATTCCAACTTTATCTTAGTGATTTCACAAATATTGTATGGGGATCGCAAATTAAGCCCTTTTTCGCGATTGGATGATAAGTTTAGGAGATAACGAAAATTTAAAGTTTTTTATATGATGGATGCGGATGGCATCCTACCCATTTCAAGATGAGTGGAAACAGTCATCTAGCAGCATTTTTCAAACAAATGTTTATGTTGCATAAGGAAATTTCAAAATTTTCAATTGTTACTATCTCCTAAACTAATCATCCAATCGCGAAAAAGTGCTTAATTTCCAAATCCCCATATAATAGTTGTTAAATCACTATGATATAGTTGGGATATCACCTTGCAAATGCTGGAAAGCCGTTAATATTTATATCAACAACTTTATCTCCTAAACACAGTGTCCGATCGCAAAAAGGAGCTTAATTTATGATCACCATACAATAGTTGGGATCTCACCAAGATACAGTTGGTGTGTCATCTTGAAATAGATTGGGATCTCATCTCGAAATGAGTGGAAAGCCGTTGATATTAACATGAAAAACGTTATGCCTTTATTTCCTATACTAAGCGTCCAGTGGTAAAAAGGAGGTTAATATGTGATTGTTTGGATGAACTGGGTACTAATTGAAGCAAACGGAATTCAAAGTATTTATGTTTTGATATTCATATTTTAATACCCTTCACCATGCGCATGAACAGAGTGAAGGGTATATTAATTTTGTTCTTCCATTTGTAACGCCCATAAGGCGAAATCTGAGTCGATTTAAAGGTGACCGTCTGTCCGTCTGTCCCCGCCATTACAGCCGCAGATAGAGATATCGGGCTTAAATTTGGAATGTAAGCTTTTATCTTCAAGGCGGAGGTTAAGTTCTAAGATGAGTCCGATCGGTCAAAATCTACTCCCACCTCCCATACAAACTCCCCCTTTTTCGGGTCTGTCCCTGCGATTACAGCAGTAATTTAAGAGCAATCAAGCTGAAATTTTGTATGCAAGCTTCCCCACACCAAGTGGAGGTTGAGTAGTAAAATGAGACCGATCGGTCAAAAATTACTCCCACTTCCCAAACAGAATCCCCGTTTTGGGGGTGTCCGTATGTCAGTCTCCGTGATAACAGTAGAAATTATAGAACAATCAAGCTGAAATATTGTATGCAAGCTTCCCCACACCAAGCGGAGGTTGAGTAGTAAAATGAGACCGATCGGTCAAAAATTACTCCCACCTCCCATACAAAATTCCTCTTTTTGGGGGGTGTCCGTATGTCAGTCTCCGTGATAACAGTAGAAATTATAGAACAATCAAGCTGAAATATTGTATGCAAGCTTACCTACACTAATCGGAGGTTGAGTAGTAAAATGAGACCGATCGGTCCAAAATTACTCCCACCTCCCATACAAAATTCCTCTTTTTGGGGGTGTCCGTATGTCAGTCCCCGCGATTACAGCAGTAATTTAAGAGTTATCAAGCTGAAATATTAAATGCAAGCTTTTCTGCCCTAAATGGATGTTTAGTTCTAAGATGAGACCGATCGGTCAAAAACTACTCTCACCTCCCATACAAACTCCCCCTTTTTCGGGTCTGTCCCTGCGATTACAGCCGTAGTTTAAGGGCAATCAAGCTGAAATTTTGTATGCAAGCTTCCCCACACCAAGCGGAGGTTGAGTAGTAAGATGAGACCGATCGGTAAAAAACTGCTCCCACCTCCCATAAAAAATTCCTGTTTTTTTGGGGGTGTCCGTATGTCAGTCTCCGTGATAACAGTAGAAATTATAGAACAATCAAGCTGAAATATTGTATGCAAGCTTACCGTTACTAATCGGAGGTTGAGTAGTAAAATGAGACCGATCGGTCAAAAATTACTCCCACCTCCTATACAAAATCCCCGTTTTGGGGGTGTCCGTATGTCAGTCTCCGTGATAACAGTAGAAATTATAGAACAATCAAGCTGAAATATTGTATGCAATCGGTAAAAAACTAATCCCACCTCCCATACAAAATCCCCGTTTTGGGGGTGTCCGTATGTCAGTCCCCGCGATTACAGCAGTAATTTAAGAGCAATCAATCTGAAATTTTGTATGCAAGCTTCCCCACACCAAGCGAATGTTGAGTAGTAAGATGAGACCGATCGGTCAAAAATTACTCCCACCTCCCATACAAAATCCCTGTTTTGGGGGTGTCCGTATGTCAGTCTCCGTGATAACAGTAGAAATTATAGAACAATCAAACTGAAATATTGTATGCAAGCTTCCCCACACCAAGCGGAGGTTGAGTAGTAAGATGAGACCGATCGGTAAAAAACTACTCCCACCTCCCATACAAAATTCCTCTTTTTGGGGGGTGTCCGTATGTCAGTCCCCGCGATTACAGCAGTAATTTAAGAGTAATCAAGCTGAAATATTAAATGCAAGCTTTTCTGCACTAAATGGATGTTTAGTTCTAAGATGAGACCGATCGGTCAAAAACTACTCTCACCTCCCATACAAACTCAACCTTTTTGGGGTCTGTCCCTGCGATTGCAGCCGTATTTTAAGAGGTATATAGCTGACATTTTGTACGCAAGAGTCGATATCTAAACGGAGGCTACTTTCTAAGATAAGCAATGTCGGTCAAAAACTACTCCCATCTCCTATTCAAACTCTACCATTTTTGGGGTGTCCGCCTAATTGCCCCCACGATTTCAGCCGTAGGTTAGGAAATAGCGAGCTGAAATTTGATATGCAAGCTTTAATCCTATAATAGGAGCTTACGTTGTAATATGAGCAGTATCGGACGAATACATCTCCTACCTTCCATACAAACTCTCCCTTTTTGGGGGTGTCCGTCCGTATGTCCCTGTAGTTTATGAGCTTTCGGGCTGAAATTTTGTATGTAAGCTTCTGTCCAGAAGCAGAGGTTAAGTTCTAAGATAAGCATGATCGGATTTAAACTACTCCCACATCCCACACAACTTCCCATTTTTGGGGAGTTACAAAATTCATAAAAATATTCTCCAACTCACCAACTCATAAACTTATCGGTAAATGAAATAAAATCAATAAAAATTATTGACAAAAAATGGATGTGTGAAGCTAAAAGTAACGTCCACTTCTCACCAACTCCCCTTTGTTGTGGTACAAAGTTTAATAAAATATAGTTGTAGTGCGAAGAACCAGTGTAATCACCATTTTTACAAATGATGAAGTGTATCTGAGCTTTGGCATAGCCGAAGATAACCGCCTTACTAGTTTAATATTTAATTGCATATTTGGTTTTATTTTACAATTTCCGAAAAACCGAACGAAACCGGTTAACCCGGTTTTTTTTACTAAATCTTGTATTCGAAAACCGAATTGTTGGAAAAAGGTATTTTTCGAATAAACCGGAAACCGGTTTTCTAAAAAATTCAAATATTTGAACACTATAATAACAGCTAAACCATTGAGATTTTCGATCTAATACTAACACAAAAATTATAGCCAAGACGATAGTTAAGAACTCTCTAGTATATCGCAAAAGCATTGGAATGCTCCTTTTGGCAGTTTTTCGTGAAAATATTGATAAATTACCCTTTTTCAGTTGTTCATAGTGCAAAATCATAAAAATGTTCTATTTCTTATTTTTATTCTATTTTTTTATTTTATTCTATTTATTTTATTTCTTTTTTTTCTATTCTTCTATTATTTGCAAAAAATTGTTTAACTTTAACCGCTTACTGCCAATAAAGTAATTTACTTAAAGCAGTAATTTTAGTTATTAGTGATGCAGAATTGTATTCACTTTCACCCAATACCAAACATGTTAGAGCAAGATAAACTTCAGTTTTTGAATTAATTCTCACTTTTGGTACGTTGTCGTGCGTTGTCGTGTACATGTCTTGCTCTCCGAGTTGAAAAAAAAACAAATACGCTCGGGAGCACTTGGCACTGGCCGTGGCATGGTGGTTAGAACACGTAACTACCATTTTAGTCGGTAGGGATCTCCATATGGACTTTTTGGATATACTGTCGAAGGCAGAGCTGTAGTCCATGAAGCAGACACATCTATTGAGGATTATGTTACACAGAGTTAGACGATGTGATCCGTGTATAAGCGGTTGATGCGGTAAGTCGGTTACATATGGGCATAGAGTTGAGTACAACATGTTTTGAATTCTGTTGGCAATAACTTATTAACAACTTGGCATTGTTTTTACAGCTCCTTGTCATGTTTCTTAATAGCATGACAAAAAACCGTTCCCTTTAGAAATTTTAATGAGCATGAGTCTTTAAACTTTTGTATGAGATTTTTATTGTTACTTAATCTCTCTCTGGATGAGCTGACTAAATCAGAAATATATATCACAAACTGTTTATTTTTGTAATCAGAAAAATTGTATTGAACTGTTTTTAAAGATCTGTTAGAATTCCTCTCCCACCTTCTGCCTCTCTCCCTCTCTCTCTCTCTTGTGTTTAACCCTGATATAAATAACCAATTTTACCTAGACAACACTTTTCTCTCAAGAAAACGAAAAAAAATTGCTTTCCCACCACTGAAGATGTTGGCCAAATGACCCATTGACCATATTCTGGTTGGGCGTTACCGTTATTTATTGGTACACCTGCACACAGTGTTATGTTATGTGTCGTGTGCTTTAGGCCGTTCTTCCATCATTTTTCATTTTTTCCAATTCCATTTTACCCATAATGCATGTTAGGTAAGGAATATAAAACAAATATTTGCTGCTATAGCTGAATGCTATAATATTAATTGCTTTGAGTAAAAGCCTATCTATACCTTTTTTTCTTTAGTTACAACCTTAATTAATTACTGTTGGATTTGAAAATCCAACTCAAAACTGTGGTGAAAAAAAAGAGTGATGAAGGTTTTTTTATACGCTCTAACTACTAAACAAAACATATCAAAATATTAATCATACAAAAGTATTGAAAATGTTTTTCATAAAACCAGCTGAGACGCGTGAAAGCAATCAGTGAAAGTCTAATATTTGAACAGAAATTTTGTATAATTTTATTTTGAGTAATAAAACAAAAGACTTAGGCAACAAACCTTAAAAATATTAAAGTAAGGTCTAAAGATTTCAAAAATACAAGCTAAAGAATACTAAAGAAATAATGTAGCTGGATATACTAAATACAAATTCTTGAATGGCAATGCAGATACGGAAAGTAATAAGTTTAAAAGACTGCAAAAAGGTGACAGAAGACTAAAGTAGGACAAAAACAAAAAAACAAAGCAGAAGTAGCATCTAAAGGATATATATGCAAAGAAATAAATATATTTAGTTTTCATTACATAAGACACCAGTTGGCTTGGTTACAAGACGGTATGATAACCTATGACTGTAAGAGCTAAAGTATACGTCTGTCTTAATAATAATTTGTAAAGTTCGTTGCTTAAGTGGGCCTGGCACTGCTTTGCTATTGCATATTAACTTATAATATATTTCACAGAGCTACGTGGATATCTCCCGATCAAGTAACGAGAAACCAAATTGATCACGTGGTAATCGATGGAAGGCACGCGTCAAGTGTCATAGACGTACGAGTGATCAGAGGTGCGAACATCAACTCGGATCACTACCTCACTGCAGTGAAGGTGCGTACTAGGCTAAGCAGAGCGAAAACCCTACGCAACCAGGCACAGAGAAAGCTGGACATCGCTAAACTGCAGACCGCGGAGATAGCCAGCGCCTATTCTGACCAACTCACTCAACTACTTCTTGATACTCCAACTCCCGAAAATACTAGCGCGCAATGGCAACATATTGCCCACTCGATGGAAAGGACTGCGCGGTCCGTACTGGGGTATGTGAAGCCCTTTAACGATAATGCCTGGTACGATGACAAATGCCGCAATGCCACCCGGAAACAAGATGCTGCATACAGGGCCAAACTGCAGCCAATGGCAACGCGAGCTGTTCATGAAAAGTATAGGGAGAAGAGGCGGGAGGCGACTCGACTCTTCAGGCGAAAAAAACGAGAGCTTAAGGAGCGGAATAATGTGTGTATTGAAGATTACAGGAACAGAGGTGAAGACAAGGATGGTCATCTCGTTACTGACTCCGAGAGCGTACTGAGAATATATAAAGATCACTTCTGCAGCCTATTGATGTGTGAAAACTTGACGGAAGAAGACTGTGCACCAATCCGAGAGGATAACATCGAGTGTCCACCTCCGAGCCAAGCTGAGATAACAACTGCCATAAACCGGCTAAAGAACAACAAGGCCGCTGGGGCTGATGGTCTTCCAGCTGAGTTGTTTAAGGCGGGTGGAGATGAGCTTGTTTTAAGCATGCAACAGCTCATAGAGAACATTTGGCTACAGGAGAGCATGCCAGAGGATTGGAATCTCAGTGTGCTATGTCCAATCTACAAAAAAGGTGACCGTAGTGAGTGTAAAAACTATCATGGAATTAGCCTCTTACCGATTGCGTATAAGGTCCTGTCTAGCATACTGTGTGAACGTCTAAAGCCAATTGTGGAAAACCTGATTGGACCTTATCAGTGCGGCTTTAGACCAGGAAAATCCACGACGGATCAGATATTTACACTACGGCAGATTCTTGAGAAAACCCATGAGAAGCAAATCGACACTTACCACCTCTTTGTCGATTACAAAGCTGCCTTCGATAGTCCCATCAGGCATCGACTATACGAAGCCATGTCTGAGTTCGGTATTCCTGCGAAGATAATTCGTCTCTGCCGGTGTACCCTTACGAATACCAAATCCTCTGTTCGGATTGGTAAGGATCTATCTGCACCATTTGATACGACGAGAGGTCTTAGACAGGGTGACGGTTTGTCATGTATGCTGTTTAACATAGTGATGGAGAAGGTGTTAAGGAAAGCAGCGGTTAACATGTCTGGCACCATATTTAATAAGAGCCACATGCTGCTCGCATATGCCGATGATATCGACATTATCGGTCGAACGATGCGAGAGGTAACAGCTGTTTTCTCATCAGTTGAAAGGGAGTCAGCGAAAATGGGTTTGGCAGTGAATGAGGACAAGACAAAGTTAATGGTATCATCGAACAAAGTGTCCACCCGTTGGGGACGCAGCGTGAACGTTGAAAACTATTGCTTTGAGGTAGTGGATGAATTTATCTACCTTGGATCTGCCATGAACAAAAACAACAGTGTCAGCCTCGAAATAAAACGCAGAATAGTGCTTGCCAACAGGTGTTTCTTTGGACTACGCGAGCACTTTATAAACACCACCCTATCTCGAACAACCAAAGTCCAGCTGTACCAGGTACTAATTTTACCGGTCCTGTTGTACGCCTCCGAATCTTGGGTGCTTACACAGGCAGATGCAGCTCATCTGGCGGTGTTTGAGAGAAAAATACTCCGCAAAATATATGGACCCATTTGCGTAAACGGCGAGTTTAGGATTCGGATGAACCATGAGCTGTACGAGTTATACCACGACATTGATGTCGTTAAGCGAATAAAAGTGCAACGATTACGCTGGCTAGGCCATGTCGTGAGAATGGATGAGGAAACTCCAGCGCGAAAGGTATTCTATCAAGACCTCGAAGGACGGCGCAAAAGAGGGAGACCGCGACTACGTAGAGGAATCACTGACGCTGCTTGGTAGGACTGACTGGAGACGGTGCGCACAAGATCGAAGCGAATGGAAATCTTTGATCATTTCGGCCTCTGACTTAGACACTAAGATATAAATATATATGTGTCAAGTTGTTTTAAAGGCTAATAATAATAATAATATTTCACAGATACCAAGTATAGCCAGAAACTATCAACAGGTCATCAGTAGCACTTTGTAAAATTTTCGTATCAATCGGTCGCAAAACCGTCAGGGCGATCTTTGGAAAAGGACGTGGCGTCGCCCACTTCCGTTCTGGCTGTAAATCATTCTATACATTTATGCATACCAACAACATTTATGTATACCAATTCTCATTTTCATACCTCTGGTATATGCATTTTAATTTTCAAGTTGTATGGCCGGTACCACGCCTCTATTTCCAATCACAACCAAGTTCAGCCAGGATCTATCTACTGGTCAACAGTACTACTTTCAAAATTTTTCGCATCAATTGGTATACTTTAAAATCTGTCAGAGCGATTTTTGAAAAAAGGGGTGTGGCAACGGCCACTTCCACCCTGGCTGTAATTCTAACTGTACGAACAACATGTATACCAAATATCATCTTCATACCTCTGATAGTTCATGAGATACAGACGTTAAATGTTTCAAGACGTAAGCCACGCCCAATGATCCGAGCCGGTCCATTTTTGGTTGGATCACGAATTTAAGTGCTAAATGCATCCATACAAATGCATTCAAGGCGATTGGTTAAATAGTCCTGCAGATATTTCGTTTTCCAGATAAATTTGGGTCCAATGGGAGGGGCAACGCCCACTTGATATATCAAAAGTTCAAGAAGTCTATTTGGTAATCGCAAAAATTCCCATTAGTTAAATTTTTTCCTATTTTTCACCCTTTATGCTCAATAATTTGATTACAAATCAATAAAAATATTAATTTTTTGTAAAAAAAAGTACTTTTATTGTACCAACTAGTGCAATTAATTGTACCAAAAAGTAATTTAATTGTACTAAATAGTAAAATTTATGGTACAAAAAAGTACAATATTTTGTACAAAAAAGTTCAATTTATGATTCCAAAAAGTAAAATTTTTTGTAGCAAATAATGGAATTTATGATACCAAAAATTAAAATTTATATTACCAAAAATTATAATTAATTGTAACAAAAAGTGCATTTTATTGTACCACATAGTACAATTTATGGTACCAAATACCAATAGTTTTTTGTAACACAAACGACTTTTATTGTGCCAACTAGTACAATTAATTATACCAAAAAGTAATTTAATTGAACTAAAAAGTTTAATTTATGGTACCAAAAAGTACAATTTATTGTAACAAAAACTGAAATTTTTTGTACCACAAAGAAAAATTTATGGTACCAAAAAGTACAATTTATTGTACAAACAAGTGAAATTTATGGTCCGAAAATTACAGTTTATGATACCAAAAGTAAAATTTATTGTACCAAAAACTTAAGTTTATGGTACCAAAAAGTACAAATAATTGTTACAAAAAGTGCATTTTTTTGCTACACAAAGTACAATTTGTGGTACTAAAATAGTTTAAAATATAGTTTTTTGTACCAACTAGTCAATTAATTGCAACAAAAAGTAATGTAATTGTACCAAAAACTTTAATTTGTGGTAACAAAAAGTACAATTTATGGTACCAAAAAGTACAATTTATTGTAACAAAAAAGTGAAATTTATGGTCCGAAAATTACATTTTATGATACCAAAAGTAAAATTTATTGTACCAAAAATTTAAATTTATGGTACCAAAAAGTACAAATAATTGTTACAAAAAGTGCATTTTTTGGCTACACAAAGTACAATTTGTGGTACCAAAATTGTATAAAATATAGTTTTTTGTACCAACTAGTCAATTAATTGCAACAAAAAGTAATGTAATTGTACCAAAAAGTTTAATTTATGGTAACAAAAAGTACAATTTATGGTACCAAAAAGAACAATTTATTGTAACAAAAAGTGCATTTTATTGTACCACGATGTACAATTTTTTTGTACCAAAAAGTATAATTTATGGTACCACAAAGTACAATTTATTATACCAAAAAGTACAATTTATTGTACAAAAAATGCAATTTATGCTACTCAACATCTTAATACAATTAGTGGTACCAAAAAGTACAGTTCATTGTACCAAAAAGTGTAATGTATGGTACCATAAAGTACAATTTATTGTACCAAAAAATGCAATTTAAGGTACCAAAAACTACAATATAATGTACCAAAAAAATTCAACTAATGGTATCAAAAAGTGAAATTTATGATACGAAAATGTAAAATTTATGGAACTAAAAACTACAGTTTATTGTACCAAGAAAGTACAACCAGTGCTTTACAAATCGTAAAAATTCCAATTTTTTACCTTTAACTGGATTGCAAATCCAAAAAGTTTATTTTGATTATACCAAAGTAATTTTATTGTACCAAAAAGTACAATTTATTGTACCAAAAAATGCAATTATTGGTACCAAAAAGTACTATTTATGGTACTAAAAAGTACAAAAAGTGCAATTTATAGTTCCAAACTAAAATTTATGGTACCAAAATGTACAATTTATTGTATCGAAAAAGTACAATTTATGGTACCTACTCAATATCTAAGTACAATTTATGGTACCAAAAAGTGCAGTTTATAGTACCATAAAGTACAATTTATTGTACCAAAAAATTCAATTACTACTTAATTTCCCTTTGCACCCCATGAATGAGGTATGGGATAGCTTCTCGCGTTGTTGTGAATTAACACGCTTTCTATTTTTAGATTCACAACTAACGGCACCTACTTATTTATCGACGAATGCGAACGTCACTGTTTGAGAAGCTCTTACTAGACACGACGATTGAATCGACGCTTAATACTGCGAAGTTGCTGTCAAACAACATTCGAGGGGAGCCGACAATGAAAGAAAATTTTATTTATTTTTTTTCTTTTAAGATGACTGGAGCCAGGTTTGAACCTGCGATCTCCCGCATGGTAGTCGCGTGTTCTAACCACTATGCCACGGCCGGTCCCTAAAAATTCAATTAATGGTAGCAAAAAGTACAATTTTTTGCATCAGAAACTACATTCAATATCTACAACTTTGCTTCAGACACAAAAGAGATATTCTAAAAATCCACCTTGACCAAAAAATTCGCACGACAATTAAAATATTAATGCATCAAACTTGACAAAACGAATCATGCAGAAGTTCTTATTTTTGGGACTACTTTCACCTGCAATTCTCAGAATTGAATCCCAAAATCATATATTGTACTGTGAAATACAAGATTTGAACAATTATCTTTCAATGTTTTGAAGTAATTTAAAATTTTTGTTTAATGTTCTGAAATTTAAAATTTTCAATATTTTTATACCATCACCCTTAGGGATGAGGGTATATCTGATTTGATACGACCCAAAAGTGTAACACATAGAAGGAGTCACTTTAGACCCTAGGTTCCTTTGAAACAAATTCGATTCATGACTTTTTAAGTCGTTGGAGCCATGTCCGTCTGTCTGGCTGTCCGGCTGGTTCGCACGATAACTTTCGAAAGACGCAACCAAATGTTTTGAAATTTTGCAAGAGTTAATATTTCCCCAAAACTACCTACGGTTTTGCAAAAGGGCTACATGGCCCCGCCCCTTCTGGTACCTCCCATACAAATTCACCTTTCCGCCCACTTTAAAGATGGAGTTATAATATCAATAAATCCAACGCGATCGTACCCAAATTCTTTCTTTAGTTAATCTATAGCAGGATACAGTTTTTGAGAAAAAAAATTGGAAGTCTAGCCACGCCCCATCTGGTACCTCCCATACACATCTGGTACCGTCCACTTTAGATATCGATTAATATTATAAATAGACCTAACGCGATCATGCCCAAATTCTGTAGGAAAAAGTTCAAGCAGGAAAAAGTTTTAGAGAAGAAATCTGGAAGTTTAGACACGCCCCTTCTGGTACCCCCCTGCAAATGTACCACTTCGCCCACTTTAGAGATGGAGTAATAATATCAATGCACTCAACGCGATCGTGCCCAAATTCTGTATTTTGTTACGTTATAACAGGATAAAGTCTTGGAGGTCTAGCGACGCCCCTTCTGGTACCCCCCTACAAATGTACCACTTCGCCCACTTTAGAGATGGAGTAATAATATCAATACACTCTACAAGATCGTGCCCAAATTCTGTATTTTGTTAAGTTATAACAGGATAAAGTATTGGAGAAAAAAATTGGAAGTCTAGCGACGCCCCTTATGGTACCCCCCTACAAATGTATCACTTCGCCCACTTTAGCGATGGAGTAATAATATCAACACACCCAACGCGATCGTTCCCAAATTCTGTATTTAGTAAAGCTATAACAGGATAAAGTTTTAAAGAAATAATCTGGAAGTCTAGACACGCCCCTTTTGGTACCTCCCATACAATTGTACCACTCCGCCCACTTTAGCGATGTAGTAATAATATCAATACACCCAACGCGATCGTTCCCAAATTCTGTATTTAGTAAAGCTATAACAGGATAAAGTTTTGGAGAAATAATCTGGAAGTCTAGACACGCCCCTTTTGGCACCTCCCATACAATTGTACTACTCCGCCCACTTTAGAAATCGAGTAATAATAATAGTATAAAAATTTTTTTTTGTACTGAGGGTGATGGTGTATGTAAGTCGGGTTGCCCGACTGTAACTTTCTTACTGTTTTTTTTAAATTTAGAAAACGTGTTAAAAATCCACCTTGAGCCAAAAATTCGCACAACCATTAAAATATTAATACAGCCAACATGACAAAACGATTGATGCAGAAGTTCTTATTTTTGGGACAACTTTCACGTGCATTTCTCAGAATTGATTCCCAAGAAAATATACATTATTTATAGTATATTTTTGACATATATTTAAAATTTTTTAAAAAAGTCCATTTAACTTAGTCTTCAGATTATTTTTCTTTACTATTGCAGTATTTGAACTGACCATCCCCCTAACAGCAGGCAGTGACAGCATCAGCATCGTCTCTATATACTTTTTTTTTGAGTTCTTGTAACAAATAATTCAACTATGTCGTGTTTTTTCACAGTAGTAAATAGACCAAATTATCCATTACCAGCAACGCCACTTATTAGTTAATATAACCCTTATCAAACCCCCTCATCATTAAGAAAAAAACTTGTAAGAATTTGTTCCTTAGTAACAACGGCGGAAAACTCATTAAATTTCGATTAGAATTTAATTTCCGAAACATTTTCAATTTTCATGCTTCTTTTGCCGGCAAAAGGGGAAAATATCAATTTCCTGGTTGTTTTACATCCAAAAACATTCAAACTCCTAACAAAAACTCTTCCAATAGGAACACGAAGATTAACAAAATTCTTTTTTTTTCTAATTACCACAATTTCTATAAACCACTACTCCTCCTACTTTATAGAATACAATATAAATATACAAAAATTTAGTTGATCAATCAAATTCTTACAAGAAGTGGTATTTTGAAATCTGTATGTGTGAGAGACACAACAGACATGCCTCCAACATTCCAGTGGGATTTTGTAATAAATCAGAAATATAACATGTAACATGTAAGATAGTGTTACACAGCAACAACGAGAGACAAGACAATAATAGCCTACCATCAGAAGATCCATTAAGAATCTGTTAGGAAAACAACAAAAAACACGTGAGAGTGCATGATTCACAAATCTCTAGATCAAAGTAGAAGATGATGCACTTGATGTGTTGTCGGTGTTTGATGTGTTTTTTTTTTGGTATTGTTTCTATTTTGATGTGGTCATAGTGTTGTTTTTGTACAAATTGTTGTAGTTGCTTTTTTTATTATTATGGTAGTAGTTGTTGTTGTAGTTTTAGTAAAACAAAAACTACCAACAAAGGCTATTAACCCTTTATTATACTTAAAGTATCACAACAATGAAAAAATGTGGGAAAAGTCATCTTCAACAAAGAGTTGATACTCTATAAGAGCAAAAGAGTATCAACAAAAGAGATATTCCGCACGGTATACCGAGATATAACCGTGTTAAAATATAGAAAAAGTGTTAAAAATATTCTTTGAGCAAAAAAATTTGAACGGCCATTAAAATATTATTGCAGCCAACTTGGCAAAACGAATGATGCAGAAGTTCTTATTATTGGGGCTACTTTCACCTGCAATTCCCATAATTGAGTCCCAAAAACAACAGCAGATCTACAATTCTTTTGTAGGGAAGTTTTTGTATCTTAGCGTGGTTTTTAGCTGGCCAGTGAACAATTATTACAGCTATCATGTTTCTAAGATGAAACCTAGGTAGGTGAAACGCTTAACGTGTATTCTGTATAACCATGGTAGGTCATATCTGTTTGGTCGCTGAGCAAGTGGTTTCTTTCTACCCATCTTTCATTTGCAATAAGGTTGAGTTTTGTACTAGTACGTTAATTTTTCAAAAAGTACTTTTGTTGTTATAAGAAATATTTTTGTTTTACTCTTTAAAAAAAAGTACTTTTTTTGTACCAAAAAGACAATTTACTACATCAAAAAGTTCTTACATTGTACCAAATAGTACAATTTTAGTATCAAAAAGTACTATTATTGTGTCAAAAAGTATTTTTATTGTACCAAGAAAAATAATTTGAAAAATTACTATTATTGTATCAAAAAGTATTTTTTTGAACAAAAAAGTAAATTTAATTGTACCAAAAAGTCCATTTATTGTTCTACAAATTAGTCCAAAAAATTACTTTAATTGTACCAAAAAGTAAATTTTATATACCGATACTAATAAGTACATTTTTATTATCAAAAAGTATATTAACTTTTCCATAAAGTACATAAAGCACCAAAAAGTACTATTTTCGTAGTACGATTTAACCAAAAAATACTTATATAGCACCAAAAAGTCCATCCAAAAGATAATTTACTATATCAAAAAGTTCTTTCATTGTAACAAATAGTGCAATTTTAGTACCAAAATTTAAAATTTATTGTACCAAATAGTGATTTTTTTACCGAAAAGTACTTTTATTGTGTCAAAAATTATTTTCAAAAAATATTTTTCTTGTACCAAAAAGTACTTTTCTTGTGCCAAAAAGTATTTTTATTGTATCATAAAGTTCATTCTGGTGCCAAAAAGTAAAACTAATTGCAGCAAAAATTTAACTTTATGGTACCAAAAAGTACAGTTTATTGCACCAAAAGTACGTTTATTGTACCAAATGGTACTGTTAATCGAACCATATAGTACAATTAATGGTACCAACAAGAACAATTAATTGTTCCCAAATGTGCACTTTATGGTACCAAAAAGTAAAATTAATTGCACCAAAAAGTACAATTTATGGTACCAACAAGCAATTTTACCATACCGTTGCATAATGTTCATTTTATTATACCAAACAATAAACAATTTATGGGATCAAAAAGCACAATTTATTGTACCAAAGAGTACAGTTTATTGTACCAAAAAGAACTTTTTTTGTTCCAAAAGGACATTTATTATACCAAATTGTTAAATTTATTGTACCAAATAGTAAAATTTATTATACCAAAAAGTACAATTCATTGTTCCAAAAAGTACATTTGTTGTACCATATATACCTTTCTTTTAACAAAAAGTAAATTTATATAACAAACTAGAAAATTTTTTATGGCAAAAAGAACAACATATTGTACCATAAAAGTAAAATTTTTTGTACCAAAATGTTTTTTAATTGTTCCAAATAGAAAAGTTTTTGTACTAAATTACATATATTGTACCACAAAGTATGTACCATGTACAGTTTATTGTACCAAAAAAACTTTTATTATACCAAAAAGTACTTTAATTATATCAAAAAGTATTTTTATTGTACCATAAAGTACAGTTTATTATACTAAATAGTACTTTTAGTGTTGCAAATTGTACCTAAAAATTAATTTATTTTAGAAGAACTTAAAAGTTATTGTACCAAAAGGTACTTTTAATTTACCAAAAAAAACTTTTATTTTTATTATACCAAAAAGTAAAATTTTTTTATACAAAAAGTACTTTTATGTTCCAAATTATTTTTGATAAATACTTTTAATTGTACCAAAAAGTACAATTTATTATAACAAAAGGCAACATTTTTTGTGTCAACAAATTTTTTTTTATTTAACCATAAAGTACAATTTATTGTACCAAAAAGTAAAATTTTTCTACCAAAAATCTTTTTTTATTGTACCAAAAAGTACATTTTATTGTACAAAAATGAACCTTTATTGTATTAAAATTTCTTTTTAATAAAAACATTTTATTGTACCGAAAAGTACAATTTATTGTACCAAAAAGTAAAATTTTTCTACCAAAAACTTCTTTTGTTGTACCAAAAAGTACTTTTATTGTGTTACAAACTATTTTTAATAAATACTTTTTATTGTGCCAAAAGGTACCATTTATTATACCAAAAAGTAAAATTTATTGTGTCAAAAAGTTTTTTTTTTTGCACCAAAAAGTACAATTTATTGTAATAGAAAGTACAATTTATTAACGTATTATACCAAATTTTTTTTTATTGTATCAAGCAGTACAATTTTTTTTTTTACCAAAAAGTACTTTTATTGTACCAAAATGTACTTTTATTGTACCAAAATGTACTTTTATTGTACCCAAAAGTACTTTTAATGAAGTTAAATTTAATGCACCCAAAACTACTTTAGGTTGGTATTTTGATTGTACCATAAAGTAAAATTTATTGTACTAAAATGTACAATTTATTGTACTAAAAAGTACAATTTATTGCACCAAAAGATCTTTTATTGTTCCAAATAGTAAAATTTTTGCATCAAAAATTACTTTTATTGTACCTAAAAGTACTTTGTTATTCCAAATAGTATTTGAATTGTACCAAAAAGTATTTGAACTGTGCGAAAAATTCTGTTCATTGAATATAAAAGTACTTTTTTTGTATCAAAAAGTTCTGTTGTTGTATCAAAAGGCAGAAAGAAAAGTTAACATATCCTACACGTGCAAAAGCAACAACAACGAAATACGAACAATGCATCTTTTCTATCTCTTTGCATTAATGTATAACTTTTATTTTAATCACGAATGTCTTGCAAGCATTGCCCACTGTAGTAAATCAATTGAGGCATATGACAAATATACACAATTTGAGTTACGTGTACAGTTAAGCACCTTGACGTCACCTCTGTCTGCTAACACGAGATAAGATCAGATTTATCTAGCGGAAACACAGTTTGCAATTGAATTGGCAATTTAATTCTTCTAACTTTGGAGGCATAAATTTCGAAATGAACTTTTAATCCTTTGCACCTCTTTGCTTTCTTTTATGGTCTTAGTATAGCAAATTCATGGTTTTTCCAGGTTTCTAGTATTTACTGTATTTTAATTCGAAATTCGTATTTGCGGCAAAGAGTTATTCGATGCTGACCTCTAGTCTGAATACTCTACAAGAGCAATATAATTCAAAAAAGTTTAAAAAATTTCTTAATATCTGTTTGATTAAACGGATATACACCATATGTTTGTTTATATTCAATAAATGTAACTAAGGCTAAGGCTTTAAGCAGTCAGTATTCGTTGAGTTTGTGTCTTAAGTCTTTTGTTTTATTTTCCTACATTTTTTTATTTAATTGTTCTACATACTTTTCCATAATACAGCTTTTTACTGTCGACCAAAACAAAGGGGCCGCCGTTACAAGAAATATAGTTGATTGATACAGGAATCGAACCTTGGTCATTACATCACGATCTTTTATTTCACTTTGTTTTATTATTGTATAATGACAAACGTTAAATTATTATTTTTTTTTTGTACTGGCCTTGATCAGTTAAAAATTTTGAAATTATCATTAGTATATTTTCTGTTATAGATTTCCAAGTTCCACCTCCATTTCATTCAGTTTTTAATGAATGTAACTAAAACAAATTAGAAATGAAAAGTAAACATCAAGTTTGTGTCTTAAGTCTTTAGTTTTATAGTGAAAAACTGGTAACATTGATTCTTTATACTTTGGTACTAGTACTGATGTGTTAAATAGTTTAAACAAAAAAAAGTAAAATTTTTTGCTCTTATACATTTCCGAGTTTCTGTTCTCTGAGATAGTTCTTCAGCATTTTGTTTAAAAAAACGTAGTCTACCTCTTTTTTCTTTCATTCTTTCCCATATACTCAGCTGTCAGAGAAACTTGACCCTTACTCAGACAAGTTCTGTTGTAAATATTCGTTTTGGTTATTAATATTAATATGCATTTTTTTCTTTGCCTTCCCCCCCAAAAAAAAAGCTAATTGTGCCACACACGCGTGTTACTTAGCAAGCAACATGAGTGGCTTTAAAAGCTACACAATATTCTTCACAGTGTTGTTTCGTTTCAATGGCGAATAGGGGTGGGAGATATATAAAATCCAAAGGGTCATCAGTATACATCAAACATACATTTAATTTTTCTATTTTTTTGATTAATAATACATTTGACAGCCTTTATAATAATTACCGGCTGTAGAATTTTGTCTGTGATAAGAAATATAGATAGACAGCCAATGATTTGAATTTTTCTACCACGACCACACACAAATCCATCATAATATGCGCCTGGTTACAGTAGCTTTTTCGTAACAGCCTTTCTTCTCATCGTGGTTTGTTTGTGGTGGTGGGAAGCTTCATGGCGCTTCATGTTGTCGGCTGTTGTTGTTTTTTTGCTGGCAGCACCACGTTTGCGTGCCTTTTACTTATTGAGGTTTTCTGTGTGTTTCTCATTGATTTTCTTTCTGGTTTCTTGGGTATTTTGTTTAGGAAAAACTTTTGGGTAACTAAAAATCGGCTAAGTTACAAGATTTGTAGCCCCGTTTTAATTACACTTGATCATGCAGTTTTCTTTTTGTTAACGTTTCTTCTTCTTGCTGTTTCAATTGCTTATTTTCTGTTTGTTTTTTGTTTTCCTTTTTAAGGTATTTTAATTTGCTTTATGTTAGCGTTAATTGAAAACTAAAGACTTAAGTAACACAGAAACGATGCAACAAATTGGGCTGTGTCGATTTTATATCATAATGTAGAAGAAGTAAAGCTAATGAATGGTTATCAGAATTATGTAATACACTTGTATGAATGTAACGAGACGTGACTGGTGGTTGGATGGCTAGTTGAAGTAAAAAGCCAGATGGAGGGATGGTGTATAAAATATAAAATATAAAATATAAAATATAAAATATAAAATATAAAATATAAAATATAAAATATAAAATATAAAATATAAAATATAAAATATAAAATATAAAATATAAAATATAAAATATAAAATATAAAATATAAAATATAAAATATAAAATATAAAATATAAAATATAAAATATAAAATATAAAATATAAAATATAAAATATAAAATATAAAATATAAAATATAAAATATAAAATATAAAATATAAAATATAAAATATAAAATATAAAATATAAAATATAAAATATAAAATATAAAATATAAAATATAAAATATAAAATATAAAATATAAAATATAAAATATAAAATATAAAATATAAAATATAAAATATAAAATATAAAATATAAAATATAAAATATAAAATATAAAATATAAAATATAAAATATAAAATATAAAATATAAAATATAAAATATAAAATATAAAATATAAAATATAAAATATAAAATATAAAATATAAAATATAAAATATAAAATATAAAATATAAAATATAAAATATAAAATATAAAATATAAAATATAAAATATAAAATATAAAATATAAAATATAAAATATAAAATATAAAATATAAAATATAAAATATAAAATATAAAATATAAAATATAAAATATAAAATATAAAATATAAAATATAAAATATAAAATATAAAATATAAAATATAAAATATAAAATATAAAATATAAAATATAAAATATAAAATATAAAATATAAAATATAAAATATAAAATATAAAATATAAAATATAAAATATAAAATATAAAATATAAAATATAAAATATAAAATATAAAATATAAAATATAAAATATAAAATATAAAATATAAAATATAAAATATAAAATATAAAATATAAAATATAAAATATAAAATATAAAATATAAAATATAAAATATAAAATATAAAATATAAAATATAAAATATAAAATATAAAATATAAAATATAAAATATAAAATATAAAATATAAAATATAAAATATAAAATATAAAATATAAAATATAAAATATAAAATATAAAATATAAAATATAAAATATAAAATATAAAATATAAAATATAAAATATAAAATATAAAATATAAAATATAAAATATAAAATATAAAATATAAAATATAAAATATAAAATATAAAATATAAAATATAAAATATAAAATATAAAATATAAAATATAAAATATAAAATATAAAATATAAAATATAAAATATAAAATATAAAATATAAAATATAAAATATAAAATATAAAATATAAAATATAAAATATAAAATATAAAATATAAAATATAAAATATAAAATATAAAATATAAAATATAAAATATAAAATATAAAATATAAAATATAAAATATAAAATATAAAATATAAAATATAAAATATAAAATATAAAATATAAAATATAAAATATAAAATATAAAATATAAAATATAAAATATAAAATATAAAATATAAAATATAAAATATAAAATATAAAATATAAAATATAAAATATAAAATATAAAATATAAAATATAAAATATAAAATATAAAATATAAAATATAAAATATAAAATATAAAATATAAAATATAAAATATAAAATATAAAATATAAAATATAAAATATAAAATATAAAATATAAAATATAAAATATAAAATATAAAATATAAAATATAAAATATAAAATATAAAATATAAAATATAAAATATAAAATATAAAATATAAAATATAAAATATAAAATATAAAATATAAAATATAAAATATAAAATATAAAATATAAAATATAAAATATAAAATATAAAATATAAAATATAAAATATAAAATATAAAATATAAAATATAAAATATAAAATATAAAATATAAAATATAAAATATAAAATATAAAATATAAAATATAAAATATAAAATATAAAATATAAAATATAAAATATAAAATATAAAATATAAAATATAAAATATAAAATATAAAATATAAAATATAAAATATAAAATATAAAATATAAAATATAAAATATAAAATATAAAATATAAAATATAAAATATAAAATATAAAATATAAAATATAAAATATAAAATATAAAATATAAAATATAAAATATAAAATATAAAATATAAAATATAAAATATAAAATATAAAATATAAAATATAAAATATCAAATATCAAATATAAAATATAAAATATAAAATATAAAATATAAAATATAAAATATAAAATATAAAATATAAAATATAAAATATAAAATATAAAATATAAAATATAAAATATAAAATATAAAATATAAAATATAAAATATAAAATATAAAATATAAAATATAAAATATAAAATATAAAATATAAAATATAAAATATAAAATATAAAATATAAAATATAAAATATAAAATATAAAATATAAAATATAAAATATAAAATATAAAATATAAAATATAAAATATAAAATATAAAATATAAAATATAAAATATAAAATATAAAATATAAAATATAAAATATAAAATATAAAATATAACATATAATATATAAAATATAAAATATAAAATATAAAATATAAAATATAAAATATAAAATATAAAATATAAAATATAAAATATAAAATATAAAATATAAAATATAAAATATAAAATATAAAATATAAAATATAAAATATAAAATATAAAATATAAAATATAAAATATAAAATATAAAATATAAAATATAAAATATAAAATATAAAATATAAAATATAAAATATAAAATATAAACTATAAAATATAAAATATAAAATATAAAATATAAAATATAAAATATAAAATATAAAATATCAAATATAAAATATAAAATATAAAATATAAAATATAAAATTATAAAAATATACAAATATAAAAATATAGTTTATCTTGTCTCGAACAAAGGATGCAGGACTATATCAACATCCTGGCAAACTGGTGTGCCAGTATAGGGCTCAATTCGAACCCGGACAAAACAGAACTGGTACTTTTCAGTCGGAAACAGAAATCGCCCGCTACATCCAACATCTGTCTGGGCAACAAACAACTCAACTTCTCCGATACGGCGAACTACCTGGGCCTTATATTAGACAGGAAGCTTAATTGGAGACAGAACATTGAAAGCAGATCCAACAAAGCACTCATAGCTTTATATACATGTCGTAAAGCTATCGGGAAAACATGGGGATTTAAACCCAAGGTAACACTCTGGATTTACAATGCTATAGTGAAGCCAATACTACAATATGGCTCTATAGTTTGGTGGTACGCGCTCGACAAGAAGAGCAAATTCAAACAATTGGATCGTGTTCAACGGTCCTCTTGTCTCCTGATAACGGATGTATGGGATCGACCCCCTCTAAGGCTCTATACACGATACTCAATCTACTACCACCTGATCTGAGCTGCAAATGCTCTGCTCTCAAATCGGCTATTCGACTAAACGAGATTGATCATTGGGATCGTTCCATCGGACATTCAAAGATCCTGAACCATATCAACATCTCACTCGAAACTGACTACGTGCTAAATACACGGAAATCAAGCGTTCTATACGAAACTAGAACGCCCTCCAGAAAGGAGTGGGCAGAGAACGAGAACGCAATGTATGGACCAATAAACATCTTTACCGATGGGTCCAAACTGGATGACAAGGTCGGCTACGGTATCTACTCCGCGGATCTGGGCCTAAATATAAGATTGAGAATTCCAGATTTCTGCAGCGTTTTCCAAGCGGAAATACTTGCTATTAAACGAGCCGCGGACATGATCAACGTGAGGAAGATATCACAGGAGGATATTCTCCTGTTCACGGATAGTCTAGCGGCGGTAAACTCGTTGAAGTCCTGTGACATCAAATCGAAAGTGGTCAGTGCCTGCCGGAAATCTCTTAACGAGATATCCAGGAACAACAGAGTTCTGGTTACGTGGATTCCCGGACACAGCGGAATCAAGGGCAACTGCAGAGCGGATGAAGAGGCCAGACAGGGCTCAGCCCTGCAGGAAAGCGACGTTGAACACGTAGCTCTTCGCCCTATATCCACCTGTAAAAGTATCATTGAAAATCTAACGTTTAGAATTGCAAACGACAGATGGAAGAATGAAGAAACCTATAGAAAGGCCAAAATGACTTGGCCAGAATACAACGCGAAACGTGCATCGTACCTGGTAAGTCTTGAGAGGGACCAGATAAGGAAAATTATCACCTTCCTGACGGGACATGGACCCATAGGCAGGCAGAATGGGATTCGCAACGAAAAGCGAATGCTACTACTGCGGAAACAGTAGCAGTGAACCATCCACCGACCACATTATATTTGATTGCCCAGCGCTATACAGAAGGAGACTGGAAACCCTGGGGAAACCCTTCTTAAATGGTGTAGAAGAACTTGCATCGTTGGACATCGGAAGGATTAACAACTTTTGTAAAATTATCAACTGGACAGATTGGATCGAAACTCCGGATCCCCAATCGACAACTGGCAACGCGATCAGTCAGCACACGCGCTGATAGCATAGGTTGAAGGGATGGCACAAATGCCCAACGGGTGTCACAATGGGTCCATAAGGACCTAAGTGTTCTCCTTTGAAGAAGGAGAAGCCTGCATACCAACCAACCAACCATAAAAATTTAAAAATATAAAAATATAAAAATATAAAAATATAAAAATATAAAAATATAAAAATATAAAAATATAAAAATATAAAAATATAAAAATATAAAAATATAAAAATATAAAAATATAAAAATATAAAAATATAAAAATATAAAAATATAAAAATATAAAAATATAAAAATATAAAAATATAAAAATATAAAAATATAAAAATATAAAAATATAAAAATATAAAAATATAAAAATATAAAAATATAAAAATATAAAAATATAAAAATATAAAAATATAAAAATATAAAAATATAAAAATATAAAAATATAAAAATATAAAAATATATAAATATGAAAAGAAATAAAAAGAAATAAAAAAAGAAATGGTTATGTCTTTTTAACATTATAATTCCGCTGAAAATTCTATCACACCCTATCACTACCTTGTTTTGTACATTGACAGCCAATCAAGCATTTAACCAAAGAAAATAATTGAACCATAAATGAAAACTTTTCGGTAAACTGAACATCAACCCAAAAATAAAGAACATATTTGACTGTGGTTATTAATTTTGTTAGCACTACAAATCATTACTAAAATTAAGAAAATATTGTTCATGTCATAAATTCATTAAAATCTAAATGAACCAAAAAAAAAAACAAAAATATTTCCCTTGACATATTTCACGAATGATTAAGGAAGTGTTTCCCACTTGCGTTCAGTTGAATAAGTTAAAGCGTTTTCTATTTTTAGAAGTAATAAGAAACCAAACGATAATTTAATAATTAAGACATTGCAATATAACACGTATAAAACTTTAAGTCACTTCTTTGTGCCTTCAGCGATTTATTGTTATGTTTATAGAAGTTTTTTTTTGATTTCAGTTAATTTAAAAAACCAAAATGAACAATTTTCTAGACCTTTAAAAATATTGTTTTATCAATGTTTTAGTGCATGTCATAAAATATTATTGATGATAGATTTTGAATCATTAGCAACAACAACACAAATCAAAAAAACCCATCCATTCATAGTTTTTTTGAATTGAAAAACCTTCTACATTAATTGATGACTAAGTTAACATAACAATTTAATAATTAATACTGCTGTTAAACTATAAAGCACCAATCTCTAATATGTTATGGCATATGGTAGTGAATTTATGAGTTAGTTTTTCAAAGATACCGTTATTAAAGAAGCGCTGGAAAACAAAAGACTTAAGCAAGCAACCGTTGCTTTGGTTTGCTATAAAATATTAATCTACTTTTATAATGCTCTGATATTTTATTAGAACATTTTATTAGTGTTATTATAAAATAGTTAGGTATAAAAGTGTAATTTTTTGTAAGAGAAGTAAAATTTAATTAGTAAAAAGTACTATCGATTTACAGTGCATTGGATGACAAGTTCGTTGCTTAAGTCTTTCGTGTCTAATGCTTAGCTATAGAGACCAACACTAGACATCAACACATTAGACCACCGTAGAAACGCAATTTGAGCTAAGCTAATCCAATAGCGTTACCTGAAGCTTATGAAATCATTTGAAAAAAACTTCCCACTGAACCTACTAACACAGCCTTAATACATTTTTCCTTTGCAACAACTTTTCTTACACCTGTAAAATCTAAAAAAAAACAATGATGACTTCATTATCAGCCTGCTAGCTTAATATGTTATGTCTAGCAATAATCTTAGCCTATAATACTGTTACATAAATCCACTTTCGAAAAGGAAAAAATCCGAAACTTTTATGGATTCATAGCAACTTTTATGACAGCCACAAAGTATGTAATTGTAATGCATTCAATAGTAGCATAGCTACAAATAATCGAAAAGAAACTAATTGGAAAATCTAAAGAAAATAATCATAAAAAAATACAGCCAATACAATGTAACAATTTCCTTATGCCATCATGAAACAATAAATTGAAACACAGTAACATATATCATTAAAATAATTTACTTTACCCACTTACTTGAAAACTACACAAACGAAAGACTTAAGCAACAAACATAAAGCAACCGATAGATTGGTGGGTATATGTCGTGGTCGTGTAGAAAACATTAGAATTATCTAGATCTTTACAATATTTTTCTAATGTAAAGAAAATAAATTAAGTTAATAAAAAAAAAAACATTTGGTTGTTCTTTATTCTACACTAAACGAAACCACAAATAAAAGACTTAAGCAGCGAACTTGCTGGCAAATTCGAAAAAAACTAGGAATTCAGATATTTTCCTTAAATATAAACAACAAATTATTTAATAACATAAAAAATTAAAATTAAAAATAATCTTCTTTTATCAGAAACTAAAATTAACATATTACAACTTGCTAAAGATTCTTATGCTTAAGAAATATAAACAAGTTTGTCGCTTAAGTCTTTTGTTTTGCTCTACACACATTTCGGGGTGTCAAAAGTTCACCAAACATTTACAAGTTGTTTACACTTTCAGTACTATAATAAAATAATAAAATTATGTTAGTGGATCTCTGGTCACAGAGAATATAAAATGAAATTACTACACGAGTAGAATGAAAGTGTTTGGATTTTTATTTTGTCGCTTTGCAAAGAATCCAGAAACAGACAAATTTGTTGACCTAGAACAGGGTAAAACAAGTTGCAATGAAAGTAATTTTAAACAAAGTAAAAAGAAAGCCCTTTGCATATAAATGTGCATGCAAAAAGAGAATTTAGTTTTATATCATCAGTGTAAGCACAAAGCTTAACAACGTCTTAAGTGAACATAAATAGTTTAGTTACAATTTTCACAATGTTTTTAATTAAATTACTAATTGTCATACAAATCTTAAGTGTTAAACAATCGAAGGGATATATAAACAACAAACTTGTTACTTCCTATAACCAGCTGCCAGGGGCGAATTATAAAACCTTACAAACCGGCAGCTTTTATCTAAATCAACGACATCCTTTGTGGATATTACAGGATCAAAAAGCTCAAACATTACCAACGACTCCGTTTAGCTACAAACAGCCCAACTATGACCACATCAAACCGATTTACTATCGCAACCGTCAAAACACCAATATCAACCCCTACAGTGCGAATGTTAAGGCCAAAGCCCAAAAAAGACTAACATTTTATAACAAACCCCACTTACCTGTGCCCCGCAACTATGTGGCAAATTACCAGCAACCAGCATACCCTTTGCGAGTGCCTCCCTTCAAAAAGATGCCCACATTTGATACAGTGCCCGGCGATGAAACCTTAGAGAGCTCGAAACCGGTGTTTATCTACACTGGCCAAAGAGGTAGAATGCTTTTCAATAGTATGCTTAGCAATTACAAATATCCCATGCAAGAGCCGGTGCCTGGGCAAACCCTATACCCACCGCAGCAATTGCTGATGAATCCAAAGACGCAGGATATACGGCCACCCGCATCTCCGCCTGTATTAAATGTCACTATGATACCTTTCTATGCCTATGAGGCCATAGATCCTCGTATGTTAAACTATCAGCCAAATAATCAATTTATACCTATACCACCACCCACCACACCCTATCCGAGTTTTCTAAAACATAGGAAACTGAAAAAATCCAAAAAATACAACGCCTTCTATTCGCCACAAGAGGTTTTGGCCCAAAGCAACTACGACTCTACGACATCGGTGCCTTTGACTCTGGAGAAACCTTTGGCTAACCACAAAATAGAGACTTTTGAGGCCACCACAGCCATGCCCCACAAAAGGCTGGAGGTGACCTATAACGATGGTGAGGATAAGTTTCATATAACCTATGAAGATGAGAATTCTGGCAATAATTTGGAGAGACCTACAGTGGCCACTACACCTCAGTCGAGGTTGTATGATAACTACCCAGCCGCTAGTAGTTATTATACCGTGCCGTTATATACGCGTGAAGGCGAAAGGGAACAGACGAATAGGGCAAATCGAAAACAACAGCAGCTTGAAGTAAATCAGAATACAATTCAGGCTCTCAATGAAATAAATCAGGGAAATGAAATAACTCAGAGCAATAATTTAAAACAAGAACAGCGTAACGATGCCAAAGCTGACGAGGAAAACACTTGGTTTATTCTCAATGCTAGGTAAGTCGTTTAATATTATAGTTTTTTAAAATTTTTTAATTTTTAATATTAAATTTACGTTAAGTGTATCAAATGATACATCAAATTCGGCTTACGATCAGAAAAGTGTTTTTTATTTTATTGTTTAAATATTTTGGTCAAATTCAGTGTGTCACGCACTAGGATGACGCGTTTCGAACTCCATGACGAGTTTATCTTCAGACCCCTTTGTGACCAACTGATGCACAATGGTACATCATCAGCTGTATATATGTATATCTACAATTATGTCAAACATGTACATGCGAAGTAGATATCAGCCGAAAATGTCTAGCACCAGTGTTGTATTATTTGAATTTGACCATTAATATTGAAACATGAGAAATGGAGGAAATTCTTTAATTTTTAATTTTTAATTTTTAATTTTTAATTTTTAATTTTTAATTTTTAATTTTTAATTTTTAATTTTTAATTTTTAATTTTTAATTTTTAATTTTTAATTTTTAATTTTTAATTTTTAATGTTTAATTTTTAATTTTTAATTTTTAATTTTTAATTTTTAATTTTTAATTTTTAATTTTTAATTTTTAATTTTTAATTTTTAATTTTTAATTTTTAATTTTTAATTTTTAATTTTTAATTTTTAATTTTTATTTTTAATTTTTAATTTTTAATTTTTAATTTTTAATTTATAATTTTTAATTTTTAATTTTTATTCCACATTTGCAATCCTTCCAGATACAAGGGACCTTTAAAATCTAGTGGTCAGAATTTGCACTCCTCCAAATATGTACAAACAACAAGATCCGAGCAAAATGATTTGGATTTCCTAAAGACGACCACCTCATCGGCATCGGCCTCAACGACAAAGAAGAAACTTCGACCGCAAATGAGAGCTCTGTATGGCGATAATTTACAAATAGTCTTATGATCTTAGATGGCGTAAATAATGATAAAAATAAATATACAAAAATATTGTAATCTGGTATTAAATTGAACTACTGTTTTTTTTCCAAGTAATTTTTTGATTTTCTGGGGAAAAGGCGTTTTGGTAATTTATTAATTGAAAGGGTTTTCGTAAATTTTTTATAAAAGATAATTTTCTTAATTTTTAATTTACTAATTGATGCCTTTACAGGTTATAAATGTTAAGAATAATTTTATGTCCTGCTATATCATATTCATGGAAAAATATGGCAGGACATAAAATTCAGTTTAATATACCAACAAGTTTTTTGCTTAAATCTGTTATTTCTCATCAAATGAGAAATTAAAACCTTGCTTCATAAATTCTTGAAGATTCTTGCAGGTCGATTCAATAAGTTGTCCTAACACACACTTCAGTTTAACTCCACGACATTCAACACATTAACAAATCGATTATTTAAGGTTTGTTGCTTAAGTCTTTTGTTTGTTGTGTTGTTTCCAAGTTGGGTACAGCAGATTATTTTAATGATGTATGTTACTGTGATTCCATTTGTTGTTGTTTTTAATTGTTACATTGTATTGGCTGTATTTTTTATGATTATTTTCTTTAGATTTTCCAATTAGTTTCTTTTCGATTATTTGTAGCAACGCTACTATTGAAAGCATTCCAATTACATACTTTGTGGCAGTCATAAAAGTTACTATAAATCCATAAAAGTTACGGATTTTTTCCTTTTCGAAAGTGGATTTATGTAACAGTATTACAAGCTAAGATTTTTGTTAAACATAACCTTTTTAGCTTTTTAGCAGGGTGATTATGAAGTCATCATTGTATTTATTAGATTTTATGGATGTAAGAAAAGTTATTACAAAGGAAAAATGCATTAAGGCTGTGTTAGTAGGTTCAGTGGTAAGTTTTTTTCCCAATGATTTCATAAGCTTCAAATAAAGCTATATAGTAAAGCAGCTTTGCTCAAAAAGCGTTTCTACGCCTGTCTAATGTGTTGATCTCTAGTGTTGGTCTCTATGGGTAAGTATTAAAAACAAAAGACTTAAGCAACGAACTTGTCATCCAATACACTGTAAATCGGTAATATTTTTTACTTATTTTATTGTACTTTCTTCTAAAAATATTAGCCATTTTATTACAGTTTTATACAATAATATTTTATAATAATCCTCATGTAAAATATCAGAGCAATATAAAAGTAGATTAGTATTTTATAGCTAATCAAAGCAACCGTTGCTTACTTAAGTCTTTTGTTTTCCAGCGCTTCTTTAATAACGGTATCTTTGAAAAACTAACTCATAAATTCATTACCATATGCCATAAAATATTAGAGATTGCTGCTTTATAGTTTAACAGCAGTATTAATTATTAAATTTGTTATGTTAACTTAGTCATCAATTAATTTAGAAGATTTTTCAATAAGATTAAAAAACTATGAATAGATGGGTTTCTTTGATTTGTGTTGTTATTGCTTATCATTCAAAAGCTATTATCAATAATGTTTTATGATATGCACTAAGAAATTAATAAAACAGTATTAATAAAGGTCAAGAAAATTTTTCATTTTTAAAAATTTACTGAAATCATAAAAATCTTCTAGAAACATAATAATAAATCGCTGAAGGCACAAAGAAGTGACTTAAAGTTTTAGACGTGTTACATTGCTATGTCTTGATTATTAAATTATCGTTGAGTTTTTTATTACTTCTTAAAATAGAAACGCGTAGACTTCTTTTACTCAACAAATGTGGGAAACTCTTCCTTAACTCAATCATGGAATATGTAAAGGGAAATATATTTGAATTTATGACATGAACAATATTTTCTTAATTTTGGTATTGATTTGTAGCTTAACGAAATTAATAAACACAGTCTAATATGTTCTTTAATTTTGGGTTTACCGAAAAGTTTTCATTTATGGTTCAATGATTTTCTTTGGTTAAATGCTTGATTGGCTGTCAATATACAAAACAGGGTAGTGATAGGGTGTGATAGAATTTTCGGCGGAATTATAATGTAAAAAACACAAACATTCCTTTTTTTAGGAAATTTAACAACACGACTTATTAATTTTTATATTTTTGTGTTTATATATTTCTATACTTTTTTATTTTTATACTTTTTATTTTTATATTTTTATATTTTCATATTTTCATATTTTTATATTTTTATATTTTTATATTTTTAAATTTTTATATTTTTATATTTTTTTATTTTTATATTTTTATATTTTCATATTTTCATATTTTTATATTTTTATATTTTTATATTTTTATATTTTTACATTTTTATATTTTTATATTTTTATATTTTTATATTTTTATATTTTTATATTTTTATATTTTTATATTTTTATATTTTTATATTTTTATATTTTTATATTTTTATATTTTTATATTTTTATATTTTTATATTTTTATATTTTTATATTTTTATATTTTTATATTTTTATATTTTTATATTTTTATATTTTTATATTTTTATATTTTTATATTTTTATATTTTTATATTTTTATATTTTTATATTTTTATATTTTTATATTTTTATATTTTTATATTTTTATATTTTTATATTTTTATATTTTTATATTTTTATATTTTTATATTTTTATATTTTTATATTTTTATATTTTTATATTTTTATATTTTTATATTTTTATATTTTTATATTTTTATATTTTTACCCACGCCTCTTTCCCCCCCAGATACCGCGCGAGCTGGGGTCCATTTAAGCTGAACATGACGGTGGTCTCGGCCACAAGTCACTTTTATATTTTTATATTTTTATATTTTTATATTTTTATATTTTTATATTTTTATATTTTGATATTTTTATATTTTTATATTTTTATATTTTTATATTTTTATATTTTTATATTTTTATATTTTTATATTTTTATATTTTTATATTTTTATATTTTTATATTTTTATATTTTTATATTTTTATATTTTTATATTTTTATATTTTTATATTTTTATATTTTTATATTTTTATATTTTTATATTTTTATATTTTTATATTTTTGGGTTGGTTGGTTGGTATGCAGGCATCTCCTTCTTCAAAGGAGAACACTTAGGTCCTTATGGACCCATTGTGACACCCGTTGGGCATTTGTGCCATCCCTTCAACCTATGCTATCAGCGCGTGTGCTGACTGATCGCGTTGCCAGTTGTCGATTGGGAATCCGGAGTTTCGATCCAATCCGTCCAGTTGATAATTTTACAAAAGTTGTTAATCCTTCCGATGTCCAACGATGCAAGTTCTTCTACACCATTTAAGAAGGGTTTTCCCAGGGTTTCCAGTCTCCTTCTGTATAGCGCTGGGCAATCACAAATAATGTGGTCGGTGGATGGTTCACTGCTACTGTTTCCGCAGTAGTAGCATTCGCTTTTCGTTGCGAATCCCATTCTTCTCGCATGCTTGCCTATGGGTCCATGTCCCGTCAGGAAGGCAATAATCTTCCTTATCTGGTCCCTCTTAAGACTTACCAGGTACGATGTACGTTTCGCGTTATGTTCTGGCCAAGTCATTTTGGCCTTTCTACAGGTTTCTTCATTCTTCCTTTTATATTTTTATATTTTTATATTTTTATATTTTTATATTTTTATATTTTTATATTTTTATATTTTTATATTTTTATACTTTTTTTTTTTTTATTTTTCTATTTTTATATTTTTATATTTTTATATTTCTATATTTTTATATTGTTATATTTTTATATTTTTATATTTTTATATTTTTATATATTAAATTTACTTTAAGTGTATCAAATGATACATCAAATTCGGCTTACGATCAGAAAAGTGTTTTTTATTGTTTGATATTTTTGGTCAAATTCAGTGTGTCACGCACTAGGATGACGCGTTTCGAACTCCATGACGAGTTCATCTTCAGACCCCTTTGTGACGAACTGATGCACAATGGTACATCTTCAGCTGTATATATATCTACAATTATGTCAAACATGTACATGCGAAGTAGATATCAGCCGAAAATGTCCAGCACCAATTATAGATTGAATTTGACCATTAATATTCAAATATGAGAAATGGATAAAATTCTTTCTCCACGATTCCCTTTTTACCTCAAGCTTAAGCTTCTTTACAAGGTTTTTTTTTGTTGGTAAACTAAGATTACTTTAGAAAAAAAAAAATTATATTTTTGTATTTTTATATTTTTATATTTTCGTATTTTTATATTTTTATATTTTTATATTTTTATATTTTTTTATATTTTTATATTTTTATATTTTTAGATTTATATATTTTTACATTTTTATATTTTTATATTTTTATATTTTTATAGTAAAATTTTTATATTTAATTGATTTGTGTCCGATATTATCAATTCTTGAATTAAATTTTATTTTATGTCACATAGTGTCACATAGACATAGTGTATTTTAGCGGCAATGCCAACATAATTAACTTCTGAATACTGAATAATACAGAATGACCCGTTTACAATCACTTGAGTTGCCAAAATGACAATGTTAGTAAAACTATTATTAAGCCAGTATTTAACTAAAGTTCGTTGCTTAAGTCTTTTGTTTTGTATGCCTTAAAGTCGTAGTAGTCGATGGAATTCTTGTATAAAGAGAACAAGAAACGTAAAGTGACAACTTAACTACATAAGCAGTGATGTAAATCGAATTGATATTTTTTGTTACAAAAAAATTAAATACTGTCAAGAGTTATCAATATTGTCATGTAAGTAATCGATCTCAAATTTGCTCTGATTAAAACTAAATTCTCAATGCCATAAAAAATTTCAAAATTTTGTCACTTACTACTTACAAACTTGGCTTTAACATATTTTCTTTTGTCTTGCATTGTAACAATTGTTCAGCTTCATCCCCTTTACTTTAACTTTCATCTCGCCACACACTGACCACACTTTGTCTCAACATAAATGTTTATGTACTTAGCATACATGTGTTAACTATATAACAACAGATAAGTAAACAATAAAAGTTTTCCTCTTGGACATTTGACTTTTGACCAATCGCAGTTGATCAAAACGGTGCCCTAAGAGCGTTCATTCAACTATATGCCTCTGTGTGTGCGTGTGCACATGCGTATCGCTTCACTTGCATCTTTCTGTTCTCTGTCGGCTCTATTTCGAATACTTTACGACCAAATAACTTTGATGATGAATTTCATATTATTGATGATTTCTCACATGTATTTCCCTTACAAATTTTCTTTTTATATCTTGTTGTTGTTGTTGCTGTTTCTAGTATTGTGTGCGTGTGTGTTTAACGCTATATTAATTTTGTTACTTTGGAATTTGGAAGGGTTCTGACAAATTAATCCAACACAAATTTCTTTTGTGGTGGTGGCTGGCATTGGAGCGTATAAAAGTGGGGAATTTATGGAAAAGATTTTTAGAATCTAGATAACTTTTAACGGGATAAGAACGACGCGTAAAAAAGAGTTAAATAAAAAAAACAATTATACTGAAAATTGAAAAAAGGACTAAAATTAAGCTATTGCTATAGAAATGTTGAGCAATCTAGTGAAATGTTTGGTGGTATGTGTATAATAATCAATAAACATTAAAAATATAATAAAAAAAAATGTTGAACCATAGTGAGCCTACATAAAAACAAAAGACTTAAGACACAAACTTGTGTTAAGCAATTTATCAAACAAGTGGGATAATGCATAACTTTCTAACGAAAAATTTGCTTAAATATATAAAAATGTTTAATATTTCAAAAGCAGTTAATACAGGGTGTTCTAACAACAAAAAACGCAATTTATTTAAAAAATAAATACGTCGGCTAGTTACACTACACTAGTGGTTAATATGGAACTCGACGACCTTCGGAAGGTCAACTTGATGCAAGATTTTCGTTGTTTTCTCACAAAGATAAGGCTCGGTTTCAGCTAAGGCTGCACGAGTATTTAGAGTTGTTAAGGAAACCTCAGCCAAAAACGTATCTTAGTTACTAAGATGTTGAACATTTCTTGATATCACTTCAGACGAATCCTAAACAAATCCTTGGTTCTTTCGAATGTCTGTCTATTATGACATTGTTGAAAACAAAATGTCCTTGGTAGAAATATCGAACAAGATCTAAGCCAATTTAAATGTTAACGATCAAAAATTTGTTTTTACATATTTATATAAAAAAAAACAGTTTTTTGACCACTAAAAATCGTTACTTTTAATTTGGAATTTTCTTTAAAATAAATAGATAATAGCCGAGAACCTATTTGGAAAACTAAAAAAAGATAAAAAAGGTTAAAAAACATAATAAGATTATTAAAAAAAACCCGAAAAATATATTTAATGTTCATAAAGTCATACAAATTTATTTTAAAAAAACTAAAATCTATTTCATTTGAGTTACAAAAAAAACGAAAAAAAAAATTATTTTGCCCAAAGAATATATTTCGCACAGTTACATTCCAATAAAATTAGAAAAAATTCTAAATTTTAAATATTCTTATAAATTTAACTTCATATTTGATTTTAGGTGCAAAAAAATCATAATTATTCAGGAAAACTGCTTGAACAAGTTTCAATGAAAAAAAAAAAATTAAAATTAATAAAAATATAAAAATATACAAATATATAAATATATAATATAAAAATATAAAATTATAAAAATATACAAATATAAAAATATAAAAATATAAAAATATAAAAATATAAAATATGCAGACTTAGCGTTTGAAGTAAAGCAAAGGGAACATCTAACAACTGTGCAAACTATCCCAATTGTGATATCGAGTACTGGAATTGTGGTAAACTCTGTTTCGCAACATCTCGACGAATTGGGGCTTTCATCGCATTTACATGAAATGTCGAAAGCCATTACCTTGGGAACATGCCGGATTATGAGGATGTTTTTAGGCTGATGTTACGCCCCATGTCGTAAAACAGTGATATGTGGAAATGATCAATTATAACTTTTATATTATAAATTCAATACTATTCAATATAATTCACTTCAATTTAATTCAAATCAAATCAATTCAATTTAATTCAATTCAATTCAAAAAAAAATAAACACTTTAACATGAAGTGCTGAAGTGACTTGTGGCCGAGACCACCGTCATGTTCAGCTTAAATGGACCCTAGCTCGCGCGGTATCTGGGGGGGAAAGAGGCGTGGGTAAAAATATAAAAATATAAAAAACTATAAAAATATAAATATATAAAAATATAAAAATATAAAAATATAAAAATATAAAAATATAAAAATATAAAAATATAAAAATATAAAAATATAAAAATATAAAAATATAAAAATATAAAAATATAAAAATATAAAAATATAAAAATATAAAAATATAAAAATATAAAAATATAAAAATATAAAAATATAAAAATATAAAAATATAAAAATATAAAAATATAAAAATATAAAAATATAAAAATATAAAAATATAAAAATATAAAAATATAAAAATATAAAAATATAAAAATATAAAAATATAAAAATATAAAAATATAAAAATATAAAAATATAAAAATATAAAAATATAAAAATATAAAAATATAAAAATATAAAAATATAAAAATATAAAAATATAAAAATATAAAAATATAAAAATATAAAAATATAAAAATATAAAAATATAAAAATATAAAAATATAAAAATATAAAAATATAAAAAACTATAAAAATATAAAAAACTATAAAAATATAAAAAACTATAAAAATATAAAAATATAAAAATATAAAAATATAAAAATATAAAAATATAAAAATATAAAAATATAAAAATATAAAAATATAAAAATATAAAAATATAAAAATATAAAAATATAAAAATATAAAAATATAAAAATATAAAAATATAAAAATATAAAAATATAAAAATATAAAAATATAAAAATATAAAAATATAAAAATATAAAAATATAAAAATATAAAAATATAAAAATATAAAAATATAAAAATATAAAATATAAAAATATAAAAGTATGAAAATATAGCACTTAAATACCGTTAGGCCACGACCCCACCGCCTAATGGTTGGATATAAAAATTTTGCCGAAAACTTAATTTATCTTTACAACCCACGAATGAGATTAGGATAGCTTCTCGTATTGTTTTCAATTAATACGCATTCTATTTTAGATTCACATGGAACCGCACCTACCTGTTTATCAACGAATGCGAACAGAAATGCCTTTGACTCGACAGTTATACTGCGATGTTGCTTGTCGACAACATCGAGGGGGTCGGCAATGAACGAAAAATGTAGATGACTGGAGCCGGGAATCGAACCACGGATTTCTCGCATGGTAGACGCGTGTTCTCACCACTATGCCACGGCCGGTTCCAAAATTTCACCTACAAGTTTGTTATTTTTGTACCGAGTACCGAGTGTTATCAATTTAGGGCTAAAATACAATTTTGCCGCGCCCGCTGAATGAAAGTAAGAAATTCGTCTAAAGTGCCTAGTACCATCTGTTTACCAAATTTTATGTCTCTAGGGCTTAAATATAGTTTTGTCACGCCCGCTCTGACCACTGATAGAAACTGAAAATTTTATCGGCATATTCGTAATTGTGTTGGCGTGGGCAAACTGGTTTTAAAATTTTATATTTCTAGCTCTACAAAAAGTTTTGCCACGCCCACTCCGCCCACTGATCGAAAATTAAAATTTCATCTGCATATTCATATTTGTATTGCCGAATACTATCGGGGTATTGAATTTTATCTCTCTAGCTCTTAAAAAAAAAGTTTTGCCACGCCCACTTAGCCCATAGGGTCAACTATTTAAAAAAACATGTAGCCTACGGTAATTTCAATATAGTACACTAACTATTACAAATTTCAATAAAATCAGTTCAGCTGGTTAGACGTGATTGAGGCACAAACAGACAAACACATAACACAGTACAAAATTTTTTAGCTCATTGAGTCGGGAAAGTACCCCCGAAAATAAGAACTACTGCACCATTCGTTTTGCCAAGTTGGCTGCATTAATAATTTAAAGGATTTCTTTTGCTCACGGTGGATTTTTAGCACTTTTTCTATATTTTAACAGATTATATTTTGGTATTATGTAAATTTTTATATAAATACTAATTTTTATATTCTGTATCGTTTCAGTTACTCTTCCCCTTTGCTTGTACCTCAACGCAAGCATTTTGGTGGCGTGGCACTACGACGTAAGTAACGTTTGCTCAGAGCAGTTTGCTTTATTAGCCACAATTTTTAGATCTTCCCTTCCCTGTTCTAGTGAGGCACCACCCGAACCCATGATGAAACAAATACCCCTGACATATTTTCGCACCTACACCTATCAACCAATGGCGGGGAACCCTTTGCCCTTCCCTCTAATGAGTTCAACGGACTATGTTAGTAATTATGCAGCTGTGGCAAATAATCCGCTCTTTAATCCCATGATGTCTGTGGCGCCACCCCCACCTCTTCCAGGAGCACCCGTTCCGGGTGCGGAAGTTGCTGTGTCGGCTAATGAAATACCGATAGGTGGTGTGGGGCCAATGGGTTATAGACCACCTAAAAGTTATACCGTCATACGATCTATGAACAATGGTTATTTGACACCCCCCACTGTGGGTACTACTACCAGTACCACCACCACCACCACCACCACACCAGAACCTACCACTACAACAACGACCACCACCACGACAACGCCAGCACCAACCACCACTACTGCCGCTGCTGTGACAGCAGCCGCTAGTGCAGAGAGTCAAAGCAACGAATCGGGTGCTGCTTTTGCAGCAACAGCTTCCGTTAAAGCCGATGCCATGGTTAATATAGAGGCTGCATATCCCGCCTTTAACCGCAAGGTTTACACCAATCACTTTAATATCAATTACAATCGTCCTGTGTATCCCTATCCTGAGTATTCAGTGTACAAACCTCCAGCAGCTACTGATGACATCAGTGCCCCGTCTGCAGCAGCAGCTTCAAATGTAGAATTTGTGCCCTGCATGTGTCCTGTAAATATGCAGGGAGGTTTCCCCTCGGGCATTCCCATAGCTGGTAATCCTGGCAATTCGATATTTCTGGCTCAGGGGAGAACAAATCCAGATGTAGAAGCTGATATGCATTTAAAGGCGACGGCAACGGCTGGGGCCGCAGTTAACGTTGGCGCAGCGCAGTCGGAAGTGCCCTTAGCCGACTATATGGACGATTTGCAGTTGATTAATTTGGATGAAGCAGCCGGCGATGGGGCGCCAAGTAAAGGTGAAGCATCGTGAGCAGGATAGCAGCAAGAGAGCGTGATGTGAGAACAATGAAGCTGGCGAAGAAACTTTTATTATAAGTATTATATAGAATTTAGACTGATTTAAGCTAAAGTAGAGTTGAAGAAAATACAAATAAAGTAAAGTATACAAAAAATTGTTGAAGATTTTCCAGAGATAAGGAAATTTTAATTACACAGTGCAACAACCACAATTTGTTAAGGTATGAAGATAAAGGGTAAATATGTTCTGAGAAACTGTTAGGGTTGGAAAAATAATTAGGATCGTTCATACATTTGTCTCCTCTATGTTTTGGGGAAATTGTAGGAGGGAAAAAATTACTGGGGGGTCGGTCATACATTTCACCCCTCTAGCGGCAACTTCACTCCACTCCCTCATGCATTTTTTCGCTCATGCATTTTTTTCCAACCACATAAAATTAACGGTTGCTTGGTATCAATTCAAAAAACTGTTCACCCCCTAAGGGGGAAGATGGGGGGTAGGACACCGGTCTATTACCTGAGTTTTCGATTTGATACGAAGCAACACCTAATTTTGTATGGTTGGAAAAATGCACGAGTGAAATGTGAGGAAGGTGGAGTGGAGTATGGTTGGGGAAATGTAAGGAGAGAAAAATGACTGGTGGCCGTTCATACAATTTACCTCTCTAGGGTCGGATCCACTCCACCTCACACAAAATTAGGGATTGCTTCGTATTAAATTCGAAAACTATTATTTTCTAATTCAAAACTATTTAATTTTGGGTCAATATCTTTGACCTATGGTTTAAGGGTATTCACCTCAGGTTTAAGGTCATTTGCGTTAGGTCCAACGTATTTCAGGGTCAATATTATTGTCCTAAGGACAAGGTTATTGACCTCAGATGTGAATAGTTATTGATCTCAGGTTAATTTCATTGATCTTTGGGACAAAGGTCCACTCAAAGTTTAAGGTGATTCTGGCCATTGAACTCAGATGTCAATGATTTCAAGGTTCCTTTTACGGCTTTTACGGCTTTACACAATATTATTTACCTCTGGTTTTAGGTTGTTCACCTCAGGATTAAGGTCGTTTGCGTAAGGTCCCACCGTATTTCTGGATTAAAAGATATTGTCCTAAGGTCATGTTCACCGACCTCAGATGAGAATAGTTATTGGTCTCAGATCAAGATCATTGACAAAGATCTTTGATTATTTAAAACTATAGACCATTCTGCCCATCGAACTCAGAGATCAATGATTTTAATGACCTTTTACCGCTGGGTTCAATGACATTGACCCAAAGTCAGTATCCTGACCCATTGAACTCAGAGGTCAATGATTTTAATGACCTTTAACCGTTGGGGTTAATGACCTGGACCTAATTTCAATACTACTAAACTCTGGTTTTGAGGTTATTCATCTCAGGTAGAACGTCATTTGCGATAGGTCCAAGCTGTCTCTGGGTCATAGGTTATTGTCTTAGGGTTAAGATCATTGACCTCAGATATAAATAATTATTGATCTCAGGCCATTCAGGTCATAGAACTCAGATGTCAATGATTTTTACAGCTGGTGTAAAAACCTTTGCCTTTAGGTCAATGCCCATGACCTGATTACAATAACCTTTGACCTCTGATGTCAATTATCTTGACCTTATTACAATAACTTTTGACCCAGAAAGGCATAGTGACCTTTGTCGTTTGGGATCACGGACTTTTGATCTCTGGGGTCTCTGACCTAGAACTGAATTCAATGACCTTTGGGGTCAACAACCTTGAACTAAGTTCAATGACGACTGACATTTAGGGTCAACGACTGTTGACCTGGGGAGAGTTAACTTTATTCTAGGGTAAATGACATGGGGTCAATGATCTTGACCTCTTGGGACAATTGCCTTGGCTTGATGTGCATGACCTTTAACATCTGGGATCAAAGACTTTGCCTGGGTTTTACCGATATTGAACTGAGTTCAATGACCTTTGATCTCTGGGAGCACTGACCTTGAACTGAGTTCAGTGACCTTTGGGGCCACCGACTTGTGTCTTGGCGTAAATTATCTTTGACCTTGGGTAAATGATCTGGGGTCAATGATCTTGACCTCAATAACCTTTAACATTTGGGATCATTGACTTTGGCTAGAGGTCAATACCCTTTGACTTCTGTCCAGGCCATTAAGGCCAAAATCTACGGTATATATTGACTTTTGATGCCTTTAAGGTCAATATCATTGGATTCAGGTTCAAGGTAGTTGATCTCTGTCAATCCACAAAAATACACAAATTTGTTTGGTATATATGAAATGACTCACAGGGTTAGACTATTCTCAACATTCTCTCTGTGTTTTTTTTATAACGAAGTAAATTCAAAATCTTGAAGCGGTGGTCAATTATATTTGTCAGTATTAATACACTTAATTTATAGTCAGTATACCATTCCATGTCAATGTTAGTTATATGAGTTTAGACTTTTTTTATAAAAATTTTCGATGCAATAGCTTACATATATATAGATTTTTGAGCACAAATACATATGTTCATATATAAAAGTGTTGATCAAAGCAGACCTTGACCTTAACACGCCGTTATATGTATTTTTGGAGGTTGTGGTTTGAAGATAAATATTGGAATTTTAGATAAATCCACTGCAGTATATATGGCAACTCTTGCAATTAAGCACAGTTAGCATAGCCACAAACCTCATATACTGCCCTACTATAACATTTCTACTCAATGCATTATAACAATTACGTTCTCAAACTGTTATATGACAACTGCACTTTGGCTCTATTAAAATAATACCTTTTTATTACAACCCTGCCTGCTAATGACTTCCCTATTAGTTTGAATCGGCATTTCTTATTTGGTATTTTTTCTGGTATCCTGCAACCACTTTTTGGGGGTGAGTGCCAAGAATACTCGTTCGATGAACGAACGATAACAGAAAAAACTGCGCCGGTCCATCGAAAAAAAAAAAATACGGCTGAATACCAGTTAGGGGTTGAATCGTGGTCGAACATTTTTCGAACTTGGCACAAAAGAGCACTGACAATATAATGGCCTACTCATGAATGTGGTCACAGTGGAGACAGACAGCCACAATAACAAGTGTTTGTATCCGAAAGAGACCAATTTTTTTTCAACCAAGTCGAAGTTGTTGCAGTTCTTTCATTCGTGCTCTCTCTTTCTCCATCTGAGTCACTATGGATGTGAACAGTTCTTGTGAGACGAAAAGGAAAAAGTTCGAGAATAACGTAAATGTGTAATGCGGAGACATAAAATAGTAAGGCAGAAATATAAGCAACTCTGACGCAGAGTTCCCTTGGATAGGTCGAAAAATATGTGTTTTTACTTTTAATGCTATAATAGAAATATAAATGACTTAAGAGCGAGAGAAATTTTAATAATATGGATACACTTTATTTACCTTGGTTTCTTATAGGAATTTACAAGGTTTTTAATGGTCATAAATGTCAAAGGTTGCCAGATTGTTAAAGTCAAAATAAGTCCCAAAACTTATTGAAAAAATTCCAGGACTGTTGAATTTAAAGTCATGTAGTTGGTTAAAATATAAAAATAAAGAAAAAAGATATAAAAAATAAAAATATTCAAATATAAAAATATGAAATAAAAAAATATAAAAATATAAAAATATACAAATATACAAATAATAAAATATAAAAATATAAAAATATAAAAATATAAAAATATAAAAATATAAAAATATAAAAATATAAAAACATAAATATATAAAAATATAAAAATTTAAAAATAATAAAAATATAAAAATATAAAAATATAAAAATATAAAAATATAAAAATATAAAAATATAAAAATATTAAAATATTAAAATATAAAAATATAAAAATATAAAAATATAAAAATATAAAAATATAAAAATATAAAAACATAAATATATAAAAATATAAAAATTTAAAAATAATAAAAATATAAAAATATAAAAATATAAAAATATAAAAATATAAAAATATAAAAATATAAAAATATAAAAATATAAAAATTTAAAAATATAAAAATATAAAAATATAAAAATATAAAAATTTAAAAATAATAAAAATATAAAAATACACAAATATACAAATATTTAAATGTAAAAATATAAAAATATAAAAACACAAAAATATAAACATAAAAAAATACAAAAATATAAAAACATAAATATATAAAAATATAAAAATTTAAAAATAATAAAAATCTAAAAATATAAAATTATAAAAATATAAAAATATAAAAATATAAAAATATAAAAATATAAAAATATAAAAATATAAAAATATAAAAATATAAAAATATAAAAATACACAAATATACAAATATTCAATTGTAAAAATATAAAAATATAAAAACACAAAAATATAAACATAGAAAAATACAAAAATATAAAAATAAAAAATTATAAAAATAGAAAAACAAAAAAAAAAAAATGCCAAAAATATTAAAACATAAATATATAAAAATTTAAAATTATAAAAATTTAAAATAATAAAAATAGAAAAATAGAAAAAAAATAAAAATATAAAAATATAAAAATATAAAAATATAAAAATATAAAAATATAAAAATATAAAAATATAAAAATATAAAAATATAAAAATATAAAAATATGAAAATATAAAAATATAAAAATATAAAAATATAAAAATATAAAAATATAAAAATATAAAAATATAAAAATATAAAATAAAAAAATACAAAATTATAAACATATAAACATAAAAAATATAAAAATATCAAAATATAAAAACATTTTTATAAAAATATAAAAATATATAAAATATATATATATATATATATATATATATAAAATATTAAACTATAAAAATATAAAAAAATAAAAATATAAAAATTTAAAAATGTAAAAATGTTAAGATATATTTGATTATTTTTGTAATCCTGCAAATGTCCCCGCACCCATGAAAACGTTTCTCTTCTGTTAACCCAATGGCATCTCACATTTGCAGTCTTTAGTTAACTGTTATACAGAGTTGTGTTTTTGCGTATTCTGTCATTTCTACCCCCAATAGTATCCTTTTTCTATTTGGATTTTTCGAACTTCGAAAAATTTTTATTAGCGAGTACAATTTTCTTGCGATTGGGGTTTTTTCTGGCTCGTCCAAAAGACTCGTAAAGGTTAATGATGAGTGCAAAATTTTTCCATACACCAATCGGATTTTGTAGACGCATCTAGGCGCATACATACCGAGAGTTTTAAAACCGAACAGCAAAAAAAATCTAAAGAAAAATATAAAATAAAAATTATTGTGCTCTGTTTTTTGGTGAAATTGTAATACAAAGGAATAAGAGAAAAATTTTCAAAATAATTAACAAATTTAAAAAAAAATTCCTATTAACAACCGTTAGTTGAATAACAACGGAAACGGATGCTCCGTCAGAAAACTTGAGAGAGAAAAAAATTTTGTGAACACAACCGAAAATTCCCTTAAATAAAAGAAGAAAAACTTTGGGACCACTTAAGCTCCCTCTACCCTTTGCGCTGGTAACAGAGTTTAAGGGGAGCAAGCGTCGTCGCCGTCGTTGTCGTCGTCGCTGAAAGTTTTTTTTCCATTTGGGTGAAAGTAAAGTTAAGACCTCTTCTTCCTTTTTTCGGGGGATACAAACGGGTGTGCCACGCCAAAAAAAAGAGAAAAATTTGCGTAATAATATAATCAAAACGAAAAAGAAAAATCGACGAATCTAAACGGTTTTGAAAACGTATAAGCAAAAAATTCTGAATACAAATTGTGTAAAGGAAACAGTGTTGCAAAGTGTTGTGGTGTTTTTGGGTTACAACAACGTAGCATTTGCCAAACATTTACGTCACATTTTCTAATTGCTTGGAACGGAGTCAGTTACTCTAAAACACGTTTGAACGCTTAACGCTTAGAGGAGGACACTACTGGGTCTCTTGGATTTCATTAGCACAGAAACGCTACAGTTTGGATCTTAAAATGTCGAGGATATTAGCGTGGGGCGTATTGGCTGTAATGGCTGCAATCACGGCGACGTCACAGGTACAGGTAAGTGTCAAACTATAAGCCATAAAAGATTTGAGGTAGTGACTCATGTTGTGTAAAGCTGAAATTCTGATTAGACTACGTTTGTGCTGCTATCTTATAGACTGCCTTCCTTTTTTCCTGCCTTGTGTTTTTTAACTTGTCTTACACCTCTTTGCCTTTGCATTCGTCTCTTGCTGTGGCTCTCTTGTGTGTGTGGTGTCGTGGTGTTATTGTTGGCTCTGTTTGCCAGGTCCTTTTTCGTACTGCCAAGAATGTTGTGGCTGGCTGTAAAGTATACAAATGAAAAAGAAAAGAACTAAGTTTGTTGTTGTTGTTGTTTTTCCTCTTTCTGTTCATACGTTCGTGCTCTCCCATTTAAATGTGTATGTATTGTGTGAGTGAACACGACGACGACAACGACGACATGGTGGCGAGCATGGCCACAAAGGTGGTTGCTGTCCTCTCAAGGGGGGGAAGTGGTGCTGCAATGGTGGTCGCTTACGGGGCCAAAGAAACAAATGGAAAGTCCGAATTATGGCCCACAAAGAATCAGATAAAATTTGTCTTTGAAATGGAAACAATGCCGCTTGTAATTATTGTCATTAGCAGGATTTCAGCGTCGTTTGATATTCTTCGACGAGTCCAATTGTGTTTTACATGATGAAATTCTTATCGATTTTTTTTTTGTATGTGGACATCGCGCGGCGTTGCCAAACAAAAGATTTTCATACAAAGACGATGGGGGAGAGTGAGAGAGAGAGAGCGGGGTTGGGGTACTAGAAGGCAGGAGAAGGGGGTTGGTAATGGGTCATAAACATTAAGGGCACATGTCGTCCTCATTACGAGACGTGGTCGCCTCACGGGGGCCGGGGGGTTACAATGATACAAGGATAATAGATAATGTTATCGTGTGACAAATCGAACGGCACTAATGTCGCATTAAGGCCTTAAGATGGCCAAGAAGCTGACAAATTTTTGAGAGAAGGGGATTTTTTCCAAAGGGCAAATAAATTAAAAAAAAAAATTAAGAAAAAGTGAATAACAAATACAAAGAAAATTTGGAAAAAAAATTAAAACAACAAAGAAAATCGTTTTCAATAAAAGAGTAGCAGTATTTTTTTTTTGAAAATAAGATGAACCTAAACGATGTAAACTTTTCAAATAAGTCCATGGTTTTGGGACTCAATTCTGAGAACTGCACGTGAAAGTAGTCCCAAAAAGAGAAAGTTCTGCATCCTTCGATTTGTTAAGTTACATGCCATAATAATTTAATATCGATTTGAAGTTAGTAAGTATCGTATAGGGGAATTTGTCACGTTTATGTTCTTTTGTTATATGGTGACGTAAGATTATCATAAGTAATATTCCACATAAATCATACGCCACAGATTAAAAAAGTTTTATTGTAACTGCTACAAAATAAGCCCATTTGAAAATCATTTCATGAATGGAAATGTGAAACTGTTGCTTATGTAGGGAAACCTTATATGAACAGATTAAAGGAATTGTAATTCTTATTTTTTTAAATTTGTTTTAGACTAGAGGTTCTTGAGTTATGTCAAACAAAAGAGCCTAAAACGTGAAAAATTCCCCTTTACGATACTTACAAACTTCCAATCGATATTAAATTATTATGGCATGTAACTTGACAAAATGAATGACGCAGAACTTCTTCGTTTTGGGTCTACTTTCACGTGCAGTTCTAAGAATTGAGTCCCAAAATCATATGTTGAAGTGTTTAGGTCATTTTGTGTCGGAGCTACTACTAGGAAATATTTTGCCTATTTAAAATCCGATTACTACATTTTGAAAAATATTTATACTGGTAAATTTTCCTAAGCATCAGTTAAGGTTTACTCGAGTTGTCAGTTGCCAGCCAGCAAGCCAGCCAGACGGACATGGCTACATGGTCTTAAAAAGTCCTAAAACGAATTTATTTTTAAGATACTTTATATCTAACACTTCTACTTTAATGCGTTACAATTTGCGTATTTGTAATTTATATAAGGAAATAGCAAAATCTTTTACTTAAACGAACATTTGCTTTGTATTACAATTCAAGGATTTTTTTTTGCTATTTAAAATTTATTTGTCTTCCGCCTTTGTTGTATAAAAGGCACTTATCTTAAAACCATAACCAATAGGTCATCAGTAAATTACCAGAGTTTAATCGAAATCGGTTTAGCTATATAGGAGTTATGATGTAACAAACGAACAAACACACACACACACTTTTAAAGATTTTGTATTATACAAATTATAAAGAAATATATATTTTTTCTAAGAATATGTTGTGTATTTGCAATTTACACCAGGAAATAGCAAAGTCATTAACATAAACCAAGATTTTAAAGCAGATTTGCTATGAAAAAGGTTTCAAGGATTTTTCTATATTTTAAAATTTGTTTAACTTTTACCTCCCTGATATCAAGTACACTTATCTTAAAACAATTACCAATGAGTCAGCAGTAAATTACTAGAGTTTGGTCGAAATCGGTTTAGCTATATAGGAGATATGATATAACATATGGACAAACATACACACATTTAAGGATTTTGTATTTCCAAAAATTAGAAAAAAAAATTATATTTTTAGCTTATTTTCGAAAATAGCCAGTAAAGGACCTTTAAATGAGACTTTATAACATTTAAATGTTCTACAAAAATGTTGCACCAATAATTCAGCTTATTTATTTATTTATTTATTTATTTAAAAATCGATAGAAGGTTTTAAGAATTTTTTCTACACTTTAAAATTTGTTTAACTTTTACCTCCCAGATATCAAGCACACTTATCTTAAAACAATTACCAATGAGTCAGCAGTAAATGACTGGAGTTTGGTTGAAATCGGTTTAGCTATATAGGAGATATGATGTAACATACGGACAAACATACACACATTTAAAGATTTTGTATTAAAAAAAAATTTGTAAAAACCTTAAAATGACACATTACAACATTGAAATGTTCTACAAAAATATTGCTCCGAAAATTATGCTAAGATAAAAAATCGATGTGTCCAACTTTTGCTAATTGTTTGACTTTTTTCATAGCATACATAAAGGTGTATAAAGATTTTTCTTAAATATTATACAGAATACAGATTACTTTTGGAAAAAAGTCGTTTCAAATTAATGTATTTAATTTGGCTACAGATTCAAATTCCAATATAACTCAGCGAACTTTACTATTACGATGAAAATTTTTCTTGGTTTTTTTTTTGCATACTTGTAGGAGCCATTTTGGTTAATTGCATTCATTTACTTACATTTAGAAGCCTTCGTTAAAAATTATGATTCAGTCAGCTTTATTATATTAAATACGATTTTTCTTGGTCTCCTTAATGTTTGTGTTTAATCTAACTTAGAATAGTTTTTGTGGCATACTTTTAGGAGTAGTTTCTAAGATAAATGTATTAATTTTCCTTCTTTACGAAACATTCGTTGAAAATTAAAAACTTTATTATAGCTTTATTATTGGTCTCTTAGAACGGATTACTTTTTTGTTGCATACTTTTAGGAGTAGTTTCAGATAAATGTATTCATTAGCTTTGCTTCAAATATGACTCAGCCAACTATATTGTATCCAAGACGAATTTTCTTGGTCTCCTTAATGTTCGTGTTTAATAATACACAGAATACGGATTCCTTTTTTGCATACTTTTAGGCGTTGTTTCAGATGAATTATTTATTGGGTTTTCGTAATTTTGGAATCATTCGTTTCAAATATGCCTCAGTCAAGTTTATTGCGTCAAAGAAGAATTTTCTAGGTTTACTTAATGTTTGTGTTTAATATACACAGAATACGGATTTCTTTTTTGCATACTTTTTGGAGTTGGTTCTGATAAATGTATTCATTGGACAAAGATTAGAAGGCTTCGCTACAAATATGACTCAGGCAACTTTATTACGTCAAAGACGAATTTTCTGGGTCTCCTTAAAGTTCGTGTTTAATAACACACAGACTACGGATTACTTTTTTGCATACTGTTAGGAGTTGTTTCAAAAAAATGTATTAATTTGCCTACTTTTAGAAGTCTTCGTTAAAAATTATGACTCAGCCAACATTATTATATCAAAGAGGAATTTTCTTGATCTCCTAAATATTCGTGTTTAATTTTCTTAGAATACATATAACATTTGTGGCATACTTTTAGGTGTAGTTCCAGATAAATATATTCATTTGCCTACTTTTAGAAGCCTTCGTTAAAAATTATGACTTTTCTTGGTCTTCTTTAAACGGATTAAGTTTTTAGCATACTTTTAGGAGTAGTTTCAAATATATATATATTCATGTGCCTACTTTTAGAAGCCTGAATGTCGAAGACAGTCTTGGTCTCCTCAATACGGATTACTATTTTTTCCATACTTTTAGACGTTGTTTCAGATAAATGTATAAATTTGCCTACTTTTAGAAGCGTTAGTTTCAAATGTGACTAAGCTAACTTTATTATATCAAAGACGAATATTTCTGGTCTCTTTAATAGGGATGTTTTTGCATACTTTTAGGATTATTTTCAGATATATGTATTCAGTTGCTTAATATTAGAAGACTTCGCTTCAAATAAGACTTAGACAATTTTATTATATCAAAGATGAATCTTCCAGATCGCCTTAATGTTCGTGTTAAATAATACATATAATCCAGATTTATTTTTTGCATACTTCTAGGAGTTATTTCAGGTAAATGTTATCATTTGCCTACTTTTAGAAGCCTTAGTTTCATATATGACTCAGCCAACTTTATTTTGTCGAAGAAGCTTTTTCTGGGTCTCCTTAATGTTATACACAAAATATAAATAATTTTTTTGCATACTTTTAGGAGTTGTTTCAGATAAATGTATTCATTTGCCTACTTTTAGGAGTTGTTTCAGATAAATGTATTCATTTGCCTACTTTAAGGAGTCTTCGTTAAAAAATATGACTCAGACAACTTTAATATATTAAAGACGAATTTTCTTGGTCTCCTTAATGTTCGATTTTTATAATACACAGAAAACGGATTACTTTTTTGCATATTTTTAGGCGTTTTTCAGATAAATGTATTTATTTGCCTACTTTTAGAAGTTTTCGTTTCAAATATGGCTCAGTCAACTTTATAATATCAAAGACGAATATTGCTGGTCTCTTTAATACGGATTACTTTTTTTTAGCATACTTTTAGGAGTCGTTTTATATAATTTATACTTTTAAAAGCCTTCGTTAATATTTCTAACTCAGCCAACTTTGTTATATCAAAAACGAATTTTCTTGCTCTCCTTAATATTTGTGTTGAATAATATACAGAATACGGATTACTTTTTTGCATACTTTTAGGCGTCATTTTAGCTAAACATATTGCATTTTTATACTTTTAGGAGCCTATGTTTAGATATGACTATGTAAACTTTACTATACGAAGATGCATTTTCTTGGTCTTCTTAATACGGATAACTTTTTTTTTGCATACTTTTAGGCGTTGTTTCAGATAAATGTATTGCATTTTCATACTTTTAGAAGCCTTCGTTAAAAATTATAACTCAGTCAACTTTATTATATCAAAGTCAAATTTTCTTGGTCTCCTTAATGATGTTTGTGTTGAATAATACACAGAATACGAATGACTCTTTTGCATACTTTTAGGCGTCATGCAATCATTTGCCTACTTTTAGAAGCCTTCGTTGAAAATTATGACTCAGCTAACTTTATTATATCGAAGGAGAATTTTTATTTCTGAATTATCTCCTAATGTTTGTTTCATTAATGTTCTTGATTCATGTGAATTTATGATTTTTTTGCATACTTTAAGGAGTCTGCATTTCCAATTAGAAACTGCGAACTTTACTTTTATGAAAATAAATTTTCCCTGCCTCTTTGATGGTTATGTTATAATTTGAATAATGCGAATATTAATTTGTTGCATACTTTAAGGATTCACAATACAAATAAAAATTTGCCTACTTTTAGGCACTTTTGTTTTAACTTAGGCTTATTATTGGGAACTTTTTTTTTTTAATAACTCAAAACATTTGCATACTTTTTGGAGCATTGGTTTCAATTAGAAATTACAATTAAACGATAACTCTAAAACTGTGCAAAATAATCTACTACAACAATTGCTTAACTATTATTGGCTAACACAAATTTGGTACGATTACGCATAAGAATTAATCTTAAATGTTATTCATTGAATTCATTTTAAATTTTCATAACATTTTCAGTCAGCCCTACCTCAGCCATTGTGTTAATATTGTTGTTTGCGCTCCCTAGAGCTTGAATAAAAATTGAATTTTAAATATTTTCCATAATTACAATACAATGCAACAACAATACAAAAAACAACACATTTTGTGGATTTACCCTTAAGCGAAGGCAAACCTCTTGTCTCTCTCTCTCTCTCTGTTACATGAAGGTGTGTGTGTGTGTGTGTTAAATCCATAAAACAAAACATTTCAAAAATTAACGTTAAATAAAGCATAACCTTAGGAGATGAAAATGAAATACATGTGTTGCAGCCGGAGTTAGGGCAAAGGTTGTTCATATGTAATATTAGTATGTGTAGACAGTGTGTATGTATAAAGAACATATGTAAATGTTTACCAGAGAACACCATTGTAACCATTTGCAGAGCTTCCAGCCACAAAACAGGTAACAACAAAAATGTACCCGGAAAATATAACAGAAAATGACTGTAATGACAGAGGCCAGGGGGATCAGGTAGACTACTTACCGGTTCCTGCAACTTGCTTGATTGGTTTTAATACAAAAAATAAACCAATATTAAAGCGGACATGAGCTCGGCATCCCGTAAATGTTACACATTTGTGCTTGCTAACTTAAGGCCATACTTTTGGAGCCAGTTGAGATAGTCTGTAGGTTTTTATAATGTATAGGAATGCGAGCAAAGTCCTTTAAACATTATAAAATGAACATATATATTAAAAGCAGCCCTCATCTTCGCTACTATCCCGTACTCTTAAACTCTCTCTTGCTCAATTCACTCATTGGAAAAACGATAATGGTGTATAATAAAAAACCCTTAAGCAAACCGGGAGTAAAACCAAACCAAACTCCGAAGCTTACAACTTACATATACGCATACACTCTCATCACTTACACTCTCATACCCACAACATCAACAGCAACAGAGGCTGTCGTATGACGACTAAGCAAAAGAAGGCCAAAATGCCGTGGAAGATAAAATCCTGATGATGATATTCATCAGCAGCATGATGAAAGGCAACAACAAAACTGCCAACAGACAACGTTGTTTGCATTTTTTTTTTTTTTAAATAAGACTCTTAAGGGTTTTATCGTATTCCTTTTTGGTTGGTAAACCAATACACTCATGTCAGTATGTATGTGTTGGCAAGTCCTTATAGTAAAGAAAGTGTGGGTGGGTGGCTTAAATACTTGTAGAGGTTGTCTGTGTCTGTGGCTGTTATCTCTCTAGATAGCAAAAACGAAAACCTGGTTTAATTTCGACTACATAATTAATACTCTAGGGATGGGTATGACATCATAAGGTGCGTAAGAGAGTTATATTAGATGGCCTAAATTAGCTGGGAAAGGCCTAGTTAAAAACACACACATATTATTAAGGCTAAGCTAGCAGGATAACAGCAGAATATTTATTACAATACGATAGAGCAAATCAATTATAGGGAAAGGTAAACAAGACCTTCAAATTTATATGAAAATATTCAACGATATAAAAAATTAAAATAAAATTTAAATGAAATTAATTATGTTCTACATTTATGCGCATTAAAATTGAGATATTATAGAAATACTCTTAAATAATGGAAGATAAAAGGATATCTTTAATGGTGGCAGGTCGTTTTAACTTTGGCTACCTGGAGTGTCAATGTGGCAATGTCAATGTCCTGTATGAGTTATCAAGGCAGGTGCTAAATAACAAGAGTCCGGAATTTATATCAATCATACGTCAACGAGTCCATTGCAGGTCTGGGTATTAATATCAATCATACGCATATAATTGTATGGTAGTTCTGGGTATTATTATTATTAATCATACGCAATTTACAATTTACATAAATTTTATAAAAAATATTTGTATTTTTTCTTAAAATTGTTGTGTGTGTTTGCAATTTATACAAGGATATAGGGAAATCATTATACCCAACGAATATCTCAGTGTGCTGTTAATGGTTATCAAGAATTTTTTTATTTGTATTGAAGCTATCAAGTGAAAATCTGCCATTAATAAAAAGGAAGAGTCCGGTATTTATATCACTCATACGTAATCGAGTTCATTGCAGGGGTGGCTATCAATATCAATCATACGCATATAATTGTATGGCAGTTCGTGGTATAATTATTATTAATCATATGCAATTAACAATTTACTTAAATTTTTTAAAAACTCAAGCAAACTGTATCCTCCTCTTTAATTGGTTACATCACTCATGACTTTATCATCACTACTTCCGAAGTTATAGTCGAAAATCTACACATGAATATGAATTAATATTAAACAATCGTAATACTTGGAATCTTATATATTTTGCTAATTTAATTTGGCCATGCTTTCATGACAGTCTGTGTATTTGCAGTCTGTATACTCCTTTTTGAATTGATATAACCTTTACAGCATTATCATCACTATTACCGAAGTTAAAGTCGAAAATGTAAAGATTACTATGAATTAATATCAATCATACGTAATATTTTCTTTAATATTAGAAACTCAAAAAGACTGTATCGCCTTTAATTTTATATGTCTTTTACAGCTTTTTCATCACCACTTTCAAAGTAATAGCAACAAATTAAAAGATTACTATGATTTAATATAAATCATACGTAACATTTGGTATCATAAACATTTCGCTTATTTAGTATGCCCATGCTTTCATTTTACATCTGTCAAGCTTACAGATTAGAAACTTACACAGTCTGTATCCCCCTCTTTAATTTGATATATTCTTCACAGCTAGATACATCTTTCACAGTTTTGTTATCACCACCACCAAAGATATAGTCAAATATTTAAAGATAGCTATGAATTAATATAAATCATACGTAAAATTTGGAATCTTAAACATTTAGCTTATTTAGTATGCCCATGCTTTCATTTTATGTCTGTCTATATTAGAAACTCATACAGTCTGTAACCTCCTCTTTAATTTGATATATCCTTCACAACATTATCATCAACACTTCCAAAGTTATAGTCGTAAATGTAAAGATAATAATGAATTAATATTAATCATACGTAAAATTTGGAAATTTGCTCATGCTTTGATCTTATATCTGCCAAGCTCTAAGATTAGAAACTCATACAGTCTGTATCTTTCTGTTTATTTTGAAATATCCTTCACAGCATTATCATCACTGCCTCCGAAGTTACAGTCGTAAATTTAAAGATGGCTATGGATTAATATTAATCATACATAATATTTATAATCTAAAACATTTTGTTAATTAAAATATTTTGTACATAAACCCATGCTTTTATCTTATGTCTCTCAAGTTGTAAGATTATAAACTTTCACAGCTTTATCATCCCCACTTTTAAAGTTATAGTCGAAAATTTAAAGATGGCTAAGAATTAATATTAATCATACGTAAGACTTCATTTTATTTTATGTCTGTCAAGCTTAAAGGTTAGAAACTCATACAGTTTGTATCCTCCTCTTTGATTTGATATATCCTTTCCTGCATTGTCGTCACTACTTCCAAAGTTATAGTTGACAATGTAAAGATGGCTATGAATAAATATTAATCATACGTACAATTTGGAATCTTAAACATTTCGCTTATTTAATTTGCCCATGCTTACATTTTATATCTGCCAAGCTTTAACATTAGAAATTCAAAAAGACAGAGTCCTCCTCTTTAATTTGATATATCCTTCACAGCATTATCATCACTTCTTCTGGAGTTATATTCGGAAATGTAAAGATGACAATGTATTAATATTAATCATACGTAAAATTTGGAAATTTGCCCATATGTAGTGTTATGCTGTTATATTAACAAGATATGGTATTAATATCAATCATACGTAATAAAGTCCATTGGAAGTTCTGGGTATTAATATGAATCATACGCAAAGTTTTATAAAGCAGTTCTTAGAGTTTACATATATAAATATGACGGTTCTTGTTATTAATATCAATCATACGTAATGAAGTCGTTTAAAAAATTATTTTATTAAAGCCTTTAATAGATACAAAGCTAAGCGGATTTATAGGATATTTCTTTAATTTTATAAATGTTGGCAACATGTCCACAACTTTGCTAAGTTTTTACATTATAAATGATCCCCACTTATCTTAGAATATAACAACATATTTGTTTTTGGTTTGACGCTGTTAATTGAAAATCTGCCATCAATAAATACAAAGGTTTCCGGATTTATAGCATCATAATAATCAATCATATGTAATAGACATTATTATCAATCATACGTAATAGATTCATATTCTTGGCATTAAAATTAATCATACGTAATAGATTCATATTCTTCAAATTAATATAAATCATACGCAATGGTGTTTATTGAATTTCTTGTTCTCAATAAGATATCCAAAGCTTATAGCCATAGCTTTTTTAATGTGAATTTATAATATTTTAGTACAAATTTAAGTAATTTCAAATTTTAAGGAAGGACTGGTGAAAATTTAATTATTTGCCTCCCGAAAAACATAAAGAAGTTTTTACTTCAACATGCCAAATTCTACACAGCTTTTCGCTCAGCTTATATTTTCTTGTTCTTTTTCTCTGTCCACTTTACCCCTCTGGTTATTTAAATACAATTTTTAAATAACAAAAATCATTTATTTCCTTACTGGACATTTTCGTTCACTTCAATTGACCATTTAAATGTAAATATTGTTGAATTTTGTTCTTGTTTCTTAAGCTTTTTCTCTTTAGAAATTGCATAAATTGCTGAGTTGTTGTTGTTATGCCATTCGTTCATGCTTCCGAGTAATTGGGTAGTTTTTCTTTTAATTTATTCACATGCTACTCAAAAAAGAAAATAAAACAAAACAAACAACAACAAAAACACATTCCCAGTAATAGATACTAGTCAGAGAATTTTTTGTGTGTGTATCATCCAATAGAATTTTTTTAGCGTTGCTTCTTTTCATTCAGATTGTTCAGTTTTGTAGCTAAAGAATTTGTTGTACACATTTCAATGATCCCTTAAAAAACAAAGCAAAGTCACTGGGAACGAAAACAAACCGGGTTTAAATGTTCATATCTATATACTAGTACATGTGCAATTGTAGTTGGCTAGGATTTCGTTTTTGTGTTACTCCCCCTCAGCACCACCTCCAGCACTTGTGCCATTCATTGCAGCGCTGCTGACCCTCTTCGTTGCAGGGCAGCTGCATTGCCATACGAATCTCAAACACTGCTGTGTAGTGCGTCAGTATTTACTATTCAGCAAAAATTGAATTACCCCTTTGTAACTGTAATGGATCCGAGGGTAGATATAAGTGACCTAAGTGATGACATAGCCAAAAGGTAACACAGGGGTGATGATTGATGATGTCCAAGTCCAATGTGGTTAGAAGTGATTTATTTATATAGTGGAGAGGTTTTTAGTTTCGTTTTGTTGTGTCCTTTGAAAATTAAGAGGTTTTTTGTTACAAATATTTTAAAAAGTTTAATAGGTTGTACTTGAAACCAGGTTTTTAGCTTACACCTGTCAAGTTTTACAAACAGAAACTAAAACAGATTATATACTCCTCTTTAATTTGTTAAAACACTCATGATTTTATTATCACTATTTCAAACGTTATAGTGGATAAATTTGCAAATGACTATGAATTAATATTAATCATACGTAATCTTTTGAATCGTAAACATTTCGCCTATTTTATTTGCCCATGCCTTCATTTAATATCTGACAAGGTTAAGGATTAATATTAATTTAATTTGATATATCCTTCACAGCATTATCATGAATACTTTCGAAGTTATAGTAGTAAATGTAAATACAGCTATGAATTAATATTAATCATACGTAAAATTTAGAAATTTGCCCATGCTTTCATATTATATCTGCCAAGCTCTAAGATTAGAAACTCATGCAGTCTGTATCCTCTTCTTTAATTTGATATATCTTTCTTAGCATTATCATCACTACATCCAAAGTTATACTTAAAAATATAAAGATTACTATGAATTAATATAAATCATACGTAAAATTTGGAATCTTGAATATTTCATTCATTTAATTTGCCCATGCTTTCATTTTATAACTGCCAATATCTAAGATTAGAAACTCATACAGTCTGTATCTTCCTGTTTAATTTGATATATCCTTTACAACATTATCATAACTACTTCCAAAGTTATAGTTGAAAATATAAAGATAGCTTTGTATTAATATAATAATCATACGTAAACTTTGGAATCTCAAACATTTCGCTTATTTTACTTGGCCATGCTAACATTTTATATCTGCCATGCTTTTATATTAGAGATTCAACAAGACAGAGTCCTCCTCTTCAATTTGATATATCCTTCACAGCTTTACCATCAATACTTTCAAAGTTATAGTGGTAAATGTAAAGACAGCTATGAATTAATATCGATCATACGTAAAATTTGAAAATTTGCCCAGGGTTTCATCTTATATCTGCCAAGCTCTAAGATTAGAAACTCATGCAGTCTGTATCCTCTTCTTTAATTTGATATATCCTTTATAGCATTATTATCACTACTTCCAAAGTTATAGTCAAAAATGTGAAGATTACTATGAATTAATATAAATCATGCGTAAATTTGGAATCTTGAACATTTCGCTTATTTAATTTTCCCATGCATTCATCTTATATCCTTCACAGCTTTATCATATATACTTCCAAAGTTCTAGTTGACAATGTAAAGATAGCTTTGTATTAATATTAATCATACGTAAAATTTTCAATCTTAAACATTTTGCTTATTTTACTTGGTCATGCTTATATTTTATATCTGCCATGCTTTTATATTAGAGATTCAACAAGACAGAGTCCTCCTCTTCAATTTGATATATCCTTCACAGCTTTACCATCAATACTTTCAAAGTTATAGTGGTAAATGTAAAGACAGCTATGAATTAATATCGATCATACGTAAAATTTGAAAATTTGCCCAGGGTTTCATCTTATATCTGCCAAGCTCTAAGATTAGAAACTCATGCAGTCTGTATCCTCTTCTTTAATTTGATATATCTTTCATAGCATTACAAAGTTATACTCAAAAATATAAAGATGGCTATGAATTAATATTAATCATACGTACTATTTGGAATCTTCTACATTTCGCTTATTTAATTTCCCCATGATTTCATCTTATATCTGCCAAGCTCTAAGATTAGAAACTCATACAGTCTGTATCTTCCTGTTTAATTCGATATATCCTTTACAACATTATCATAACTACTTCCAAAGCTATTATTGACAATGGAATCTTAAACATTTCGCTTATTTTACTTGGCCTTGCTTACATTTTATTTCTACCATGCTTTAATATTCGAAATTCAACAAGACAGAGTCCTCCTCTTCAATTTGATATATCCTTTACAGCATTATCATCACTACTTCCAAAGTTATAATCGCAAATGTAAAAATGGCTATGAATTAATATTAATCATACGTAAAATTTGAATATTTGCCCAGGCTATCATCTTATATCTGCCAAGATCTAAGATTAAAAACTCATACAATCTGTAGCCTAATCTTTATGTTGATATTTCCTTTATAGCATTATTGTCACTACTTCCAAAGTTATAGTCATAAATGTAAAGATTACTATGAATTAATATAAATCATACGTACAATTTGGAATCTTGAATATTTCGTTTATTTAATTTGCCCATACTTTCATTTTATATCTGTCAAGCTTTAAGGTTAGCAACTCAAACAGTCTGTATTCTTTGTTAAATTTCATATATCCTTAACAGCTTTAACATCACTACTTCTAAAGTTATGGTCTTAAATGTAAAGATGACTACGAATTAATATTAATCATACGTAATTTGTGACAAAAAGTTAAAGTGCAGAAATATTCAAAATGTTCAATCGAAAGTTATTGCTTTACAAGTACAGCTAGAGTTTTCAGTGGTTTAGTTAGTTTATTTTTTGTTTTTTTTTTTTTTTTTGAGTTTGTTTGTATGTTTTTCTTGTCACCTTAATCGAAATCATTTTTCGGCCTGTAAGCTCCACACCTCTTGAGCCATATATAATCGCCCTTCCTTAGCTCCCCACCTTGATATGGTATATGATACAACAAACACCAACCACAAATGGTTCTGTTATCCTGTCAAACACAATATCCTTTCAATCATGCCTTCACCTACGCCTTTGGCTTGCATCCACTGCCTTCGCCCTACACACACACATTGTGATTCGTCTTGAAGTAGGGTATATATTGGTCTGTTTAGTTTCTATAGCCAACCCTTCTCCTTTCTCCTTTCCTTTTCCAACCCCAACCCGATTATTTACCATATTTTCTGTGGGTATTGTGTCATTTCTTTACAGAGTTTGTCTGTGAGCGTTTTGTTTTTGTTTCTTTTCCCTGCTTTCCGGGAGGGGAGAGGTTTGCTTGTTTTTGTACCATTGCTTTTTGTTGGTTGTTGTGTATTATTTAGTATGCCATTCATGTTTGTATTCATTTAAACATTTGTCTGTCTTCAATTAATTCGAACATTGCCAGAACAGAATACCAACAACCCTCATCCTACCACCCCCCCCCCCCCACGCCGCAAAAAAAGGTAAAGAAAGAGCTAGCAGAACAGAGGGTACACCAAGCCAGAAACCCAGTAACAAACCAGGGTAGAATAATAACAAAATAAAAGAAAAAGAACAAAAACCATAAAATCTATAGGAAATTAAATACAAAACAAAAGTTTTTTTTTTAGAAAATGAAAGAATGTCAGTAGTTTTCATTTACAAATTTGAAGGAAATGAAAGGTTGTCGTTATTTTGCAATCGATTTGAGGCGACTCATTGCGGTTGGGGGTATGTGGAAACATTTAACTTTATCGAGGCACTATGATTGGGTTGAAGTGCCTATAAGTTGGCTGTTGGAAACCCTTAAAATTAGGCAAAGCCATAGTATTTAAAGAAAACTAAATGTCACTGCCTTAAAGTCATGAATATTTGATTAAATACAGGGAAAGTCAAAGGAAGCTCTCAAGTTTACTTATGACTCACTCACATATTTGTTTTAAGGGGGGGTTTGAAGGTAATACAACTATTAGGGGTGACATATAATTACTAATTTAAAAAGTCATGGCTCATGGTTAGTCCTTAAAAGTTTACTCCTTAATATATAGGATATACATATTTACAAGGTGTTGTTATAGAAAGAAAAATAAATTGAAGAACTTTTGCATGTATATTAAAATGTTGTACAACATTTAGTCATTACGTTAAACCAAGAAAACAAATTGTGTTTAACAAGATTAACAATTGAAATCTTACAGAGATTATTGGCAGTATTGTCCTCTATTATTTGCATTATTTCTCATAAACTTTCTGCTAAAACTCTCGAAGTTATGACACAAAATGTAAAGATGTCTAGTAATTAATATCAATCATACGTAAAGTTTTAATATAAAAAATAAATTGTGTTTAACAAGATTAACAATTAAGATCTTAGAGAGATTATTGGCAGTATTGTCCTCTATTATTTGCATTATTTCTCATAAACTTTCTGCTAAAACTCTCGAAGTTATAACACAAAATGTAAAGATGTCTAGTAATTAATATCAATCATACGTAATGTTTTATATAAAAAAATAAATTTAGATAATTCTAATATTTGATAATGTCAAGTCGTAAGTCACGGTTAGCCCTTGAAAGTTAACATATAATATTATAAGAAATATATAAATTTTTTAACAATTATCAAAATGTTCAGAAGGTGCCTAATTTTTCTTATATTTATCAAGCACTTCAGTCGTTACCTGAAACCAAGGAAATAAATTGTGTTTAACAAGATCTACAATTTAGATGTTAGAGAGATTATTGGCAGTTTTCTACTCTATAATTTGCATTATCTCTCTGGAACTTCCCCCTAATACTCTCGAAGTTATAACCCAAAGTATAAATATGTCTAAGAATTAATATCAATCATACGTAATGTTTTATATTATCAAAATATACATCATTCAAATATAATGGACAATTTGAATTCGTAGGTAACGGTTAGCCCTTAAAAGTTATCTGCCTACCAAAGAATATTATATTGGAGTAGTTGTTTCTTTGGATCTAATTACTATTACAGATATAAAAATATTTTATAGTAATTGAAATTTAAACCAAGGAAACAAATTATATTTAACTAGATTTACAATTTAAATCTTTATTTAAATTTATTGGCACTATTGTCCTTTATTATTTGCATTACCACTCATGACTGTAGCACCAATATCCTCGAAGTTATAGCTAAATATTGAAAGATATCTAAGAATTAATATCAATCATACGTAATGTTTTATATTAACAATGAAACTACTTGGAGCCTAGACAGTTGTAAGACAGTTCTCTCCTCTATCATTTGCCTTGCCAATCATGGAATTCCCACCAACACTCTGGAAGTTATAAACGAAACTGTAAAGATGTCTTAGAATTAATATTAATCATACGTAATGTTTGATATTAACAAATATATAATTCGAATATAATTAACAATTGTAAATCATAAGTCATGGTTAACCCTTAAAAGTTGACCTCATACGAATTAACATTTATATAGTTATTTCTATAAGAAATGAATTAAATTACTCAAACAATAATTAATATCAATCATACGTTAAATGTTTTATAACATGGAGACTATCTTTATTCTTATATTTAACAAGTTTTACAATAAGATATATAAGTAGCTCTAAGACTAAAGACTAAGCCTAATCAACCGTGGCTGTGCCACCAATACTCTAGAAATTATAGATAAATATTGAAAGATTTCCTAGAATTAATATTAATCATACGTAATGTTTTATATTAACATGAATATAATTCGAATATAGTTAACAATTTCAAGTCATAGGTCACTTGAAAATTTACTACGTAACGTACAATATTATTAAAAAAATATATCTATTTTTTCTATACAAATTTCATAATGTTTTATGGCATTCAGACACTACATGAAGCCTTGCTTCCTTCTTATATTTATCTAGTTCTACTATAAGAAAAACAACCAGCTCATAAACAGTATTCTCGTCTATCATTTGCCTTGCCACTCATGGGATTCCCATCAATACTGTCGAAGTTATAAACGAAAATTTAAAGATAGCATAGAATTAATATTAATCATACGTAATGTTTTATATAATAAAAAATATAAATCAAAAATCATTAACAATTTCAACTGATAGCTCACGGTTAATCCTTGAAAGTTGACCTTATACCTCATACGATTTAACATTTATGTAGTTATTTCTATAAGAAATGAATTAAATTGCTAATACAAGAAATCATATCAATCATACGTCAAATGTTTTATAACATGGAGACTAGCTTTATTCTTATATTTAACAAGTTTTACAATAAGATATAAAAGTAGCTCTAAGACTAAAGACTTAGCCTAATCAACCGTGGCTGTGCCACCAATACTCTAGAAATTATAGATAAATATTGAAAGATTTCCTAGAATTAATATTAATCATACGTAATGTTTTATATTAACATGAATATAATTCGAATATAGTTAACAATTTCAAGTCATAGGTCACTTGAAAATTGACTACGTAACATACAATATTATTAAAAAAATATATCTATTTTTTCTTTACAAATTTCAGAATGTTTTATGGCATTCAGACACTACATGAAGCCTTGCTTCCTTCTTATATTTATCTAGTTCTACTATATGAAAAACAACCAGATAATAAACAGTATTCTCGTCTATCATTTGCCTTGCCACTCATGGATCATCAATACTGTCGAAGTTATAAACGAAAATGTAAAGATAGCGTAGAATTAATATTAATCATACGTAATGTTTCATATAATAAAGAATATAAATCAAAATTCATTAACAATTTCAACTGATAGCTCACGGCTTACCCTTGAAAGTTGACCTTATACCTCATACGATTTAACATTTATTTAATTATTTCTATAAGAAATGGTGTTAATTACTTATACTATAATTAATATCAATCATACGTAAAATGTTTTATAGCAAGGAGCCTAGTATTTTTTCTTATATTTAGAAGACAGTATTGTTCTCTGTCATTTTTCTAATCACTCATGGCTGTCCCATCAATACTCTCGATGTTATAGATAAATTTTGAAAAATGTCTTAGAATTATTATTAATCATACGTAATGTTTTATATTAACACGAATATAACTTGTATGTAATCAACAATTTCAAGTCATAGGTCAAGATTAACTCTTGAAAATTAATCCCATAATATTACAAGTGTTGTAATTTAAAATATATAAAATTTTTATAACAAATATCAAAATGTTTTATAGCATTCAGAGACCACATGAAGCTTAACTTTTTTCTTATATTTAAAAAGTTTTACGATAAGAAAAACAACCAGTTCAAAGACAACTGGTATTATTTGCTTTGCCAATGAACCTGTACAGAGAATCGAAGAGTTATACCGATTTATGACATTTCGAACAATATTTCATAAGTTATAAACGAATTTTAAAAGATTTCTTTGAAAAAATATTAATCATACGTAATATTTTATATTAGGAATTTGTTAAGAAATGTCTTAGTATGCTAATATTGCAAGATTAGATTCTTCTTCTTCATTTTGGATTTTCCTAACAATATTTCCTAAGTTTGAACCGAAAATATTAAGATTTTTTAAAAATAATATTAATCATACGTTATGTTTTATACTAGCGATAAGTGAATAAATGTATTAGATTGGACATTTTTTAAGATATGGCTTAAGTGTTCTTTACGAGAGTTCTTTGTTAAAAGCTTCAATAGAAATCGATGTCATTAAGTGATCAAAGATTTACATTTTTTTGTCAACTATCAAAATTTTTTTCTAAAAAATTTCAAAAATAAAAATAATAGAAAATAGTAATAGTCTACTCTTTTGTCTTTTGCCGCAATTTCATCTTCTTTCGTTTGCCTTATCACCTTTGACATTTCCACCAATACTTCCAAAGTTATAGCGAGATATATAGAATTTCTTTTGAATTAATATTAATCATACGTAATATATTTTATATAAGAATTCAGAAACCAAAAATGCCTTAGGTGGCTTTTATTTTAAGATTTAGAATCATTGACATACATTTAATACATTTTCGAAATAATGTTTAAGTTTTAATTGTAATACGTTTTAATGGAAATTTCTCAATTAATCATCAAAGTTGTAGAATTCTTATCAACATTATCACATTTTTTGCTGTCAATTTTTTAATAAGAAATAATTATAAATGATATCTACTATTTCGTCTCTAAAGGCAATTTTATATTTTATCGTTTGCCTTAACACCTTTGACATTTTCACCAATACTTCCGAAGTTATAGCGAGAAATATAGAATTTCCTTTTGAATTAATATTAATCATACGTAATGTCTTTTATATAAATATTCTGTAACAAAAATGGGTTAAAATGTGGCGATTATTTTAAGATTTGGAATCATTGAATGATGAGTACATTTGCGAAATTATTTTTAAGATTTAATTGATTTAGTGGAAATTGTCAATTAATCATAAAAATTTTAGATATCTTGCCAATTTTATCAGAATTTTTTCCTAAAAATGTTAAGAAGGAATAATTGAAAATCATGTACAAAGCTTTTGCCTCTTAAGGCAATTTCTTCTTCTTTCGTTTGCCTTAACACTTTTGAGATTTCCACCAATACTTCCAAAGCTATATCCTGATATATAGAGTTTCCTTAAAAAATATTAATCATACGTAAGATTTTGAAAAGTAAAGTATGTATTTAAATAACTTGTATAGCAGTTTCCTATTAATGAATTTCCTAAAATACTTGCGAAATTTTAACTCGAATTACATAGATTCCTGTCTGCATTAATATTAATCATACGTATTTTTGAGAATTTTTTTTAAAAATATTTGTTAGGTAGACATTTTAAAATCACGTTAAAAATCTTGTCCACTCTTCTGCCATTTATGGCAATTTCCTCTTCTTTCGTTTGCCTTAACACTTTTGAGATTTCCACCAATACTTCCGAAGTTATAACGAGAAATATAGAATTTCCTTTGAATTAATATTAATCATACGTAGATTTTAATAATTTTTTTTATAGCAGTTTCTTGCTAATGATTTTTTTAAAATACTTGTGAATACAAATACTTGCGAAATTCTACCTCGAATTACATAGATTCCGGTATGCAATGATATGAATCATACGTATTTATATATTTATAAAAAATTTGTTAGGTAAAATTTTTAAAATCACGTTGAAAATCTTATCCAGTGTTTTGCCTTTAATGGCAATTTCCTCTTCCTTCGTTTGCCTTAACACTTTTGAGATTTCCACCAATACTTCCGAAGTTATATGGGGTAATATATAGTTTAGTTTAAATTAATATTAATCATACGTAAGATTTTAAAAAGTTTTGTAAAGTTTGTATTTAAATAACTTTTGTAGCAGTTACTTGCCAATAAATTTTCTAAAATACTTGTGAATACAAAGACTTGCGAAATTATACTTCAAATTACAAAATTAATTAATAAATTAACATCAATCATACGTATTTGTATATTTTCAAAAAAAATTGTTAAGTAAACGTTATAAACTGCGTTCTTTTATGAGAGACGTCTCTTTATTTGTTAGTTACATTACTTATGATTATCTCTGCATTACTTCCGATAATATACCGAGAATTTTTAAAGATTCATTTGAATTAATATTAATCATACGTAAGAATTTAAAAATTTCTGTAAAGTATGTACTTAAAAAAACTTTTATAGCAGTTTCTTGCTTATGAATTTTTTAAAATATCTGTAAATTTAAATACTTGCGAAATTATACCTCGAATTACATAATTAATTTATAAATTAACATAAATCATACGTATTAATATGTTTTTTTTTTAAATTCTTTATGTTAACGTCCTAAACTCTGTTCATTTAAGAGAGGCTTTTCTTTATTCGTTAGTTATATTACTTATGATTATCTCTTCATTACTCTGGATGCTTTAACGGCATTTTTAAAAATTCCATTGAATTAGTATTAATCATACGTATTTTTTTAAAAATAGTATTCAATGTTATACCCTATCTCTGTAGATATAATACAGTTTTTGTTATATTTTTTTTTTTTCTTTTTTATCACATAACGCTTATGACATTCTAATCAATACTTGTGCAGTTATACCGTTATAATGATATTTTTGAATTATTATTAATCATACGTTATGTTTTATAATAATGACTTATAAAGAATTTATACAGTCTAGAATCATTGAACATTTTAAATGTTTACTGCGAACTACTTTCTCTGAAATTGTCTATAAATGTTTAAAGAGTCAAAGAAATCTTGTCAACTTTTTCATATTATTTTTTGTGAAAAATATTTTGAAAATATGCTTTTTTTAAGTGGAATCTCTACTGCTGCGGCCGTTCCTTCTTTTTTCTTAAACGTTATAATTTCTTTTTTTAATACCGATTTTCGTTAGCTGCCTTACTGATGATTATCTCACCATTGCTGCCGTTGTTTTAACGGAATTTTCCAAAGATTTCTTTGAATTAATATTAATTATACGTAAGATTGCAAAAAAGTACTGTACTTGTTTATTTATTTCACATATCGCTTATGATATTCTAAGCAATATTTGTATGTTATATGAAACATTACGTATGATTAATATTAATTATAAAATATCTTTAAAATTCGACGCATAACTTTGGAAATATTAGTGGAAACATGACGTTTGATTGATATTGATTCTAAAATATCTTTAAAATTCGACGCATAACTTTGGAAATATTAGTTGTATAAAAAAATTGCCAATGCCTTTACTTATTCCTAATATAAAACATAACGTATGATTAATATATGCCTTTGTATTAATATTAATTATAGGTAATGTAAAGTATACGTACGTATGTACCATATGAAAAAAATGGATCTCAAATACTTAGCTTCATATTTAAAACGAATTTAAAATAAGTATTTGTTAATAATTGCTTAACATATTACATTTTTTGTAATTATCCACTGTTACGTATGATTATTTTTAATTTAATACAATCTTAACGTTTCGGTGCGTAACATGATAAGACAATTTAAGAAAATCGCGATTCTAAGCACTTATGCCAGCATACAAATCCTGCTACATAAAACCCTAACACAAAAATTCCCTCAATATAAATAATATACACTAACTTCATATTATTTATATGTATATTGTGTGTGTGTATATACAGCACAAAGTAATATCCTCTTCTCAAAATGCCCTTGTCTTTTGTATTTCAATATATATTGAAAATTTCTATTGGCAGCTATTTTACGCTTCGCTGACTGCTCCTTCATGAGGTCTTCATATAACCTTAAGTTTCAAATTGTTGTTCACCTTACTTCCTCTAAACTTACTACTCAATATGTGTTGGTATTGCATCATGCGAATTTCTGCCTTTACCCCTCCTGCTCATACTGTTAGCATTTCCTTACCCTCTAGCGCTGGGTTTGTAATTCAAAACGCAAGAATATAAATTGGTTATTCAAGTAAGCATAAGTAATTAATTAGTTTCTGTATCACAAAAATATATAGCGCCACTGAACGTGCCCCCCTATCTCCGCCCATCTCTTCATTGTCTGCACTTTAATTTCCTTTGATTTTTATTTTGGTGTTTGTTGTTTTCTTTTTTGTAATGGCAAAACTAAGCGTTCCTACACTTGAACTGAGGAATTTTTGAAAATGTATTTCCTTAAAAGGAAATATCAAGAGGGCAAACGTTGAGTATGATGGAATTGATAATGATATTTCGTGCCAAACTTTGAGCTATTAAATAAATTAAAGGCTACTCAATGGAAAAATTAAATGTAATTTATATTAAGCACGCACATTTTGGGAAATTGACTCCAACAGCGTTATTGGCATTATTCAAAAACAAAGCAGAGGGGACAATAATGACGATTGGCGTTGGCGTATCGTTTTCGGTGGGTGTGCAGAGACTAAGACGTTGAAAAAGACAGCCGCACACATTTGGCTGTTAATGCAGCAAAATAGCGGAATATTTGCAGATTCATGGCAAGCTTATTACTTATGGCATTTGTGAGCATTTTGAAAAGTTTGTGTTTAAGTTGCCAAAAGTTTTGACTAATGATTTTTCGCAAAAATAAAAAAAAGAATTTAATAAGTTTACTTTAAAGTGATCAATGATTGCAACAAAAAAATTTCCATTGGTCAGTGATAAAGCCTTTAGTTATTGGTTATTCGCCTTTAGTTACGTATGATTAATATTAATTCTTAAATATCTATATAATATAAAAAATAACGTATGATTAATATTAATTGAGAAAATATTTCCATAAATTTCCAAAGCCTTTACTCATTCTTTATATAGAACATTACGTATGATTGATATTAATGCTTAAATATCTATATAATAGTAAACATAACGTATGATTGATATTAATCTTAAAATATATGTATGTAATATAAAACATTACGTATGATTAATAAATTCGACGCATAACTTTGGAAATGTTAGTTGAAATATGACGTATGATTGATATTGATTATAAAATATTTTTAAAATTTAGAAATATTAGTTGCATCAAAAAAATTTCCATAAATTTCCAACGCCTTTACTTATTCGCAATATAAAACATAACGTATGATTTATATAAATTCTTAAATATCTATACAATAGTAAACATAACGTATGATTGATATTATTCTCAAATAGTTTTATATTTCGTCGTATAACTTTGGAAATATTAGTTGTATAAAAAAATTTCCATAAATTTCTACAGCCTTTGCGTATTCTAAATATAAAACATAACGTATGATTATTATTAATTCTTAAATATCTATAAAATAGTAAACATAACGTATGATTGATATAAATTCTGAAATAGTGTGAATTTTCGTCGTATAACTAAGGAAAGATTTGTTGTTTCAAAAATTTCCATAAATTTCCAAAGCCTTTCTTATTCTCAATATAAAACATAACGTATGATTAATATTAATTCTTAAATATCTATATAATTTAAACAAATAACGCATGATTAATATCAATTCTCAAATAGTTTTATATTTTGTCGTAAAACATAGAAAATATTAGTTGTATAAAAAAATTTCCATAAATTTTCACAGCCTTTGCTTATTCTCAATATAAAACATAACGTATGATTAATATTAATTCTAAAATATCTATATTATAGTAAACATAACGTGTGATTAATATTAATTCTAAATAATATGTATGTAATATAAAACATACATATGCTTAATAGTAATTATAAAATATCTTTAAAATATGGCGGAGAACTTTGGAAATATTAGTTGAAACATAACGTATGATTGATATTGATTCTTAAATATCTTTAAAATTCGACGCATAACTTTGAAGATATTAGTTGTTTCAAAGATTTCCATAAATTTCAAACGCCTTTACATATTCTCAATATAAAACATAACGTATGATTAATATTAATGCTAAAATATTTATATAATATTAAAAAAATAACGTATGATTAATATCGATTCTCAAATAGTTTTAAATTTCGTCGTAAAACTTTGGAAATATTAGTTGTTTCAAAAATTTCCATAAACTTCCAACGCCTTTACTTAGTCTTAATATAAAACAAACTTATGATTAATATTAATTCTTAAATATCTATATATTTATAAACATAACGTATGATTGATATTAATTCTAAAATATATGTATGTAATATAAAACATTACGTATGATTAATATTAATTCCAAAATATTTTTAAAATTTGACGCAGAACTTTGGAAATATTAGTTGAAACATGACGTATGATTGATATTGATTCTTAAATATCTTTAAAATTCGACGCATAACTTAGTATAACTTTTTAGTTGTTTCAAAGATTTCCATAAATTTCAAACGCCTTTAATAATTCTCAATATAAAACATAAATTATGATTAGTATTAATGCTAAAATATTTATATAATATAAAAAAATAACGTATGATTAATATCAATTCTCAAATAGTTTTATATTTTGTCGTAAAACATAGAAAATATTAGTTGTATAAAAAAATTTCCATAAATTTTCACAGCCTTTGCTTATTCTCAATATAAAATTTGCAACGCCTTTACTTATTCTTAATATAAAACATAACGTATGATTAATATTAATGCTAAAATATTTATATAATATTAAAAAAATAACGTATGATTAATATCAATTCTCAAATAGTATTAATAGTATTATATCTCGTCTTATAACTTAGGTAATAGAAGTTGTTTCAAAAATTTCCATAAACTTCCAACGCCTTTACTTATTCTTAATATAAAACAAACGTATGATTAATATTAATTCTTAAATATCTATATAATTATAAACATAACGTATGATTGATATTAATTCTAAAAAATATGTATGTAACATAAAACATTACGTATGCTTAATAGTAATTCTAAAATATCTTTAAAATGTGGCGGAGAACCTTGGAAATATTAGTTGAAACATAACGTATGATTGATATTGATTCTTAAATATCTTTAAAATTCTATGCATAACTTTGGAAATATTAGTTGTATAAAAAAAATTTCCATAAATTTCCAACGCTATTGCTAATTCTCAATGTAAAACATAAAGTATGATTAATATTAATGCTAAAATATTTATATAATATAAAAAAAATAACGTATGATTAATATCGATTCTCAGATAGTTTTATATTTCGTCGTAAAACTTTGGAAATATTAGTTGTTTACAAAAATTTCCAATGCCTTTACTTATTCGTAATATAGAAATACGTATGATTAATATTAATTGTAAAATTTATGTATAATAGTAAACATAACGTATGATTGATATTACGTTTAAATAGCTTTCAATTTCGTCGTATAAAATAGAAAATATTAGTAGTGTAAAAAATTTCCATAATTTCCAACGCCTTTACTTATTCTTAATACAAAACATTACGTATGATTAATATTAATTCTTAAATATCTATGTAATTGTAAACATTACGTAGGATTGATTTTAATTCTGAAATATTTTTATATTTCGCCCTATAACTTAAGTAATAAGTCCAATACAAGAGGTACAAACTGTCTTAGGACAGAAAAGATTTGAAATAATTTTCAAACAAATTTTCAAAATTTACATATCAATAATATTAAATAAATGTCTACACCAATCATATAGCAGCAAATTCTGCTTAAGTATTATTCATATAAAACTCGAAAAATTTTCAAATATTTATCAAAATGTTAATGATTTTATATCTTTAAATTTTAATTGCCTACAAAATGTTCAATGTTACGTGGCATTTTTTTTTACTTATCCCAAATAATATATAACATTTGAAGTATGATTAATATAATTTAAATAAATCTTTATAATTCCCTATATAAAATGGAAGTATTTGAAGGAAAAGTCATAGGGGATGTGGCAAATGAACGAGGAAGAAACTGTTGCGAAGGAAAAAAAAGATTGAAAAGTTTTTTAATCAAGTTTTTTTTTCAAACTTTTTTCAAATTTGTACGTATGATTAATATTAAGTAAAGGTTTCCGATATAATTGTGAAACAATTGGTGAGCAGTTTTTATGTGATATGGCAAAGGAAAGAGAAGCTGAAACTTACTGCCTTAGAAAAAATAGTTTCAAAGTATTGTACGTATGATTAATATTAATATCGAATAATCTCCATAATACCCGGTTTTACTATTACTTGGTTTATAAGCAGCTATGGGCAGGGAGCTCTCTGGGAGCTTCAAGAGCATAAGAATTCGTATTGATACGAAGAAGTTACAACAAAAAACAACAACATGGGCAACATGAGCGTGAGAGCCACACATGTATTCTCACACCCATTAAACGAAAACAAACAAATGCATTCAGTCTCGCTATAGCATTCGCCCGACGCGGTTGTGTCGACGCTTGTTGTTAGCACGGCAATAAAATGAATGCATTTTTTCAGTAAAATGAATTGTAATATGTTAATGTGCGTTGCCACTCGCACGGCAGTAATATTTATTAATTATTTCCTGGATTTTTATATCATAATTTTGTTTATAGTTATGGAAAAACTATATAACAATTCCCTTCTCTACAGTGAGAGAGGGAAGAGAGTAACTCACCAACACAAACTCATATTTTGGTTGTATTGGGCTGCCGTTCACAAACACATGCAAGGCTTTCATAGTAGTGGTGCCCATAGCTGTTTATAAGTAATATGGCAAATGAAAAAAGACAAAAGTGGAAAATATTTCAAACAATCCTAACAAATTTACAAAACTTATGCTTAATACAAGAATTGACGTATGATTAATATTAATTAAAAAGGATCTTTAAAATTCCCTATGTAAATCAGAAGTATTTGAAGGAAAAGTCATAGAGGATATGGCAAATGAACGATGAAGAAACTGTTACGAATGGAAAAAGGGAGAATATTTTTTTTAAACATGTATTTCGAACTTTTTTCAACTTTATACGTATGAATAATATTAATTTAAGGAAATCTTTATAGTGTGCCGATATAATTGTGTACCAATTGGTGGGCAATTTTTAAGTGATATCGCAAATATAAGAGAAGCTGGAACTGCATTAAAGAAAATAGTTTCAAAATATTGTACGTATGATTAATATTAATATCGAATAATCTCTATAGTACCCGGTTTTACTAGGAAAGAATTGGTGGAGTATAAAGATTTCCTTAAATTAATATCAATCATACATAACGTTTTTAAAATATTTTCTAAATATTTAGCAAAAAAAGCTTTCTAATTTTCTGAAATTAATATCAATCATACGTGACATTTTGAAAATATTTTCCAAATATTTGCTAATAAAGCTTTTTAATTCGTCCTTTCTTATGACGGTTTCTTCTTCTTTTATTTGACACATCACTTATGAATTTTTTTCTACCAATTCCTAAGAAGTTGTACTAGGGAATATAAAGATTTCATTAAGTTAATATCAATCATACGTACAATTAATAACAATCATACGTATTTGTACAATAAAGCTTTCCAATCTCTTGTTTGTTCTAATATTTTTCTTGGGAAAAACAACAAACTTTGTTAAAAAAATCATCTGTTGTGATTTCTAATAACTTTTCCATATCTTGTTGCCTTTATTCTGCGACTTTCAAACCTACATTGGCAACCCTATTAGTGGCTTATACAACACTTCATATACACTCACACACGGAAATATTGGACAGATAGTCAGTTGTGCACACACACTCACACACACGCTATCTTCTCTACTCAACCCCAATAAAATATGTAAAGACCCCATGATGATAACGACGATGATTCAGACAATCAAGCAAATGAACTGAAATGAATAGAGAAATGAAACAGAATGAAGAGAACGCCAACAACAGCAACTACAACAACAATACAGCAAACATTATATAAAAGGCTTTTGGGGAGACCAGTGCTACCAGTGAAAAGAGAAAAGCAAACAATGAACACAATCACACACACACACAACTACAGATACCAAACCAAAGAATGCAAAAGAATGAAAATACCGCCAACGCGACAAAGAGGAAGAGCGGCAGCGGGTCATATGACTAAAGGACCTGAGCACTAGATAGCTAGAGGAGCCGGGTGGTAGAAGTGGCACAAAAGCTTCTAAGGAATGTAAACCTTATACCAACAACGGGCACACATACAGAGATAACAACAGCCAACATATATACACAGCGAATTGTGCAGAGAATTGTGGAAAATCTTCAGTTAATGTATAAGTAAAATGGAGTGTGTGTATGTGTGGGTGTGTGGCTACACAAGTGTAGCCCTGGTGCACAAGTATAAGTCAGTAGTGTCTTCTTCTTCTGCTTGTATTCACTATATCTATATATCTGTAGTGTAGTAGTAGTGTTCCCGACCGGGTATTGTGTCAAATGTATTGAAATACTCGACGCTATTAAATGTTGACTGGTATGGCGTTGCACCGTTTCGTTTTTTTTCTTCTTGAACGTTGAAATGTTAGCGGAAGTGGAAGTGTCGGCTAAGGTGTATAGCCTTACACACACACAAACACGCGTACAAACAACAACCACCGCCACAACAAGAGCAGTGGTAACAATAACATTTACAACAACCCAACGCTGCCAAGTATAAGTTGTAGTAATAGCACCCAGTACTTGAGTAGCAAAACGAAAATAAGGCAAACAAGTATTTTGCAATGAGCACAAAGGAAAAAAAACCAGCTCAGAGAAAGATTTTAAACGAGAGAGAGAGAGAGAGAACGTCTCTAAGAATACTTGACATAAAAGGAACTGGAATAAGTGCTGGAAAAGTCTAAGGCAACATAAATGGGAAATAGTGTTTATATAAACACTTGGTACAAAGACACAAAAAGTAAAGCCGAATTAGTTGACATGACCGACACAACGCAGAGAGTGAGGCAGGCAGATAAACGTAGCAAGGGCTATGCCACACAATGAAAGTAACACAAACTGCTGTGTTATTTTGCTGGATAACAAATAGCAATGGCTATAACGACAGGACAGAAAATTTGAAAATCAGTTACTTAGCAAAATAATAAAATAAATAAATAAAGTAAATTTCATAAAAATTTATTTAGTTTTGTTGTCGTAAATCATTTTTATATATAATTTAAAAAATACTTTAAAATACTTGTAAAGTTCTAGTGAATAATATACAGATTTCTAAAAATTAATATTAATCATACGTAATACATACCGGGAAATATGAAGATATTCATATTAATCATACGTATTTTGTGTTTTTTTTTATATTTGAATAATTTTTTTTTAAAAAGTTTGAATATATTTTCATCTTCGACATATCCAATCAATTATGGCTAGCCAAACAATATTTTTAAATTTATACCGGATAATATACAGATTTTTATAGATTAATATTAATCATACGTAATATTTTTTTTAATATTTTCATAATATATATATGGTAGCATCAAATTTCCAATCGATGCGTTTAAAGTTATATCGGGTAGAGAAAGATTTCTTTCTATTATTATTAATCATACGTAGTTTTTATTTTCTCCCCATATTTGTTGCAAATATCTCTTCTTTGACACATCCAATCAATTATGGATAGCCAATTAATAGTTTTAAAGTTATAGTAGATAATAAACAGATTTTTATAAATTAATATTAATCATACGTATAATATACCGGTATATATGAAGATTTCTTTGAATTCATATTAATCATACGTAGTTATTGTGTTTTCCATACTTGTGTAAACAATTGTTATAACAATTGTCATAGGCCAATCTAAAGTTTCTTTTGTATTAATATTAATCATACGTGTAGATATCAGAAATTATTCCTATTCATAATAATCATACGTTTGAATCTTTTGTACCAAACTTCAAGTTGATCCTTGATATAGATTTACATTCCCATATATTGTCTTTTTCCAATGAAATTTTCATGGATGAACATAAATTTAAAAACATTTATCTCCCTTACGACAGTAAGTTCATCTTTCATTGATAGATATATTATGAATTTCCAACCATTACCGTGGAAGTTACAGTATCTTATGTATTAATATTAATCATACGTATAGGTAACAGAAAAAGTTTCTATTAATATTAATCATACGTTAATATGCCTGTTAAGTGCCTGATCTTGCAGTGGCCAGTTAAGATTCCACAGGAATGTCTACGTCTAGATATCAGAAAAGGTTTCTCTTCTTATTAATCATATGTTGGACCACTCAGCGCCAAACATCGAAATTGATCCTTATTCTTGATAATCATTCCAAAGTTAGGGGCTTAATATTACAGTGGCCTGCTTAAATTCAACAGGCAAGTCCCAAGTCACTCCCTTATATTATTAATTTATATTAATCATACGTATATATATGTCAGAAAAAGTTTCTATTCATATTAATCATACGTTGAAATCCTCAGTACCAATTAATATTTATCATACGTATATGTGACATAAATAGTTTATATTCTTATTAATTATACGTTGGACTCCTCAGTATCAAACGTCGCAATTGATCCTTATTCTCAAACCCTATTCCCATTTGCCTGTTAGGTGCCAGATATTGCAGTGGCCAGCTAAGATTCTACAGACAAGTCTCAACTCACTCAAGTTACATAGATCAACCATGTATTTCGATCGACATCTGCTACATTTGTCTTGGAAATTCTTCGTTTGCGGGCTGTTTGCCACATCTAGTCCTCCACTAAGCCAAAAAGGTAACAAATGGGCGGGTGAACATCTTTCAGAGATTCATAATCAGCCATAGTACAGCCTCTTCTAGTCTGTTGATTTGTTTCCACAGATATTGCAATGTCTCGACATCCCAACAGAGGCTCAATAGGATTCAGCCCATCAAATTCCACTTGCAGTTTTCTACGAACTTAATTGCAGATTAAGGTTATGTAGTAGAAATTGTCTAGTTGCCAATATCTAGTCAATGTCGTGGTTATTAGACAATTTTATAAATTAATATCAATCATACGTCATATGAGTTGTTATTGTCATATTAATATCAATCATACGCTCTCGTTATAAGTATATCGAAATGTGTATAAAGTTAAAATTAATATCAATCATTAGATATAGTCTAGTTACCAATATCTAGTCAATATGATGTTTATTAGACAACGTAATAAATTAATATCAATCATACGTCATTTGAGATGTTATTGTCATATTAATATCACTCATACGCTCTCGTAATACTTATATCGAAATTTGTATAAACTTAAAATTAATATCAATCATTAGATATAGTCTAGTTACCAATATCTAGTCAATATGATGGTTATTATAAAATTTTATATCAATCATACGTCATATAAGTTGTTATTGTCATATTAATATCACTCATACGCCCCCGTGATACTTATATCGAAATTTGTATAAACTTCGAATTCATATTAATCAGTAGAAATTGTCTATTTGCCAATATTTAGTCAATATGATGGTTATTAGACAATTTTATAAATTAATATCAATCATACGTCATATGATATGTTATTGCCATATTAATATCACTCATACGCTCTCGTGATACTGATATCGAAATGTGTAGAAACTTCAAATTCATAGTGATCATACGCCCTGATTGATGTAAAAAAACTTGAATAAAACATAATTTGAAAAATTTTAACACTTTTTGTATCGAACATAACAAATGTTAGAAAGTTTTTTTTTAATCTCGCCCATCTGTTAGGTGGCGCAAGCTACCCCAAAAAATTTTACTCATTCGTGAGCATTCAACCGCACCATCGCCATGTCCTAACACAAGTTTTCTAACCTTAATAGCAATCCAGTGTAGTTTGTATATCATAACGGCTCCCTAGTGACCTCGGCTCCCCCTTCATCCTTCTTCATCACTTTACCATTCTATGGAGTTACTAACAACAATGTGTCGGATTCCGCATCGATTTTTTTCTTCGTGTGTAGTAGCAGTAGTAGCCGTTGGCATATCTCCTGTTGTGTGGCATAAGTACATGCGAATGTCTGCCATGTTGAAATAATGACTTTGTATAAAATATATATATACATAAACTTTAAATGGAAAACAAGAAAAAGTTTTTCTTATATACCAGCACATTCAAACAACCACATAGATGGCAAATCCCCATCCAACCTTTTTAGAGCTATGGCTGTGTAATTGAATGGGAATTGGTAAAGATTGGAAAACCATCAATAGCTGGCAATACGATATAGAGATTTTTGTTGAGGCCAAAGTCGCAGGGTGTAACACTAGAGCCGCTTTAAGGATGTGGTGTTATTGTTGTTTTAAATCCTTAATAAACAATTTAAAAAAAAAATAATTAAAAGATAGTAAGAGAAAATCCTTTACCCCCCACGCCTTAATTGTACTCAACAATCTGAGCGTTATATAGAGGATGGTAAATAGATACTCGCTTAAGATAAATAAACGACGGAATGAAGAATATATCGTGTATTGCCCCTCTTTCCCCGCATAGTAAACATGAAACATCATCGACATTATCACCTTTGAGCATAGCACAGTCATCAATGCAAGTGAACGGGGTTAAGTGTTGGTTATTTATCGGTTAACCCACGAGTTTCCTAGCTGTTGTGTAATCATATTCCTGTATCCGTTTCCCTTTCCGGCTGCTGCTGCAAAGACGTTAAGAGAGTCAAACGATGTTATACAACGGCACAGGATATTGAGACATCACAATCTGATGATGGCTTTGCCTTTTTGGTAGAGTGATAAGTGTAAATGCATACTTTAGTATTTAACTGAGGTTGAAATTTAGATTAAACTATTTTTGAGCCATTAACCCCCTTTTGCTGTGGACTCTTAAGTAAACCCGCCACTGCACTCCCCTCCCCTGCAGTACTTAAACAATTAGCATTTATTACAATTTCTATTTTTGTTTTCAACTACGATGCGCTACGGGAGGAGGTGAGCGGCGGTTGAGAAGCTCTAAAAACTTTTGACCCAATTCATTTACCATTTACCATAAATGCAAATAGCAGAAAAACTATTCCAAAGAAATTTGAAAAACTATTAAAGATATGTAAAGAATTTATGCAAAGATTAGTTGAAAAATGTTGCTTAAGGCTATTGAAATGGTAAAAAGTTTTCGATTGCAAATGAATTTGGCCAAGAGGTTAAATTGTGGCAATTACAGCGAAAGGATTATCAATTTTGCCCCATAACAGATAAAGAAGAGAGGGAGATTTTGAAAAAGGGTGAGGGGGAGACTAATAACGCATAATATTTGGCTTAAAGTTTAAAGGATTTAAGTTGAAGCTGAAAGTGTAAAAGAGGAAATAATAATTTCGTTCGATATTGAAAATGGAAATTACTGGTTTATTGAAATTTCAAGGCAGAACGTGGTATATAATGTATGTAACAAGTAGTTTCTTTAAAAGCTTTAAATCATAGCTTTAAAATGCGTGACAAAATTTAAAATTCCTATTAGTAGCACCGAAGATATTTGGCAATACAAAAAGGCCTCACAAATTAATATCAATCATACGTTACTTTTTATATGGTGACAATAAATTAATATCAATCAAACGTTAACTTATATATGGTGACGATAAGTTAATATCAACCATACGTTATGTTATATTTGATGGCAGCAATAATATCAATCATACGGCACCCTCTCTTTTGATTTAATATACTTAATATTAATCATACGTTACCAATTGAGCGAGAGAGTTATTAGATATTAAATCACATCAGGGAGAATCTTTTTCTGGTAACCGAAAAAAAATTATAAGCAAAGGACCATATCATAATGGTAAGAAAGCGCGTGCTCGAGACCAGTCACATCTGTCTAAATATAATACTCTCAACATCAGTGTGCGCGATCGACAGCAACTTCATCATACTAGAGTTAAAGGGATTGTCTAGTAAAAGCTGTTAAAAAAATTGACATTCGCAGTCGCAGTAAGTTAAACTTGTAACGTGGTTTTCCCGTCGGCTGAGGGAAGACCAGTAGCATCTAGGATCGCCATATGGACGAAATATTAACTTAGTAACAAAGATATTTGGCAATACAGGAAGGCCTCACAAATTAATATCAATCATACGTTATCTTATATTTGGTGACAGCAAATTAATATCAATCATACGGCACCCTCTGTATTGATTTAATAAATTAATATTAATCATGCGTTACCTATTCGAGTGAGAGAGAGTGGGCACATAAGTTATTATAGGACATCAAGGACAATTCTATTCAATTCACAGCACGTCACAGCAAAACATTTAAATTCTGGTAACCGCAAAAAAATAAGAAGTAAAGGACCATATCATGGTCTCTCGATATTTCTCTTAACAGCGGTGCCCGCGTTTAACATCAACTTTATCACACTCGAGTTAATAGGGATGTCTAGTAAAAGCTAGTGAAGAAAATTGACGTTCTTAGTCTAATGTAAGTCCAGTCGCCTCCAGGATCACCATAATGACCCGCAAAACCTTACGGAATAATAACTTAGTAACAAAGATATATGGCAACACAGGAAGCCCTCACAAATTAATATCAATCATACGTTATCTTATATTTGGTGACAGCAAATTAATATCAATCATACGGTACCCTCTGTATTGATTTAATAAAATAATATTAATCATACGTTCGCTATATGAGCGAGAGAGAGTGGGCACATAGGTTATTACAGGACATCAAGGACAATCATATTCAATTCACAGCACGTCACAGCAAAACATTTAAATTCTGGTAACCTCAGAAAAATTAGATGTGAAGGATCATATCACACAAAAATTTAAGCTACGAAAACAATTCAGATTTAGATTAAGCGCTAACATCGTGTTAGCAGTCCTTGTTAGTTGTATCCTGGCGCTAATTTGAGATGATCGAGAACTTGACTATGCTCTAGGAATGTATTGGTGTCTCATCGGTGACTGTAATGCCGGTTTACGAGACTCCGGTCAATTTAAGATAATTGGAAACTTTACGTTCACTCGGACATAAGATGATCGATGAATTTTGTTTTATTTCTTCGAAACTACAAAAGGTCAAATATGTCGAGATCGTATCAGAACTCCGAAACGTGATGATTAGAATACTTTAAGTCGTTGGTGTCAGGAATTTGGCGGTTTATTGACGATTCGGGTTTGTCGGGAGTTCATGTTCACAACAGCAATACGGAAACATCGTATTGATGTGATTTCGGAAATGTTTTGATGATTTAAGGTTGGCGGTAATGATACGGGACTGTCTTGAAGATTTGGATTTGACTCAGGTTCAGGTATCAGCAATTCGCGAAGGCAGTGATGATTCAGGGCTGTCAGTGGTTCAACTTTAGCTCGGGATCGTGTTGGTAACTCGCGTTCTTCGGCAACTTAGCTTCGTATCTGCATTACGGGATCGTGTTGGTAACTAGGGTTCTTCTGTAACTCGGATTCGTACGAAGCGTTAGTATCGATTATATGGGTATTGTCGCCAACTCAGCTTCGCATCAAATCGTCTCGAGTCGACTCGAATTTCACGACCGAATTTATAATCGTATAATAACGCTACTGAAACTGGACCAGACCAAAGTCCGTTAAACCAACGTAGCCTAGAAAAACAAACAACATTTGGTACAACGAAGGGAACGAAGAGTATCTTCGTGTGCCAGACAGATGTCTGATTCAGCCGTACGGAGTCCAGTTAAACCAATTGTTAGATTCAACCAAAAGCAAAACTGGATTCTACAGACCGAAGTCCAATGCAACCGATCGAAGTCGATTTGAACCAATTGTTAGATTCAACAAACAAAATCAGGATTCAATAGACCGAAGTCCAATTCAACCGATCTAAGTCGAGTTAAACAAATATATAGGTTTTAACAATAGAAATTGGATTCAACATCCTAAGCCCCGAAATCGAGTTAAACCAAAAGTCAGCTTTAATTAACAGAAGTTGGATTCAACAGTTCGAACTCTGATTCAACCGATCGAAGTCGAGTTAAACCTATAGTAAGGTTCAGCCAACAGAAGTAGGATTCAAACGACCGCAGTCCAATTTAACCGACCGAATTCGAGTTAAAACCAATAGCTAGGTTCAACCAACAGAAGTTGGATTCAAATGGTCGAACTCTGATTCAACCAATCGAAGTCGAGTGAAACCTTTAGTTAGGTTCAGCCAACAGAAGTAGGATTCAAACGACCGAAGTCTTATTTAACCGACCGAATTCGAGTTAAAACCAATAGCTAGGTTCAACCACCATAAGTTGGATACAATAGTCCGAAATCTGGTCCAACCGATCGAAATCGAGTTAAACCTATAGTTAGGTTCAGCCAACAGAAGTAGGATTCAAACGACCGAAGTTCTATTTAACCGACCGAATTCGAGTTAAAACCAATAGCTAGGTTCAACCAACAGAAGCTGGTTTCAATAGACCGAAATCTGGTCCAATCGCCCGAAACCGAGTTAAACCTATAGTTAGGTTCAACCAACATAAGTAGGATTCAACCGACCGGAATCTGGTTCAATTGACCGAAATCGAGTTAAACCTATAGTTAGGTTCAGCCAGCAGAAGTAGGATTCGAACGACCGAAGTCCTAGTTAACCGACCGAATTCGAGTTAAAACCAATAGCAGGATTCAACAAACAAAAGTAGCGACCGAAACAATAGTTAGGACTAACATAATTTGGATTCAATAGACCGAAGTGAGATTTAACCAACCAAAGTCTATTTAATCTAGTAGTTAGTTTTATCCACAGAAGTTGGTTTCAACAGACCGAAGTCGAGTAAAGTCAACAGTTAGGTTCAACTAACAAAAGTAGGATTCACCTGATCGAAGTCGAGTTAAACCGAAAGTCAGTTTCAATCAAGAAAAGTTGGATTCAACCGATCGAAGTCGGGTTAAACCAAGAGTTAGGTTCAACCAACAAAAGCTGCATACAATAGACAAAAATTCGATTCTCAAATTCACGCCTATCACCTATGACAAGACCTTGTTAAGTTCATTAGTTTTGAACCAACTAACGGCAACCATTTTCATAACAATTCATTCTATTTATATTAATCATACGTCTTCGTTGTTTTTTTGAACAGGCGTATGATTGATAATAATTGACGACCATTATTTTTGCTGATTACTAAAGAAAGGCCGTGGCATGATGGTTAGAACACGCGGCTACCATGCAAGGGATCCCAGGTTCAACTACTGTCTCCAGTCATCTAAAAAAAAAAAAAAAAAATATTTTCTTTCATTGTCGGCCCCCTCAATATTGTTGTCGGCAACTTCGCAGTGTAAGTTTCGAATAAATCAATCAATCGGCATGTCTAGTAAATGCTTCTCAAACAGTCACGTTCGCATTCGTCGATAAACAAGTAGGTGCCGTTAGTTGTGAATCTAAAAATATAGAGCATGTTAATTCACAAAAACGCGAGAACACAGTACAACATTTTTCAGCTCATTGATTTGGGACTCAATTCTGAGAACAGCACGTGAAAGTAGCCCCAAAAATATGAAGTTCTGCATCATTCGTTTTGTCAAGTTACATGCCATAATAATTTCATATGTCAAACAAAAGAACCTAAAACGTGACAAATTCCCCTATACGATACTTACTAGCTTCAAATCTATATTTGATTATTATGGCATGTAACTTGACAAAACGAATGATGCAGAACTTCTACTTTTTGGGGCTACTTTCACGTGCAGTTCTCAGAATTGATTCCCAAATCAATAAGCTGAAAAATGTTGTACTATGTAATAATTGAAGACCATTGTAAATTTTTGCTGATTACTAAAGAACTGTTCATATTCTAAGTAAAATTTAAAATGCTAATACTTTAGAACTTTTGAGTGCACCTTTCATTTCACTGCCTTTCAAAAAAGGCCTTACATTACCTTCCCTCTCTCTCTCTCTCTCTATTATATATCTAATTACAATGAATGGCTTACAGCTTACGCAGTGTCGAAAAATTGATTGAAAAAGTTTCGCTGTCTACTCTACGTATTTTTTTGTTTGTCAATTTGGCAGCTTAATGATGAAACGTGACGCAGTTTGTTTTGCCATCGCTACATCCTACCTCCCTCTCTGTCCATGCTCATTCGAATGCTCGTGAGTGACTAAACGACTAAGTGGTTACTGCGCTGCATCGAAGGCATTACAAGTCGGGATAGATGGAAATATTTTTAACATAAAATTGCAATTTTATTGCCAAATTGCATGTGTGCACAAAGCAGAGATAGAGAGAGAGACATTTTCTGAACGTCGCGCTGTATGATCATATAAATGTAAATATTGCTAACTATGTATGTATATATGTATGTGTAGATTTTATGAAAGTATAGGTGTTTACATTTTGGTATGTTCTATAGCGATAGAGAGAGAGTGTGTGTCTGTGTGTGTGTGTGAGTATGTCAATTTACACTTTTACTGTATTTGCAGATAAACTGCGGAAAACACAGTGCAGATGTATAACAACAATTACACTAACACCAACAACGACAATTTTTTGCAACAACCAAAGAAAACAGAAATGCAAATTAAAAATTGCCATTTCCTCTCAACGTCCTGCCATCATCGATATCCTTTCTACGCTTTCCTCATTGAACTTCCTTGCTGACGTTCCAATTTTCCTATAACTATGCAAACACACACACACAGACACACACTTAGTATGAGTACTTTAGTATGTGTGTGTGTATACCATCAAAATAAATCTTGTATACAAGCTATATAAAATGCAAATGATTACTATTTGGTTGTGTGTGGCGCACACACACACACACACGCTAGGAAAGCTAGTGTGTCATCGTCGTCGTAGATTTTCCCATTTAACACTTGCAGATACAGTTACTTGTGACTTTTTTTTGGCGATGCCGTTGTCGGTAATTCTGTTATTTCGATTTGTTGGAAATTATTTCCATTTGCATTTAATATTAATGTATTTTTGCTTACTGCTCAACGCTGACGCCATGATAAACACATGTATGTATGTATGTGTGTATTACATATGCAAGAGCATAGAGTAGCGTTATACTGTGCCGCAGATATTTATGTGTGTGAACATCTATATTAAATGCAAATATGGCCAGTTAACATAATATTCAAATGACTGTTGGTGGGAGAGGGGCAAGGGGGGGGGTGGATTGAGGACAAAAACAACAAAGACAATAATAATACGATTATCTTTTAATATGGTTATCTTTTTTGTATCACTTTTATTATTTCATTTATGACTTGATACCAAAGTCGATAATGAAATTATATTTCCCTGCATCCACGTTCGTACTATGCTCGTTTCCGAAAGCTGTCGAAAGTGACAAAATCACGGAGTAGAGACAAAATGAGATCTGCAAGCCCGATAGACTGCCGACTCAGCTTTGTAAGGCCGATGGCTATGAGCTAAAGAAATGCACACTCGATGATTGAAATCTGAGTGTTCTATGTCCTGCCACAGGATCAAACTTTTTCCAATTGCAGTTTCTTATGTGAAAGACTAAACCCATTCTTACAGAAACTGATGGGACCTTATCAGTGTAGATTTAGACCTGTAGAAAATTCAAGAAATGCAGTTAAACACTTAAAAAAAAACTTAAAAATTTAATTTCCATTTACACCCTACATGCAGATTGACTTGAAACATATACTGCGACGTTGCTGTGGCCAACATAGAGGGGGCCGGCAATGAAAGAAAAAATTATTGTTATTTTTTTTTAAATGACTGGAGCCACGACTTGAACTTGGGATCTCCCGCATGGTAGTCGCGTATTTTAACCAACATGCCACGGCAGATTCCGGTGTAATGAAATTTGACTTTTAAAAATGCCTAAAAGTATGCTCAGAATTCAACAAAATTTTGCAAATTTCTCAAATTATCTACAAATATACGTTATATGTTTCAATATACAGTTCTGTGCTAAGACATATGTTGAGACATTTTATGATAAGGGAAGTTTATTAAAATGCCTAAAAGTAGACTATATTTTATAATTACTAAATGTTTTATCAGTAAAGTCTTACAATTTTCAAATCTAATCAACTAATTTGAAGGAATATACTACCGTATTACACATGTAGCGCACAATAGACCATCAGCCTAAAAGTGAGCTACATTTTTCGACAAAATTATAACGGAGTGTTTGAAACCAAAATAAAAAAAAATCGTGCCTTAAATAAGTTCACCCGTACTAAACTGGTGCGGTGTCAGTATTAAAACAACACGAATTTATGTACGGAAAGTATAATTATAAGAAAAGTTTTAGCAACATTCATAAAAATGTCTAAAAGTATGCTACAAATACAACAATAAAAATATTTGCAAATATACGTTATATGTTCTGTGCTAAGACAGCTGTAGAGATATATTATGATCAGGAAAGTTTTTTGAAATGCCCAAAAGTAGACTATATTTTATAATTACCAAATGTTTTATCAGTAAAGTCTTCAAATTGTCAAATATTTTTCTGCATGTCTGTGTGTTGAGTGTGTAATCTTATATTATTCACTCGATTACACGGAAACTTTGCTAAGTTTAAGATAAGATATGTGGCATAGTTTTCACAACAAAAGTATGAGGGCTGGAGAGCAAATGTTAAAAAACCCCCCCCCCCAAATTTAAATATGTGCAGAGATTTAACGGAGCGGATTGAACGGAACTATGTATATAAAAAAATTTTCCTGCCAAAATCAAAATAATTGTCATTACACTTTGTTTCTCTGTCATGCCATATGCCTACCTACCAAAATCATAGTGTTTAAAATGTGATGTGTGTCTGTAGGTTGTCCATAAGCTTTTAAATCTTGCATTCAATTGCCGTGGAATTTTACCAAATATTTTATCAGTAAAGTCTTACAATTTTCAAATCTAATAAACTTATCTGAAGGAATTTATTACCGTATTACACATGTAGCGCACAATAGACCAGCAGCCATAAAGTGAGCTACATATTTCAAAAAAAAAATTATGACTTTTAAAAAACATATTTGTTCTTCCAACTTCTAGTATGTCTGTGTGTTGACTTTAAAATCGTATACCATTCGCTCGATTGCACCGAAACTTGTCTAAGTTTAAGCTAAGATATGTGGCTGAGTTTTTACTACAAAAGTATGAGGGGTGGGGGGAAGAAATCTTTAAGAAAACGACACATTTTTTGTGTACATACTAAACCTAGCATTGATATCATGATGAAAAGTTGCATGGAAACATCTTAAAAATTTAACTTGTCAAAAACAAAACAAATGCCATAAAATTGCTTCTCTGTCATGCAATTTGTACAACGTCCAGAACTAACCTTTTTCATTTTAATAAACAATGTCTGTCTGTGTGTTTTACCAAAGTTCTTAAGTCGTTCATTTAATTGCTGTGAAATTTTGCCAAGATTTAGCCACAGCATGTGTCATAGTTTCTATAACCAATATACGAGGGGTGGAGGGCAAATCACTTATATACATGCAGTTATTAAAGGACACACATCAAACATATCAAACATATATCTCTTACTAACGTAAAGTATATGGGACCGGGCGTAGCATAGTGGTTAGAACACAAGACTACCATGCGGCAGATCACAGGTTCAACTCCTGGCTCCAGTCATCTTAAAAAAAAGAAAACAATTTCTTTCATTATCGGCTCCCCTCGAATATTGTCGACAGCAACTTCGCAGTATTAGTGTAGAGTCAATCGGCATGTCTAGTAAGATCTTTTCAAACAGTGACGTTCGAATTCGTTGACAAACGAGTAGGTGCCGTTAGTTGTGAATTTAAAAATAGAAAGCGTGTAAATTCACAACAACGCGAGAAGCTATCCCATACCCCATTCATGGGGTGCAAAGGGAAATTAAGTTTTTTTTTTAAGTAAGTATGTCTGTGTGTTTTACCAAAGATCTTAAGTCGTTCATTTAATTGCTGTGAAATTTTGCCAAAATTTAGCCACAGCATGTATCATGGTTTCTTTATCCAATAAACGAGGGGTGAAGGGCAAATCACTTATATACATGCAGTAATTAATGGACATATATCAAACAAATCACTCTCTTACTAACATAAAGTATATAAAAAAAGTATAGTGTACATTTTTTTTTGTATTATGGGCATTATCTATAGTTTAAAGTCAAACTTTCCTCAGTTACCTCGTAGTTTCACATTATGAATCATTTTAATTTGCCAAAGGACTCCTGTCGTCGTCTTTGTCTTTGCCGCATGCTTCTACTGTTTGTTTATTGTATAATTGTCTTAAAGTTATGTGATATGTGATAGAAATTACACAAAGGAAAAAAAACTACTACCTATATGACATTTCAAGTATATCTAACATGTTTGCCTTTTTCTACATCCTGGCAGTCATACGAGTACATATGAACTCTTACACACACTCACTCGCCAATACATACCTTTACCCCATCCATGGACAATAACCACTTTAACTTCATTGCCATGTTGTTTGCTTGTTTGTTTGTTTGCTACATTACGACCGACCGGTCACTCGAGTATATTTATCACAACACACACCGACTGACAGACAATAAGGATATGACAAGAAGCTAAGGGAATTGTGTGGCAAAGAAAGGGGATGGTAGGAAAAATGTGACAAAGCAAAGACATACAAAGTCTCTGCAATTGTGCAAATGGGGTCCTGATCCCAACAGAATATGCGCTTCTTTTTAAAACTTTATGTTTTAAGTATTTAAAAAGTGGGGTTGAAGGTTTAACAGGGTGGCTGGAGTACATATACATTCATATGTATGTCCTTTTACACATATGAAACTCTTGTCATTGGACTCCGTTCAGGGGTAAATAAATTCCGTTTTGAAATCCCTTATGGGCACTGTCATCAACAATAAAGTAGGTATGAGGGAGGAGCAGAGAGGAAATGACAGGACTCTCTGGCCGAGTCCTGGCACTAGATAATATAGGCTGCCATAAAGAAGAACGACGAACGAACGAACGAATCAACAGTCATTTCATTTTATTTTATTTGTTATCATTGTTGTTGCTTTGCTTTTTTTGTAATAGGCTTTTTTTCTCTCCACTGCGTTAACAAAAATATGCGGACGCAAAAAGCAAAATTTTATTTTAGCACTTTGCACACAAACAGGAAATTGAAAAATTTTTTCGACAAGGCCACTGAAAGCCTAAAGGTTCTCTGCCGCCCGGGGGAATAGGCATTTGCCAAATACTTCCAAATGTGTAAAAAGTTTTGTTGAAATGTAATCAATTGCATAACATCTAAAAAGAGGGTCATTTTAAGGGGGGGGGGGGGGGGGGGGCGACCTTAAGTAATAAGTTTGGCGTGTAGAGATATTGGACTACAAGATAATAAAATAAAGCAATAGCTATTAACTAGAGTTAGGGATCTAACTATATACGTTAAGGTTGATTATAAAGACCAAGAAAAAAAATGTGAAAATTTTATGGGTTTCTTAAATTGAATTGGACTTAATTTCCGTATGGCATAAAGTTAGTACTTTAGAGATAAGTTGTGTATTTTTTTAATACAATTTATATATAATTATGAGCCATACGTCATAACTTACATATTTTTTATTAATCAAACGCCATTATACAAACTTAAAAAAAAAAAACTTCAAAAATTTCATGATTCACTGAATCACTTAAACTCTACGCGTAATTAAAAAATAACAATTAAAATTTAAGTTTCACAATAGCAAATTAATATCAATCATACGTCTAAAACAATAACGTTTATTTGGTTGTAGGCGAAGACGTATACGTATTATATTTGTATGTTAACCAATAACGTTTATTTAGTTGTAGGCCAAGGCGTATACGAATTATATTTGTATGTTATTTTTATTTTTTTAGTGTATATATTATTAATCATACGTTGCGTTTTGTTCAAGAAATTTGTTCAAACGTCGAAAATTTTGTGATGGAATGACTCAGTACAGAACAAATAATCAATGTTATTCAATAGTATTTTTAAAAGTCAGCATTCAGCATTAGCAAATTTCTTTGGCATGATTTAAAAAAAACAGATTTGTTGTATAGTATAACACAGTACAACATTTTTCAGCTCATTGATTTGCGATTCAGTTCTGAGAACTGCACGTGAAAGTAGCCCTAAAAAGAAAAGTTCTGCTTCATTCGGTTTGTCAAGTTACATGCCATAATAATTTAATATCGTTTTGAAGTTAGTAAGTATCGTATAGGGGAGTTTGTTACGTTTTAGGCTGTGTTTTAAACTTTGTGATTGAAAATAAATTCTTCATGTAAATAAAATAAAAAAAAATTTGATATTAAAAGGTTGCAGGTAAGTTCTACTAATAAAACGAGCTGTAGACCATTAATTTTACATGTAAAACATTGGCACATACGTCGGCAATAGCTTGACCACAATTCGTTATAATCGTTTAAACGATACGAGAGTCTATGCGTAACACACAGACACACTATTTATTTGAAGTTAACTTGCGAACAAATCGATAGAACAACATGTTAGATATAAATAATGTCATTGTACCAGAAGTAAATGCATAAATATAATCTAAAAAAGTCAAGTTTTAGTCAGATTATACAATAAAATTTGAAATGTAAAAAAAATTGTGCTTGCAATATTTTAAGTTAAGTTCGAAGATAAGTTCTACTAATTCTAAAGCTATATATTATATATTAAAAACCTTTCTAAATACGAAGACATTAATGTGATAATGTGATTCGCTACAATCGCATTTCCTGTATGGGAGTCTATTCGCAACACACAGACACAACAAGGAAGTTTTTGACTTTGATTTAAATCGAGCGGAAGAAGTAGTAAAACAAAGTATTTTGGTATGATTTCTAGGCAAATTAGATAGAGGATGATAATTTAAAGTATTGTTTAAAGGAAATTTACCACTTTAAATGTAAAATTTATGCCTGTAAATTAATTTGTCATATGTTAAGAATATTACAGTTAAAATTAAGACCAGAAAAGTCGAAGGAAAGTTCTACTAATTTTAAAGTTCGCCAATTTTATATTTAAAACATGTGTTATTACGTAGATATAAATTTGTTCAAGTTTTGCAATAGTCGTATTAACTGTATGGGAGTGCATATACAACACACAGACACAATATAAAACTAAATTGGACTTTGAATTATATCGACCGGAAAAAGTGGTAAAACAATGGATTTTGGCATGATTTTCAGGCAAAAATAGACAGCAGCAGACAGTTTGAAGCTTAGTTTAAAGCTTGAATATTAATACACCATATATTATAGATATCACAGACAGAAATTAGTTCTGAAAAGTTCAAAGTAAGTTCTAGTAATTCTAAGGTCATGCCTATCGCCTGTTTTATATTTAAAACCTTTATTAGTACGTAGAAATTGCCAAGATAAAGATTAGCTACAATCGCATTATCCATATGGCGATCTAGACACAACACACAGACACAAAATTGGACTCAACTTTACGGCGTATGACATCGACAGAAAAAAAGTGGTAGAACAACGTATTTTGGTAATATCACCAGGCAAAAAAGATAAAGGAAGTTTGTTAAAGTATATTTTAAGGCAAATTTACACTGTAAATCTAAAATTTGTGCTTGAAAATATATAGCCATATGTTATAGATGTTCTACTGTTGTGAAAGTTTTATCTATTGCGTTTTTTATATGTAAAACATTTCTAAATACGTAAGAGTATTGATGTGCTAAAGACATGCATAGGGTTATATATTTAAAAAGCAACGCTTATATTATTATAAATTTTCAAAAATTTTGCACTTTTTTTTCATCTTTAGAATATTTAGCCTACTTTTAGGCATCTAAACAAATTTCTCTAATTATAAAATTTGCCTAAAAATTTTTTGTAGTCTTTTTTTAGGGTTGTTGTTGTTGTTGTATATTGGATATACAGGGTTGTGTATTCGATAAGTAACAATTGCAGTTTTAAATGTGTCCTATGAAATTATAACATTTTACTTTTTATTCTTAACTTGCATAGCCTATTTATAGGTAGTTGAACGAATTTTCCTAATTTTTAAGATACTCATACGATTTCTTAGCATAGCGTTTTATATTTGAAAAGCAACGTTTATGTTATTATAAATTTTCAAAAAATTTGGCAAAAATTTTTCATTTTGAGAATATATAGCCTACCTTTAGGCATCTTAACGAATTTCTTTAATTATTAAATTATTCTAAAAATGTTTAGGCACTGGCGAATATAAAGTAATATTAGTTATATGTTTAGAAATTTTTATGAATGTGGATAATATTGCCCATACAAATGTACTGCCCAATGAGCCCACTCATTGGATACTAGATTATGGAAAGTCTCTGTTAAAATTCGTAGCATACCTTTGGGTGCTTTAAGCAGAATTTACAAAAAATTCATAGTACTTTCACCAGTCTTCTCTATTTTAAGACTATTGTAAACGATTTAAGGGTATTTCTGTACACTTTTAAAGAAAATGTTATGCTTAGCATATTTTTAGGCATTTTTAACAACTTTATATATAATTTTCTTATGGTTATACTCTTAGTATTTATAATTCGAATTGCTTAAATGTAGTCCATTTAATGACTTTTTTACTGGAAATTTGGAAATTTTTACAAAAAAACGTAGCATACTTTTTGATGTTTGAGCCAGAATTTATAAAAAAGTTTACGATTTTCACTAGTCATCTAAATTTTTAGACTATTGTAAACGACATAATGGCATTTCTGTACACTTATGTTATGCTAAGCATATTTTTAGGCATTTTCAACAACTTTGTATATCAATTTACTTTTAATATTAATAATTCGAATTTCTTAAACGTAGTCCATTTTATGTCCTTATTTATATGATAAAAAAAAAATAAAAAAAAAATTAAAAACAAATTTATTGATGGCTTATTTTTTTATGGAAATTTTTACTGAAAAACTAATTCGAATTTCTTAAACGTAGTCCATTTTATGTCCTTATTTATATGATAAAAAAAATTAAAAAAAAAAATTTTAAAAAAATTTATTGATGGCTTATTTTTTTATGGAAATTTTTACTGAAAAACGTAGCATACTTTTTGGTGATTGAAACCGAATCAATAAAAATGCTTAATATTTCCCGCAGCCTTCTAAATTTGTAAACTATTGTAAACGAATTAAAGGCATTTCTGTGAACTTAAAAAGAATATGTTATTCTTAGCATATTTTTAGGCATTTACATGAACATAGCGTACTTTTGTGTGTTTAAGCCAGAAATTATGAAAATATTTATTATTTATCACCAGCCTTTTATACTGCATTAGGTTGAAAGGTATTTCTGTGTTCATTGAAGAATATGATTGCATATTTTTAGGCGTATACAAGAAAATTTTAAATTTAAGTTAACATATTGGTACTATTAATTTAAATTTATTAAATTTGGATAATTTTCTGTCTTGCGTTTGTTTTTAGAAATATAGTAACAGTATTTAGCACAAAATTTACTATTAATACAACTATTTTTAGTATTTTTTTTTTGTATAAAAAATCGTAGCATATTTTTGGCGTTTTTAGCTAAATTTAAAAAATGCTTAATAGTTTCATAATAGTAATTTTTTAATAGTATTTTTAAACTATGGTAAACTATTAAAGACATTTTGGTTAACTTAAAAAAAATTTTATACTTAGCATATTTTTAGGAATTTTCATGAACTTTGTATATCAATTATATATGATTATGGTTACTTTAGGTATATTCATTTGAACTCCGGCAATTCAGAACTGTTTCAGTCTTGTTCATAACACAGATATTGTTAATTTTCTTGTCAAAACTCATAAAGTGATTATGTTGAATAATTATGTAGCCCACATTTAGGCTGATGTACTTTGTGATTTATATGTAGCTGTAACATCAGTTTATTTTCGACGTAGAAATCAGGTTTTCTTTTGAAATTCCAATTTTGTTTCTTAATAAAATGTCAATTATTGCTAAATAAAGCCTACTTTTAGGCATTTTTATGAACTTTTCAAATCATATTTTTATATTCTTAGCTTTCTAGTATATTAAGTCATTTCCCCTATTGAATAAATATTAAATATTATTGTGAATTTATAACTTACCCATACCCCTTCGCCCCTCTGCTACACTGTTTGCCCTTTCACAAATATTTCTTAATATCCTGGTTGATGGCTGTCAGTACATGCATGACCGCTATTATGGCGCTGTGCGCGTGTGTGTGTGTGTGTCTTGTGCTGACTTTATTTTATTATGTCCGGGCTATAAATTAAATAAAATGCATAATAACGACATATGCGTTGTTATGTCATTTCATTTTTATGGCGTCACACACAAAAGTTTATGGCCACCATACCAATGAATGACATATCCTTGCAGGGCGAGCAAGGACATTGCTGGGTGCATGACAGCGAAACGACGCTGGCGGCAAGGAAAAAAACTGCATTAAATTGTAGATATGAGTGTTGTTTACTGTCTATAATTTTATTTTGTACATGGTCATAACATTTAGCAATAAATTTTGCCAGCACGGCAAAAGGAAACAAAACTGTATGATATAAAAGACAAAATGACAAAAATTTGTATATAGTAAAAGAAAAAAAAAAGACCAGTAACATGACTTCGACAAAATGATATAAACTTGGAGAAGGCTTGTGTTAAGAGTGCCTCTAAAGGAAATTGAGTGACTGTGGGGGCAAAAAAGCCTAACGGACTCAAAATGTATAAAAATAACAACAGCAAAAGTTGGCAAAGAAATTTTATAGCTTTGGCAATTTATTGATTTTTTTGGCTAGAGTAAAGAAAATTTAAACACTATAAGTTGAAATTTTTTGCCCTTGTTTTGAGTAATAATAATGTTTATTGCGGTTTTTCCTTTAATGTCTTTGTAGTAGTTGCAAAACTCTCTTGCTTTGTGTTTCTTTCCCTTCTTTTAAATTCATATTTTATCAAGTTGAATGTTAAATTTTTGTTTGCTGATAATAGAACCTTGGAGAATTGCCTGACGACGGCATAACATGAGTGTCAACTGTAATTTCTCACCAACACCACCACCACCACTGTGTGTAATGAATAAATACCAGTTGTAACAACTATTTCTGCCCCTTACTTCTACTTCTCTACCACTTGAGTGTCGCCTTTTTACAATTCATAGTCCCTTGGGTACTTTCAAAATTTTTCTGCTTCCCTCGTTCAGTTAAGGGTGTGAAGTGCTAGTGATATCACAGGCTATGTTTAAGTAACACAGAGGCTATGTCAAGTATTACTTTCATGGTCTTTGACAACTATATTGTATATACATTTGTGTGTGTGACAATATGCTGGCCAAACATATCGTTATCACAGCATTTAGTTATGCTCTATCTATAGTCACATTGTATTTGTGCCACGGACTGTAGAAGAAATGCTTCCACCTTTTAACCACATGCCAAGTCAGCATAATTATATGCCAAGACTTCCTCTCTCTACGGACAGCAGTGGTAAAAACCCCAGTCAACTTTAATGTTCTATTACAGAATCACACGTTTTATTCGAGTACTTGAGCAACGTTATACTCTGGGGCATAGTAATGTCTTAGTAAAATAAAGTTACTGCATAAGGGGAAGGTCACAACAGTGGCCAACAAAATTTGTGTGTGGATATAGCTAAAGTTCATTAGAATTAAGTAAAATATGGATTTAAACATGGCTACTGCAGCAGTATCAGCTATTAAAGGAAAAGAATAAAGAATCTAAGTTGAGGCCACAGCATTTTCATAACAACTTTGTAATATATTAAAGGGAGTTAGAGTATTTAGCTGTCAATTAGGGATTTGCTTAAAGTCCAGGCTGTAAAATGCTTTTGGAATTTTGAATTTATCTCTTAAACTTTAGAAGTTATCAAAGGAATTGTAACTCAGCCTCTTTATTAATATTAATCATACGTATTGAAGAATTATTAGTAATCATACGTACTGTAGTACAAATTGAAAATTTTACATGAGATAAAAGGCAAAAGATGGATAGATGCATAGGATAGGATTTTGAATTTAGTTCTTTTGAATTTATTAAAGAAATTGTAAGACAGTCTCTTTATTCAAATTAATCATACGTACTAAAGTACATATTAGAACTCATACAAAACAGTACAATTAGATGATGTATAGAACAGTTGCTTAGGTTAAAATATTGGATTTACCTCTTAAACTTTTGTGTTTTTAATGGAATCGTAAGACAACCTCTTTATTAATATTAATAATACGTACTGAAAAAACATTAATCATACGTACTGTAGTACAATTTGATTTTACATGAGATTGCAGACAGAAGATGGATAGAATACATAGATAGGATAGAATTTTGGATTAAGCATTTTTAAAGTTATCTAAGCAATTATAATACAGCCTCTTTATTAATATTAATCATACGTATTGAAATAGTAGTAATCATACGCACTTAATAATACGTACTGAAATATCATTAATCATACGTACTGTTTGTATTTTACATGAGATTGCAGGCAGAAGATGGATAGAATACATGCATAGGATAGAAGTTTGAGAAGAAGTTATCTACGCAATTATAATACAGCCTCTTTATTAATATTAATCATACGTACTGAAATACAATTAATCATACACACTGAAGTGTAATTTCAAAGCGATACGTGACATGACAAATAGATGACGCATAGAACACTAGATTAGAATTTCTGATTTACCTCTTAAACTTTTGAAGTTTAATTATATTATAATAATCATACGCACTGTAGTATAATTTGAAAACTGTACATAACATTGAAGTCAGATGATGTATAGAACACTTGATTATGATAGAATTTTGGATTTACCTCTTAAACTTTTGAAGTTACCAAAGGAATTGTATAACGATCTCTTTATTAATATTAATCATACGTACTGAAATAATAATAATCATACGCACTGTGGTATAATTTGGAAATTATACATGACATAACAGGCAGATGATGGATATAACAATTGCTAAGGATGGAATTTTGGATGTACCTCCTAAACTTTTGAAGTTACCAAAGGAATTGTATGATAGTCTCTTTATTAATATTAATCATACGTACTGAAATAATATTACTAATACGTACAGTAGTACAATTTGATAATTCTACATGACATTACAGAAAGATGATGAATAGAACACTTGATTAGGATAGAATTTTGGATGTACCTCTTAAACTTACTCATACGTACTGAAACAATATTAATCATACGTAAAAAGGATGGATGATGGATAGAATAGATGCTTACGACGACACCAATAATATCAAGTAGTTTAAAGCAAAAATTTGGAGAGAACGTGGTAGGTGGACGTTACTTTATGCCGTTCACATCCAGTTTTTGTCAGTAACTTTTTATTACTACTGAAATGTCAAATACTGAGCTTGAATTGTAAAAATGAGCTGAGAATAATGTTATGAATTTTATAACCCCCCAAAAGGGTAAGTTTTGTATGGGAGGTGGAAGTCAGATTTTCAGCGGCTATTTTCGAGGGTTCAGGCAGAAGGGCACTCCCCCAAAAAGAAGGAGTTTACATGAAAGGTGAAAGTAGTTTTTGACCTATCTTTCTCCTCCTAGAACTCAACCTCCGCTTAGAGGGTAGAAGCTCGACAACTAGTAAACTACGGCTGATTGTGGGGTAGACCCCCAAAAACGGGTGGGAGCAGTTTTTGTCCGATTTTGGTCATCTTAGAACTTAACCTACCCATAGGGGATAAAAGCTTGCATACCAAATTTAAGCTTGTTAGTTCTTAAACTACGGCTGTCATCGGGGGGGGGGGGGGGGGGGGGGGGGCTAGAGAAACGGACATCCTCCATAAGGGTGAAGGGAGGTGGAAGTAATTTTTTTCTGATCTTGCTCATCTTAGAACTTAACCTTCGCTTAGGGGTTAGAAACTTGCATAGGAAATTTCAGCGCGATAGCTCTGAAACTATGCGCGATAGCCCAAAAACAAGGGGGAGTTTGTATGGAAGGGTGCAGTAGTTTTTGTCCGATCTTACTCATCTTTGTTTGTCTGGAACGTGGAAATAGTTTTTGTCCATTCTTTCTCATCTTGAACGTAAGTTCCGCTTAGAGAAAATTCTTCATAACAATTTTTCGATCGATAGCTCTAAAATCAAGGTTAAAATCGAGGGGAGAGACAGACGGACACTCCTAAAAGAGTAAAATGGACTTCAGAAACATAAAGTTCAAACTTAATTTTTTTTCGTTCACAGGATTTGGTGTCGTCTAAAGTAGTAGTTAACCGTGTAATTCTTTTTTTACCCTATTAAGTTTTGATTAATGTAAATCATACGCCTTTGCGGCCTTTCACAACAATATTAACATCACTCATACGTATTCGAGTTTAGTTACTAATCAAGGGTACGGTTTAGTAATTGAGCTCGAATGCGTATGAGTTATATTAATACATTCGTATGCAATATGCTGTATCAGGTCCCGAGGCGTATGATTTACATTAATACAAAAAGTAATAGGATGAAAAAGGGGTTAAAGGGTTAGGTCCACTTTTTAGACGACAAACTGAACTCGTTTCTTTACTCCGAGTAAATATACAAGTAATTTTCTTAATTTATAGTAACTTTGCACTGTAAATCTACCACACCACATATTGCATACGAATGTATTAATATCACTCATACGCATTCGAGCTTAATTACTAATCAATATTAGTAATTTCGAATGCGTACGAGTTATATTAGTACATTCGTTTGCTATACGTTTTGTTATGCCCCTAGGCGTATGATTTACATTAATACAGAACTTAATTACAAAAAAAAGGCTTACAGGGATAAGTCTCACTTGAGACGAAAAATTTAACTCGTCTCTATACTTCGAATAAACACATGGTAAAATTCCAAATTTGTAGCAACTTTGGGCTTGAATTCAAGCCCACAATGTATTGTATAAGAATGTATTAATATAACTCATACGCATTCAAGCTCAATTACCAATCGAGGGTACATATTAGTAATTGATTTCGGATGCGTATGAGTAATATTAATGCATTTGTATGCAATAACCTGTATCAGGCCCCGAGGCGTATGATTTATATTGATACAACACGCAATAAGGTGAAAAGGGGTAACAGGATTAAGTTCTACTTTGAAGACAAATTAAACTCGTTTTTTTACTACGAATAAAAGCATAGTTAAATTTCAAATTTGTTTCAACATTGCGCTTGAAATAAACTCCACAATGTATTGTATAAGCATGTATTGATATAACTCATACGCATTCGAGCTCAATTACCAATCAAGGGTACATATTAGTAATTGATTTGGAATGCGTATGAGTGATATTAAAATATTCGTATGCAATATGCTGCATCAGGTCCCGAGGCGTATGATTTATATTGATACAACACGCAATAAGGTGAAAAAGGGTAACAGGGTTAAGTTTTACTTTGAAGACAAATTAAACTCGTTTTTTTACTACGAATAAATACATAGTTAAATTTTGTTTTCACTTTGCCCTTGATGTCAACTCCACAATGTATTGTATAAGAATGTATTGATATAACTCATACGCATTCGAGCTCAATTACCAATCAAGGGTATGGTTTAGTAATTGAGATCGAATGCGTATGAGTGATATTAATACATTTGTATGCAATACTTTGTAGCTGGTCCCGAGGCGTATGATTTTTATTGATACAACACGCAATAAGATGAAAAAGAGGTTACAAGTCCCACTTTAGACTCCGAGTAAATGCACAAGTAAATTCTAAGTTTTTATTAGGTTTGAGCTACAAATCTACCACACAACGTATTGCATACGAATATATTAATATAGCTCATACGCATTTGAGCTCAATTACTAATCAAGGGTACGGTTTAACAATAGAGATCGAATGCGTATGAGTGATATTAATTTGTACGTATACAAACGTTGCACAAGGTTCCGTGACTTATGATTTATATTAATACAAAACTTAATAAGGTGAAAAAGGGGTTGCAGGGTTAAGTCCCACTTACGACAACAATAAAAACTTTATTCTTTACATCAAGGAAATACAATAGTAATTTCCGAATTTTTAGCAACTTTGCCCTGGAAACAAACCTTTTGCCTTTTAGCTTTTGTAGCTGTCCGTTCTCATAATTTCATAGCCACATTGTTCAGCTAATAGATTTTTATCGTTGTACAGAAAAAATTTCATTATTTACCATTGATTTTCCTTACTGCCTAGGCTGTATGTATATAAATGTTACAACATTAGGTTTTTAGAATTGATAAAACTTTAAAAGAACTTCACTTTGCAGCAAAGTGTTTTCCGCCACGCTATGTTACACATAAAAGAGAATATAATCGTCCATTTAAGGCAGCTATCCCCCCCACTCTCCCCGTTCAAAATAAAAAGCAACCTTGCTCAAAAGTCACAATACATCCCTTTTTGGCTGGTATCAACTGTTTTCTTTTTGTTGAAGATTTTCCCAAAGCTTATATAAATAAACATATAGATATTTACATTTACATACGCACACACACACAAAGCATATACCTTCAATGTGCTAAACACATTGTCTATATGTATCTCGCATACAAGTTATGGTTGACTGCATAATGTATTTCTTACTCAAGTCAAGATTTCATTATAATTTATGCCATTTGTTATCTCAGACGTAAATGTATTGGAAAAATACTGTAACCTATACATACATATATGTAAATACACATACACATACACACACGCATTCTTTCTATCACCGTTGTGAAAGGCTGGTTTGTATACATATATGTATGCATACATGTGTATTTACATATACTATGTAGATAAATAAATTTTGACCCCATTTCAAATTTTTATTGAATTGATTTGAGTTGAAGTCTAAAAAATGAAGAGAAAAACTCCTCACACTAACAAACAAACCGAAAGCCACTTGGCCTCAGAAACACACAGGCACACACACACACACTTGCTTACTTCTACCGACTACTACTGAGGCACTTAAACACCCACTCCATCACTTATACATTCACACTCTTGCAGTTATTACATTAAGCCACCCACTACAACACCCACCACCATCGCCAACAGCCACACATTGGCATATATCGTTTGTTCGTTTGTTCGTGTATAGACAACACACCTAATGATTCACTTGTGTGAACCTTCATCACTTTGTTGTTGTAGTGTTTTCCAATTTGTTCTCATTGTAGCTGTTGAATTTTTATAGTCAGTTTTTCGTTTTTAATATATTTCATCCTCTTGTAAAGCTATTTTTTTCGTTTTTGGCAACTGGTAGATAGGGTACATGAACTTAAATACAGTCAAGCACATAAACCACCACACACCCTCCTCGTCCTCCCTCCTCTGTTGTCTTATTAGCGTATAATATAATAAAAAAAAGTGATGCCTTCACACACAGACACGTAGTCACAGGCCATGTGTATGACTGCGTGTTACTGATAGATAGTGTTGGTGTAACTGAGCGAGTAAATGTAAATGTATTAGGGAGAACGAGTGGCGTTGAAGTGTCTGTGTGTGATACATTCTAACAACAACAACAGCAACAAAAAAAGCCACTTATCTGCATTGTATTTGACTCATATTGGTTGGTAGTTTATTATAAGAATTTTTTTTATTTTTTTTTTTGGTAAGGATTATTTATTAGGGCTAAACCAGTAAAGTCATTACACACCAGGGGTTAGAAAAAGTGGCAGAGATTTCGGCGAAGCTGGTGGAAAGAGGAAGATATCTAAATCTCATAAAAGAAAGCCGTACTATAGAAAGAAGAAAATATGTTTTAATATCAAAGGATAGATATTACAAAGCATAAACTATGCTTTGATCTGTACAAATTGAATAAGCCTAGCAGCAGCAGGAAGTGATAAGACATTAGGGAAATTTTTTGCAAAGAAACTTAAGGCTCTTAAACGTTTTACATGAAAAGGCCTGAAAGAATGTCGTGACTGTGATTAAATTATTAATTAAGTGTTAATAGGTTTGACAACACAAAAATTTTGAAATGCTAGTAAAATTTGAGAAAAGTAAAACTACTTTGCGATGGCCAAATACAAAGCGAACTTAATTTTATGTTAAAATATAGGAATTTTTTAATTTTAAGTTGAAAGATATAAGACTTACCGTCTAAAAGAGACCAATATCAGTTATACTTGCAAGGACCTTACACTTCATGTTTCATTTAGATTTATTTATATCATATGCCCGCGGACGTTGACAAAAGATGTGGATTTAACAGGATTAAGCTTAATATCTAAGCTGTAAAATGTCTTTTGAATTTTGGATTTACCTCTTCAACTTCTGAAGTTATCAAAGGAATTGTAATACAGTCTTTTATTGATATTAATCATACGTACTGTAGTACTGTAGTACAAATGATAGATGGAGTACATGTATAGGATAGAATTTTTGAATTTACCTCTTTCAAAGGAATTTTTAGACAGCCTCTTTGTTAGTATTAATCATACGTACGGAAATAATGTTAATCATACGTACAGTAGTACAATTTGAAAATTATATATGCTATTACATTCAGATGATATAGAACAGTTGCTTAGGATAGAATTATGGATTTACTTCATAAACTTTTGAACTTATCAAAAATCTGTAATGCAGTATATTTATTAATATTAATCATACGTACTGAAATAATATTAATCATACGTACTGTAGTAAATGATAGATAGAATATATGCATAGGTTAGAATTTTAGATTTACCTCTTTTAAAAGAATTGTAAGACAGCCTCTTAATTAATATTAATCATACGTGCTGATATAATTTTAATCATGGAACTATGGCAAGTTTTTTGAATTGAAACATAACATAACATTGAGATGACATAGAACAGTTGCTTAGAATAGAATTTCTGATTTACCTCTTAAGCTTTTAATGTTATAAAAGGAATAATAATGCAGCTTCTTCATTAATATTATTCATACGTACTGAAATAATACCAATTATACGTACTGTAGTACATTTTTTGAATCGATACATAACATTACAATCAGATAGAATTTTGGATTTACTTTATAAACTTTTGAAGTTATCAAAGGGGTTGTCATACAGTCTTTATATTAGTATTAATCATACGTACTGTAGTACAATTTGAAAATTATATATGTGTCATTGCATCAATCATACGTTCTGAGATAATATAAATCATACGTACTGTAGTACAATTTTTGAATCGATACATAGCATTACATTCAGATTGTATAGAATAGTTGCATAGGATAGAATTTTTGATTTACTTCGTAAACTTTTGAAGTTATCAAAGGAACTGTAATGCAGCCTCTTTATTAATATTAATCATACGTACTGAAATAATCTTAATTATACGTACTGTAACACAATTTTTGAATTGATACATAATATAACTAGTGATGGCACGATTAATCAAAAAATTGGTAATAATCGATTATTTTTTTATAAGGACATACAAATATTATGAGCTACATAGAAAAATTACCTTAACATTTGGATTTACCTTTTCAACTTTTAAAGTTTTAGAAGTAATTATAATACAGCCTTAGTATAAATATTAATCATACGTACAGAACTAATATTAATCATACGTGCATACATTATGGGCGGTTAATGCATAGAACCGAAGCTCGCAGTAATACGTGCGAGGACCTTTCACGTCATGCACACTTATTTATATCTTGCGCCCACGGACATTGCACACCTTCACGGTATGTTCAAGCGGACTTTCTAATGGATTGAAAGGACATTAAGAAGTTATAAGCTACAAAATTTCTTTAAAATTTAGGATTTACCTATTCAACTTTTGAAGTTCTAAAAGTTATTATAATACAGCCTCAGTATTAATATTAATCATACGTGTATAAATTATATTGATCATACGTACTGGATTCTGTTTAAACAAAGTAATCTTGATTATTAAAAACGAGATATTCAAATAGAAAAAGATGAATTATGCTCAGATCTTTTAAACAAGTCGACTTTTTATAGATCTAAGAATCCGGTCGAGAACATTCTACGTCAGATTTGGGGATTTCCAGATTATTCATATGATAGGCCCACAGACGTTGTATGCCCTATGGGAATACAAAGTTTTATTTATAGAAATATATATTATTATTTTTATTTAATAAAAAATTGAACCCTAATGCGGTGTCACTACGTTTTCTATAACTATTAGACCTTGCACATCATTTAGCATAGAGATTTTAGTCATATAACTCATACGCACAAGAATCTTGAACCATATTTGCTTTGTAATAATATCAATCATACGTAAGACGACTGTACAGATGTATTAACATCAAACATACATAAGAAGGCCGTGTACATACTTAATACGACCTTGTACATTATTTATTACATGTTTGCCATATGTTTTTCATATGCATTTATATCATTTATTCGACATTGCACATCGTTTACCATACAGATATATTATTATCAAAAATACGTATAATGGTATTGTAAAATTCATATAAGGACATCATTCACATCTATATTAACATTATTCATACGCCTCCAAAGCATGGCACAAGGTACGTGTATACTCAGTTATATTAAAAAAAAAATTTATTAATATTATTTCTTAAATAGTTTTGATCTTGTGCGATGACACGACGTTTTCTATTAATATCGTTCACATTGTTTTAAATAAAGATTTATTAATATCAATCATACGCTCAAGGAACTTGAATCATATTTGCTTTGTATTAATATCAATCATACGTACGAAGACTGTACAGATGTATTCATATCAATCATACGTAAGAGAAACGTGTATAACGTTTTCCATACATATGTTTTATATCATTCATTCGACCCTGCATACAGATATATTTATATCAACCATGTGTACAATAATATGTATTGTAAAGGAGCTAATTTCTAACGAAAAGAAGTTAATATCTACCAACTATTTTGTCCGTTTTAGATCTGGATTATGTATCGTATCATATCATGGCCAAAGCGGAGCCTGTGTTTTATGATCTCACATTGAATTTTATGTAAATCATATGCACATGAAGACTGCTTTAGCAATTTTATAAGCAATACATGCGAGTACCTTCCACGCCATTTTCTTAATTATTACATTATTCATACGTCTCCAAAGCATGTAACAATGAATGTGTATACACAATTTTATTTATAGAAATATTTATTAATATTTTTTTCTTAAAGATAAAAGCCCTCGTGCGGTGACACGACGTTTTCTATTCATATCGTGCATAAGACCTAAGAACTTACACATCGTTTTGCATAGAGATATATTTACATAACTCACTCACACGCACAAGGGCATTGCAATAACTTTTGTTTTAGTATCATCACAATACTTTGTATGAACATCAATCATACGTAGTAAGACCGTATACATCGTTCGTCATAGAAATGCAGCCATGATTATAAAATGGTTGCAGAAGTTTCAGGAGACAGGTTCAACAATAAATCAACTACGATCCGACTCACTTAGAAATTCAAGAAATCTCGAATAGGTAAAGCTTGGAGTAGCATTCGTTCGTTAACCACCCCAACTCTGTACTCGATAGAGGTCTAATGTCTTAGATGTACTTAGAACATCTTTCAATAGCATTCTTTGCAAATATTTGCATTTACATCCTTGTGAACTTAATATGTTACTGAAATTGATGCCTTAAGAAATTACGTTTGAATTGTGTAAAAAAACACTTTATTGTCACATGTATATGTTTGATATAGTGGGTCTAAAATGGACCAACAAAAAATTAAAAAAAAAAACACAAACAATGTATGATAAATATTAATATATGGAAATTTTCTATTAAGGCGTATGATTAATATTTGGAAAATTTCTATAGTCTACGTATGATTAATATAATTTTGTGAACTATTTCTAAAGGGCACTCATTAATAATTAATTTCAAAAATTCACAGCGTATGATTAATATGAATTTGAGGAATTTGTCTACTACGTTGTATGATTGATATTAATTTATAAAATTTTCTTATAAAGGGCTATGTGGTCGTATATTTTTGTAATAATATGGGAAATCTTTAGTCTAATGGAAAAAGGATTCAAATTCTCTTACATTATCTTATATAACGTCAAAGATTACATAAGATTAGTATAAAATTGTGAAATTGATTAATTAATACCTCTTTGTTGGGACTTTATGATGATATCGGATAGGAAATCTCTTTTGATTTATTAGAAAATTACAAGAAAAAGGTATAAAGGTGGATTAATTTTAAAATATTTCTCTACGTATGATTGATATTAATTCTAAAATAAATTTAGTATAAAGGCCTTAATTCCTTTACATATTCTAATGGGGCGTATGATTGATATTTATACAGAATATGAATGCTAGAGAGCTTTACAACGTTTTTCCCTAGAAAGATACTTGTCACATATGTTCCCGTCTATCCTTTAAGCAGCATAGGGTCTTGTATGTTGTATGACAATCGCCTATCGGTTGCTTTTTATAAAGGACAATAATAGTCGATAAATGTTCTTAACAACAAGTTCAAGTAGTAAACTTACCTTTAGGAAATGTTACATAGAAAATGGTGACTCATATGGTTCCCCTATATAAAGAGTAGTGCCTAGAACAGCACTTTTATTAAAGAATATTACATCGAACCACATATCGAACTTATAACAGACATGGCATACTAGACGTGCTACCAATTTCAACTAATAAGGATTCATACAGCACACTCTCTTGATTTGAAGGTTACCCAAAAAAAAAACGCCTAGGATATTAAAAACCAAATTTATAAGATGTCTACCACAAGGACTCAAAGGACAAGAGAAATAACTAACAGAATATTAGAATGCAAGTAAAGGAGATGTGATTCACAAGAACTCAAAGGTCTGTTTTGTAAAGCTGACACAATATCTGAGATAATTTGTCGGATACAAGAGAAGGACTCACAAGATTTTTTCAAAAACGGTAACATCAAGGATCTTGTGCGTATCTCTTTTATAAGTTAAAACTCATAGGAGTGTTTTAAAGGATTCTAGGGCGAAGGACAAGAGAAATGACTAACAGAATATTAGAATGGACGTAAAAGAGATGTAATTCACAAGAACACAAAGGAGTCCTTTGGAAAGTTGACACAATTTCTGACATAATTTGTTGGGAAAGGACTCACAAGATTTCTTGAAAACTGTAATTTCAAGGATCTTGTGGGTACCTCTATTAAGAATAAAATCCATAGGAGTGTTTTAAAAGATTCTAGGGCGAAAGATTCAAAGATTCAAGACCCTAGTTCGTATGATTGATATAAATTCATGTAAACCATACTACAGTACGTATGATTGATTTAGATTTTTTTTATTACAGTAAGCAGAACAAGTATAAATAGATCTAAATCGAATCTAGGAGCCTGTAGAAAACTGTTGTAAATCTAATGTTCATTATTTCCGCAAGGCTTAAAATTACCATGAATTTAAATAAATAAATAAAATAAAGTTTTTTATAAGACCCTACATGGTATGATTGATGTTAATTCAAGTAAGAAGTGATCACAGTGCGTATGATTAATATAATTTAAGCTAACTTCAGAAATGTATTCTTAGAACTGTAAAACTACGAAAAAATCTTAAGAAAACATATAAACGGTTATGTAAATTGTTATTACTAAGATACTGTTGTAGATCTACATCGAAATCATGGCAGGAATCTTACTGCTTCTCCCAAAGACTTGTCGGGATTTTCATAAAAGATTCTTATAATACTCTAGTTCGTATGATTGATATTAATTCAAGTAAATATGGCCACAGAGCGTATGATTGATATAAATACAGATAGTTTCAGAAATGAGTTTTTAGAACTGTAAATAAAAAGTTATGTATTTTTTGTTACCAGAATACTGTTGTATACCTAATTCGTTATAGGAATTTACTTTTTCTCTCAAAGGTAAGTCGGGAGTTTTATCAAAGCTTCTCACAAGAGATAAATAAACAAGCCAACAGTGCGTATGATTGATATAAATACAGGTTATTTAAGAAATGTATTCTTAGAACTGTAAAACGACGAAAACCAAGAAGTATATATATAAAAAGTTATGTAAATATTGATTAAAAGGATTCAGGAATCTTAAAAGCCTCTTGGTAAAACAAATGAATACAGTTTACTTTAGAAATTTATTATTAGCAATGTTATGCAACGAAAGTAAGAAGAACGAACATAAGAAGATCTTCATCGAATCTAATTCGTTATAGTAGTCGTATTGCTTCTCTTAAAGGCAGGTCGGAAGTTTCATAAAAGCTTCTTACAATATCCTAGTACGTATGATTGATATTAATTCAAGTAAGCAAGACCACAGGGCGTATGATTAGTATAACTGCAGCTTACCTTAGATATGTATTCTTAGACCTGTGAAAAAACGATAAACACAAAGAAAACATATAAAAAGTTATGGTAATTGTTATTACTGGGATACTATTGTAGATCTAATCTTATTTGTGGTATGAATCTTACTGCTTCCCTCAAAGACATGTCGGCATTTTCATAAAAGCTTCTTATAATACTCTAGTTCGTATGATTGTTATTAATTCAAGTAAACAAGACCACAGGGCGTATGATTGATGTAAATATAGCTTACTACAGAAATGTATTCATAGAACCATAATAACATCGAAAATTAAAAAGAAATTATATAAAAATTGATGTAAATATGTGTATCTCAGAAACTCTGATCTACCAGCAGTTGTTATTGCTACTGAGTCCTTGATTTCCTAACAGCCCTAAGTGATATCCTTCGAATCGTTTTTAGTATCCCATGAGTTCTTTTATATGTCCTGCGTGTCCTTACTGGCGTTTTTCTTAGAAGTTCTTCCTGGTGCCATGTAAACTAATAGCATAACGCCTTGTAAGCTATTAAGTCCCTATGATATTCAGATGTCCTTATTAACTTTTCTTTTTAATATTCTACATGTCCTCCGTACGCTAGTTCGTATGATTGATATTAATTTAAGTAAACTAGACCACAGTGCGTATGATTGATATAAATACAGCTTACAACAGAAATATATTCATAGAACCATAATAACATCGAAAAGTTAGATAAAATTATAGAAAAAGTGTTATAATTTGTTGTACCTCAGAAACTCTGATCTACCAGCAATTGTAACTGCTACTGAGTCCTTGATAAAACTATTTGTTATAGTAAGGATTCTCGCCCCTCGCATCGAAGGTAAACACTTTCTCTCAAACGATATGGTGTTGTATTAGGGGTGAAGGTTTTCGAAGTTGTTAAGGCCACTCAATGTGTGTATGTGTGCTTTCAGCCAAATAATAAGAAAATCATTTTACTGTAGCACCGTTTTTCTATTCCTTCTGCTGTCGTTGGTTCTCAAAGTCAGGCAGGGGTATTATTGTTCCTATGCTTTATTCTACAGCTATCTACAGCTAGAGATGTGGGTGCCTAAATTGTGATTTTGTGTTTGACACATGAATACACTTTACACATACCACAAAAACTCATTTCGATTGAAAACCATTTCTACTTTAAATTTTTTCTGTGTTTGGGGTTGTTATTTGTTTAGAGAAATTAGGCCACATGACCAAGCGACCCACAGACCAGTCATTCGAATGGATTTTCTGTGTTTTGAATGGGGAGATGGTAAGAGTTACTCGCTTGTCTTTGTGTTCGTTTTGCCAAAGAGATATTCAAATGCAGGTAACCTAGAAAACGTAGGCCATATTTGCTATAGACCAACTAGAGCATAAATATTTTATAAACTTTATTGAAAGTTACAACAAAATTTAACATATTGTTTTCTTTTTTATTCTATTTGTAGGTAAGAAATCGCCCTTAGTCTGGAAATAACATAAACATATTATAAATGTAAAAGGTAAATTATAAAGTTCATAAATTGAACACTAGGAAAATTATAAAAAAAATAGTTAAAATGTAAAACCAGTAACAGATTTAATAAAATCCAAAATTACTACAGCCAAAATGACTGAAAACTGCTTATTCGGATTTTATATAAACTGCCTAAGATTTTAGTAAAATTATCAACAATTTGTTAATTTGGTTGAAAAATTTCTTACAAGAAAAATTAAGAAACCTAGTAAACAATATGACAAAAGTTTGCAGGATTTACTGATTAATACAAATTGCCTAAAATCCAAAAATACTACACTGAAAATAACAAGTAACTGCTTACTCGATTAAAAGCTGGATTGCTTAACTTGCCAAAGAAGTTGATCAGACCGGGAGTTTCATAGCAACTTCATACAATACCCTAGTTCGTATGATTGATATTAATTTAGGTAAACAAGACCACAGGGCGTATGATTGATATAAATACAGCTTACTTTAGGTATGTATATTAAGAAACATAATAACATCGAAAGATAAGAAGAAATCATTAAAAACCTTGGGTTATTTTTTGTACCTAGAAAGTCTTTAAACCTTCAAACCCTAGTTTGGGAAACTGAAACAGATTTAATAAAATTCAAAATTACTACACCCAAAATGACACTTTACTGCTTTACTGACACGGACTTTAGCTGGACTGCCTAAGTTTTTAGTAAAAATTATGCAAAAATTTGGTAAATAAGTTGTAAAATTTCTTATAACAAAAACTTAGAAACATAATAGACAACATGCAAAAAGTTTGCAGAATTTACTGATTAATAAAAATTGCCTAATATCTAAAAATACTACACTCAAAATAACAAGTAACTGCTTACTCGATTACAAGCTGGATTGCTTAACTTGCCAAAAAAATTTATTGTTCATTGTTAATTTTTCTATAAAATTTTTTAATTTCCGCAAGTCATATAAATCCAGGCCGGGAGTTCGTTAATAAACTTCTTACAATACCCTAGTTCGTATGATTGATATTAATTCAAGTACACAAGGCCACAGCGCGTATGATTGATATAAATAGAGATGTTACCATAATAACATCGAAAGATAAGAAGATATTATTAAAAACCTAAGGTAAATTTTATACAGATTTAATAAAATTCAAAACTACTACACCCAAAATGACACTTAACTGCTTACTCGGACTTAAGCTGGACTGCCTAAGTTTTTAGTAAATATCATGGACTATTAGTTTATTTTGGTGTAAATTTTTTTTTTATAAAAATTGAGATATACGATATTCAGTATGAGAAAAGTGTGCAAAATGGACTTAACAATAAAAATTTAGTAAAATCCGAAAATACTTCACCTAAAATGACAAGTAACTGTTTACTCGATTTAAAGTTGGAATTTCGTTACATGACAAAAAAATTTATCAAAAATTTAGTCCTTAAAAATTTTAATTTTTCTATAAAATATCTAACTTTCGGCAATTTATGAGTTTGATGAAACAGATTTAGTAAAATGCAAAATTACTACACCCAAAATGACACTTAACTGCTTACTCCGACTTTAGCTGGACTGCCTAAGTTTTTAGTAAATATCATGGACTATTAGTTTATTTTGCTGTAAATTTTTTTTTTTACAAAAATTGAGATATACGATAATCAACATGGAAAAGTTTGTGAAATGGACTAAACAATAAAAATTTAGTAAAATCCGAAAATACTGCACCTAAAATGACAACTAACTGTTTACTCGATTTATAGCTGGAATTTCTTTACATGACAAAAAAATTAATCAAAAATTTAGTCCTAAAAATTTTTAATTTTTCTATAAAATTTCTAAATTCCGGCAATTTATGAGTTTGATGAAACAGATTTAATAAAATCCAAAACTACTACACCCAATATGACACTTAACTGCTTACTCGGACTTTAGCTGGACTGCCTATGTTTTTAGTAAATATCATGGACTATTTGTTTATTTTGCTGTAAAATTTTTTTTCTTATAAAAATTGAGATATACGATAATCAACATGGAAAAGTTTGTGAAATGGACTTAACAATAAAAATTTAGTTAAATCCGAAAATACCTAAAATGAGAAGTAACTGTTTACTTGATTTAAAGCTGGAATTTCTTTACATGACAAAAAAAATTATCAAAAATTTAGTCCTAAAAATTTTTAATTTTTCTATAAAATTTTTGATTTTTCTATAAAATTTCTAAATTTCGGCAATTTATGAGTTTGATGAAACAGATTTAGTAAAATCCAAAATTACTACACCCAAAATGACACTTAACTGCTTACTCGGACTTTAGCTGGACTGCCTAAGTTTTTAGTAAATATCATGGACAATTAGTTTATTTTGCTGTAAAATGTTTTATTATAAAAATTGAGATATACGATAATCAGTATGAGAAAAGTTTGCAAAATGGACTTAACAATAAAAATTTAGTAAAATCCGAAAATACTTCACCTAAAATGACAAGTAACTGTTAGCTTGATTTAAAGCTGGAATATCTTTACATAACAAAAAAATTTATCAAAAATTTAGTCCTAAAAATTTTTAATTTTTCTATAAAATTTCTAAATTTTGGCAATTTAGGTACCTCCTCCTACTCCTCCTTTTTCTCCCCATGACGTCCAAAGTCAGCCTGGCCCGTTCTCATAACCACCGCTAAGTTCCATCTGTTCCATGGCAGAGTCTTAACACAACATTGCATAATTGGGCACCAAACAAAAAGAAAAAAAAATTAACATTATTAGCATATTTACTACAAAACAACATAAATTTTGGTCTTACAGCAACAACAAATGGCAGTCATATAAATAACAATAACAACAAAAACAGCGACAACTTTAGGCCATATATTAACGTTAAATTTTATGTTTATAACTTGTGTGTTATCACAACACGAAACGAAACGCCAACAAGACACCATGAGTCCATGCCATGAGTCCACCACCACGAGCAGCACCATCACCACGCTCACCACTACCACCCTCACCACTCCACCACTACCACCCTCACCACTCCCCCTCAGCTAAGGTCTCAAAGCATATCATGTAAATTTAGCTCTTAACAATATAGAGGGCAGAGAGTTTGTTTTGTCGTTGTTGCTGGCAGTGACTGATGACGTCGTCGTCTTCTTCGGCCCGAGTGTAGGTTGTTGTTGGCGTACAGGCAACTGGCACAAAATTATGCAGACATGAGGAAAAATAATGAAAATTTTTAAATTAAAATAAACATTTTTCAGCTAGAAATGAGTAACGACGCCTGGCAATAAACTACAACACGCAGCAGTAGAAGCAACTCGAAAAAAAGGCAGCGTAATAACGAAATGGAAATAAAGAAAAAAAGAACGAAATGTCCTTACTTCTTCAGACAGTGGGACTGTCCATGAATTCAAAATATAAGAAACTAAACTATTGGCAGAGTTTTGATCTATTTATAATATGTGCACAAAGGCTGTGATAAACAAAGCTAATTAATTTTGACTTGCATAGTATTGATGACCTCAAAAGGAAAGGAAAGAAAAGTAGGAAACAATTATTACAAACTTAGAAAAAATATAACAAGACCCTCGGCAATAAATTCTAGTCTACAATCAGCTAGCATGTCATATTATATCTATTGGATTCTCATACCATTTCAGGGGGCAAATTACGTCCTGTTGAATGTTCTGACATTATGGAGTAGGTCCTTTCGGGCCCCCATTATATATATCCTTTGTGATATTCTGCGAGAACTTGTTGGGGCCCCTGTAAAACCAAATGATAGGTCCGGTAAACCTTTAAGTCCTTATGATATCCTGTGTGTCCATTGTACTTTATACAAGTTGATATTTTCTATTTGACAATCTCCAACTTCATTTCGATATCCTTTCAGTCCTGTCAGACATCTTAAGAATTCTTTCTGATATCCTTATAGTCCTTAGTGATATCGTCCGAGAATTTTTTAATGCCACTTGAGTTTTTTTTTATGTCCTGCGTGTCCTTACTGTCGTTACTCATTATCCTTCAAGTCCTTAAAATATCCAGATATCTTTATTACCTTCCCTTTTTGTTCATCAGGTCCTTTTTGATATCCTTCGAATCCTTTCTGCTATCCTACGATTCATTTCTGATACCTTAATAGTCCTTAGTGATATCCTGCGAATAATTTCTAATATTCCATGAGTATTCTATGATGTCCAGCGTGTTCTTACTGTCGGTACTCTTAATCTTTTGAGTTTCATAAATATCCTGATACCTTAGGAGTTTTTGCTGGTGCCGCGTAAACTAATACGATGGTCCTTATTGCATTTTTTTCTTGATATTCTGCTTGTCCTTTTTGATATGCTTTCTGCTATGCTACGATTCATTTCTTATATCTTTATGGTCCTAAGTGATATCCTGTGAATCATTTCTGATATTCCATGAGATCTTTTTGATGTCTTGTGTGGCCATAAATATCCTGATACCTTAGAAGTTCTTACTGGTGCTCTGTAAACTAATAAGATGGGCCTTGTGAGCTTTTAGGTATCTATTATATCCATATATCCTTACAGACTTTTCTTTTTGATATTCTACATGTCCTTTTCGACATCCTTTAAATCCTTTCTGCTATCATGGGATATATTTTGATATCTTAATAGTTTTTAGTGGTAGCCTGAAAATCTTCTTTGACTTTCCATGAATATTTGTTAATATCCTTCGTGTCTTTACTGTCGTTACTCTTAATCCATTGAGCCCCCAAAAATATTCTGATACCTTAAAAATTCTTGCTGGTGCCATGTAAACTAATAGGTAACGCCTTGTGAGCTATTAAGTCCCTTTGGTATCCAGATATCCTTATTGACGTTTGTTTTTGATATTCTGCATGTCCCTTTCGATATCCTTCGAATTCTTTCTGCTATCCTACGATTTATTTTTGATTTCCTAACAACCCTAAGTGATATCTTTCGAATCATTTCTGATATTCCATGAGATCTTTTAGATGTCCTGCGTGTCCTTACTGTCGTAACTCTTAATCCTTTGAGTTTTAAAAATATTCTGATACCTAAAGAGTTCTTGCTGGTGCCGTGTAAACTAATAAGATGGGCCTTATAAGCTATTAAGTCCCTATGATATCCAGATATCCTTATTAACTTTTCTTCTTGATACTCTGCATGTCCTTTTCTATATCCTTCGAAGCCTTACTGTTGTCCTACGATTCATTTTTGATATCTTAATAGTCTTTAGTGATATCCTGCGTATCTTCTTTGACTTTCCATGAGTATTTGTTAATGTCCTGCGAATCCTTACTGGCGTTACTCTTAAACCTTTGAGTCTCATAAATATTTTGATACCTTAGGAGTTCTTGCTGGTGCCGTGTAAGCTAAAAGGATAACATATTGTAAGCTATTAAGTCCCTTTGGTATCCAGATATCCTTATTGACGTTTCTTTTTGATATTCAACATGTCCTTTTCGATATCCTTGGATTCCCATCTGTTTTTTCCCATCATTTTTTATTTCTTAACAGCCCTAAGTTGTATCCTTCGGATCATTTCTGATATTCCATGAGTCCTTGTTGAAGTCCTGCGTGTCCTTACTGGCGTTATTCTTAATCGTTTGAGTCCCATAAATATCCTGATACCATAGGAGTTCTTGCTGGCGCCGTGTAAGCTAATCGGGTAACGCCTTGTGAGCTCTAAAGTCCCTATGATGTCCTTATTACATTTTATTTTTGATATTCTGCATGTCCTTTTCTATATCCTTCGAATACTTAAAATATTCTTCTGCCCTGTGAGTTCTTGCTGGTGCCCTAAAGACCGATCCTGTGGTATTTTTGCTATCCTACGAGTCATTTCTTATATGCTAATAGTCTTTAGTTACATTTTATGAATCTTTTTTGATTTATTATGAGCATTTTGTTGATGTTCTGTGTGTCGATACTGCGCCTTTTTTTATCCTTCGATTACCTAAAGTATATTGCTACACTGCGGGTTATTGCTGGTGTCCTGTAGAATCAAGGGATGAGTTTAGTGAAGCTTCAAGTCCTTATGATTTCCTGTGAGTTTATTGTACAAATTTATGACTTTTTGTTTTCTGTTAAACATTTTGTAAGTCCATTTGAATATCCTTTATATCCTTTCTGCTACCTCACGATTCCTTTCGATTTCAGATGCCGTACGTAAAACAATTTGGATCCGTTGAGAGTATGACATTTCTTGTGAGCCGTTTGTCAATACTTATCGAAATTCTGTGAGTCTTTTTCGACATCATTCCAGTACTATGTGTAATCCCGCGAGTCCTTGGTGTTGTTCTACGATTTCATTTTGGTATCCTACATATAATTTTGACATAATACAAGTCCTTTCTGATATTGTGCAACTCATTTCTGTCATACTACGAGTCCTTTTTGATATCCTGATATTTCTTTGTAATGCCCGGTGGACTAATAATATGTCGAACTTATATCCATCAAGTCCATTTTGATGTCCTGCAAGTCCTTTTTGAAATCCAGAAAGTTCTTGCTGGTATCCGATGTGGTATACGGCAGTGAAAACATTCTTGACATCTTGAGAGTGTTATGTAATTTTTTGTGAGCCGTTTGTCTATACTTATCGAAATTCTGTGAGTCTTTTTCGACATCATTCCAGTTCTAAGTGAAATCCTGCATATAATTTTGGCATAAAACAAGTCCTTTCTGATATTATGCAACTTTTTTCTGTCAAACTACGAGTCCTTTTTGATATCCTGCTATTACTTGGAAATACCCGGTGGATTAAGAATATGTCGAACTCATATCCACCAAGTCCTTTTTGAAATCCTGAAAGTTCTTGCTGGTATCCGATGGGATATACGGCAGTGAAAACCTTTTTGACATCCTGAGAGTGGGGTGTTATTGTTGATTCGTCGAATCCTTGCAATATTTTGTGTATCTTTTCGGCATCCTGCGAGTACGTTTCGCAATCCTGTGGGTCCTTTTCGAGATCCCAAGAGTTATTTTTGACAGTCTACGACTATTATCTGATATTCTTCGATTCCATTTTGACATGCAGCAAATTATTTCAGAAATCCTCCTCCTATTTTGAACAGTTATGCAGGGTCTTGGTGGTAGCCAGTAAACGAAGTGTGTGACATGTAGCGTCACTGTAGATTCATAGAATCCTTGCAATAATCTGTCTATCATTTTCTCAATTGTGAAAATCCTTTCGAATCCCCATCAATTAATTTTTGTCGATAAGATGATCTGATATTTTTGAAGTCCTGAAGTATCCCATGTCACTTTAATCGAAATGTTTAAGACGCCCCCTATAGTCTATTAACTGTACTATTAATGAAAATTGTGCGATTTGTAATATTTAGCCTACATTACCTGCAGTTGTGTTTATGTGTAGTTTCTGGAAACCAAACAAAATTGAAAATGTCTACGGCGCCCCCTATAGTCTATTTACTGTACTATTACTGCAATTTCTACTTATTTGGTCTACTGTTCATATCGTCCTGGCTTGATGAATTTAAAAAATAAATTACAAAATAAATGCTAAATCCTACCAGGAAAAAATTGGCTCTATTTTACAAAGTACCTATTTATAAACATTTTCTGGCCCTCCTACACATGCCCATAACACACATATGAATATTTGTTTGCCCCAGTAATAATGTATGTGTATCTATACTATGAATTTTTCCTTCCTGTTTCCTTTTCGCTTTGCCACGAAATTATAATCACACATATAAAATATTTCAAATGGGATACCATTTGTTGTATGTTGTATTTGTTAATAGTGAGTCAGGCACACAACCACATGTGTTGCCCTGCTGTGGTAGTGGTAAAAGTCTACCTAAACATTTTTCATGTTCAGGTAGGTGCACTATGGTATCTTACGCTCGTACTCACACACTCTTGCTCTGAATATATGTGTCGTAGTACTGGCTGTATATGTGTTTGATATAAAACGGCAAGCTTTGACTCTTATGTCTAGCTTGGGTGGAATCGACTGTCACTGCTGAAAAAATGGAGCAGAAAGAAAAAGCAAGCGAGAGTGACGAGTTGGGACTACCTCGTTTTAATTCTTTGTGAACATAAATATTAAAATAGAATATTTTGAAGTTTTATTTAAATTCGATTAAACTGAATAAAATAAATGATATATTTACAAAAGCAAACGGCCTTTCGACATCAGAAGTGGGATTGGCTCAAGTGTCCCTACAAACTGCCAGCGAGGAAAAATGCCGAACATTGTTCGAGCAGCAAAGACGCAGCTTTTTAGCTCTTGTGGATGCGCTCACACCATCCTCTAGAGTGGATATTTACTTACATGAATTTAACCCAGATGTTGGGAATACTGACGCCCGTGCTTGGTTGCAATGGCAGACCTAAAGACGAAGAATGCTTATCCGCATATGCTGCAACCCTGATGACATCCTTGATGACTAAATGCAAAAATTTGTCGGTTGAGGAAATAGCTGTATCTACAGTGTTGGCCCATCTTTCTCAGTTTGAACCTAGAGTGAATCGCCTATCCTTTACTGCTGATATTGGTACAAGGAATCTGCTACAACGTGAACTTAAAGCTATGTCGTTTTCGAAGAGGAACACAAAATGATGAAGGGAAACGGTACAAGGCTTCAGCATCATTGCAAAACATGAAATGTTTTAATTGTGGCCAGCAAGGGCATAAGCCGGTACAATGCAGGTCGAAAAAAGGGAACACTCATGTCTTGAATTGGAACAGCAATAACGATTTCAAAAACCCAATGAAGCCAAGTGTAACCTGCTTCAACTGTCAGGATTACTGGTCACTATGCATCAAGCTGCCCAAGATTGCTCGGAAAAGGTGTGGTGAAAGTGATGATAATACTCCAAAGGATCGACCAGTGGACTTATGCACAATCGGTGTACCTGTTGGTACATTGAATCATTTTGGTGAGATATTTGGTTTTGTATACGTAGTTTCAACGGGGTGACTTGGTATTACCACAAAATGAGGAGCGTAATTGGACAAAGCTCGATCCAAAGTACAAGGGTCCATTTAAAGTAACGGAAGCTTTAAATGGTGACCGATATGTAGTTAAGTCTTTAAGTTGTAATCGAACGTACAAGTAAGCTCGCGATCGTATTAGACGAATGCTAGAAGGTTACATCCCTGTTCATATAGACGATGATAATGATGAAGATTGGGATAATTGAGCTTTCTGTTAATAATGTATGATTGATGTATAATGGAAATGTGTAAAAATATAATACGTATTGTTGTGGTCGGCGGTTATCGCATTGCTGGAGAGAAGCAATGGTGTGAATTTGATATTAATATCACCGGATAGAGGTGGTATTAATTGTTTGTGCCGGATAGAGGCGCAGTATTATCACTGGATGGAAGTGATTGTTGAGATTAGTAACCGGATAGAGGTTACTATTTGTGTAATGTCACTGGATAGAAGTGATATTGTTTATGAGTAATTGGAGAGAAATTACTGAACTGATCAATATGAATTATGTTTGCAATCGATTAAATTGTTGTTATGCATATGGGATGCGACAAAAGGCATTCGGATAGAGAACCGACTCATAGGATACGACTACTATTCATGTGTTTTATAATTTAAAATCATAATGGACGTTAAGTTTTAGATTAAAATTACATTATGTTATGTTACTGAAAAGTTTATTTTGGTCAGAATTGGCCGAGTGGTTGAGCTCGATGCTGTATGGGATTTTGTTTTTCATTTTAGATGGTTTGCACGAGGACGTGCAAAATGACAGGATGGCCGTGTCGTAGTACTGGCTGTATATGTGTTTGATATAAAACGGCAAGCTTTGACTCTTATGTCTAGCTTGGGTGGAATCGACTGTCACTGCTGAAAAAATGGAGCAGAAAGAAAAAGCAAGCGAGAGTGACGAGTTGGGACTACCTCGTTTTAATTCTTTGTGAACATAAATATTAAAATAGAATATTTTGAAGTTTTATTTAAATTCGATTAAACTGAATAAAATAAATGATATATTTACAAAAGCAAACGGCCTTTCGACATATGTATATCGTATGTCTTAAAAAGTAAATCGTATATGTTGGGACAAAACTTTCCAGCTATCTAGTTTCTTGGTCTTTGCCAGAAACAACGAGAGTAGGGCGATAGGTTAGGCTGGGCCAGTACATTATTTACTGTGTGTGTGTTACATGTTGGACTTTTTCTACTTTCTAGCCTTGTGGTAGGTTCTTTTGCCCTTCCCAAAGTTTCTGTTAGCCTTCGCAATCGCTATTCACAGTTAGAGCAGTGGTGTGCGAGTGTTCTCTGCATGATATCCTGGTGCTTTTGTTGCTGCTATTCTGTGAATTTATTACCTTTTACATTTTGAATACACTGGCAAATATAACAGCCCCACGACATTCACAACATTTCCATTTAAATTTTGGCGTTTTATTTTATCACCTACGTTTACCTTCTCCATGCGCTCTCCGCTCTTTTGTGTGTACGAGGCACAACAATGTGAGTGCTTTTTTAAATTATCGTTTTGTTGGAGGACTCAGCAAAACGATCGGAGGAGTGTGAGCGACTAATAAAAAATAAAAAAATACACCAAAAGAAAAAGAAAAACTCCCGTAAAACGTTTTGTTTGTCAGTTGCTGACAGTTTGGTTGCCATGACAATAAGCATTAAAATATCCTGCCTAGGTGTGAATACGTGTGTGAATGGGTGTTGTTGCTTGGTTGCCAACCCTCAAAGGATACATATCCTTTAGCTTTACCGCCATGGCTATGGGAAATTCGTTTTAATGTTGTTATATTTTCTTTTTTCGTTTGCAAGATTATTTGTTTTCGTAGGAAAACACGAAAAGCTCATTATTTGTAAATGTCCTTTTCCAAAAAATTGTCTAAGGTTTATAGCATTTGATTGGGATAATGGGCAAGGAAAACAAAAAACATTAAGAATGCCAACATAGCAAGAGGTTTACGGGTATCTTTATTATTTAAGACTGATACAATGTGTATCAAGAATTTTCAGAGTAAAATATTGTAAAAGGATATCTTAAATTTTCGCAGGACAATAAAAAAATTATTCTTTACTTAGTTGAGCAGAAATATTTAATAAGTTAGGCTTATGCTTTTATACTACTCGCTCGCTGCATTCTTCATGAGATGTCTGATGTCTTCATAAGAACCTAGCATGGTTTTGAGTTGCATAGTAACAATTACCTTATGATAGGGGACGCTCTTTGAAACTTATTTTCCAGTCTGTGTGTTGTCCATACGTTATTAAACCACTTACCCGTTGCCCACGTAACTTGACATGATTGCTTGAAACGGAACTCGGCAGGTTTGTAGAACCATAGATTAGCTATGGCGCACTAGGGGGCGCATCAGTATTTACTTCAAATATAACTGAAATTCTTCGAGAAACTTTTAGAAAGTTTTCTGCATACTTTTCATTATAAAGGATATTGTCAATGACAAATTTCACAGTGATTTTACTTCCACAAAAGAGTTATATAAAATATTGTTAACAAGGATAACTGAAATGTTGCCCAGGAAGGACAATGAATAAAAATTTTAAAAATTAACTAGCATTAAACAACTTTCTAAGTGTTTGAGTGTTGGGAATGCGTTTCCATACTGCATACCCGATTAATCGCATGGTTTTTCGTTGCATATTACAATTATCGCATGATAGGAGGCGCTCTTTAACAAATCTATTCGTGTCTGTGTGTTAGTCATACGTTTCTAAACCGTTTGCCCGTTGCCATCGTAACTTGACATAATTGCTTGAAACGGACCCCCGCAAGTTTGTAGAACCATAGTACAACTATAGCACGACAGGGGACGCGTCAGTAATTGCTTCAAATATAACTGACATTCTTCGAGAATCCTTTCAGTTGAGCTATTTTCATGTTTTGAAAGTATCCTGCATACTTTTCTTTATAAAGAATATTCTTAGTGACAAATTTTAGTGATTTTACTTAAAAAAAAAGAGTTATACGAAATATTGTCATAAAGGATATTTTAAATTTTATACACGCAGGACAATGAATAAAAATTTTAAAAATTAACTAGCAATCAATATTTTTCTAACCGTCTCTGTAGTGGAAATTTGTTTCTATACCGCTGATTCCTTGCATGGTTTTTCGTTGCATAGTACAATTATTGCATGATAGGGGGCTGTCTTTAAAAATTATATTCCTGTCTGTGTGTTTGTCAAACGTTTCTTAATCATTTACCCTTTGCCATCATAACTTGATATAAATGCTTGAAACGCATGTAGGCTAGTTTCTAGCACAATAATACAACTATAGTACGATAGGAGGTGCTTTAAAAATCCCACAAAATAAGGGATATTGTCAATGAAAAATTTCAGTAATTTTACTTTCAATAAAGATATACAAAATATTGTAAAAGGGTTATCTAAAATTCTATTCAGCTTTAAACAATTTTTTTAGCATCTCTGTAGTGGGTATTTGTGTCTATACTGCATACCCGATTCCTCGCAGTACAATTACCGCATGATAGGGGGCGCCCTTAAAAATTTCTATTCCTGTCTGTATGTTGTACATACGTTTTTCAACCGTTTACCCGTTGCCATTGTAACTTTACATGATTGTTTAAAACGGATCCCAATGGGTTTCTTGTTCCATAGTACAAATATCCCACTATAGGGGGCGCTTGAGTAATTCCATGAAATATAACTACAGCCAAGCTACTTTTCTGTATGGAAAGTTTTTTTTTCATACTTTTCTATATGCCAAGACAACAACTGCCAAAGTCATTTTACTTTCAAAAAGATTACTATCAAAGTAATCCACCCTAACATTTCATTACAATTGTGGTCTTTTCCCCACATCACCACTGATATCGTCATTGCTCCTTGTCATTTTTATAGCCCTACCATTTTCTGCATACTACAATGAGAAATTTTAAGCACCGCCTGGTTGACTTTATTATTTGCTCGTTTCACAACACTCTATTATTGCTACAATGCTACTATGATAGATAGCCAGTAACCCTGAAAACCGACCTTAATATTGTAATCCTTTCGAATAACTTTAACCGAATATATCATTTCTATGACAACAGAAATAATGACACCGGAGACCATTTAAACCAACTGACCAACTACAACAATTTTTGTTTAACCATTAAAACACAAACTAATAACGTGTGCCCCCACACCCAACCCAGCCGCAACCGCACACCAAACCACATACACCCCTTTGCTAACGGTCGTTGCTTGACCGACACCATAATGACAGTTGTAAGGTGTACAACAACAACAAAAATCATGGGACCGAGTGTTGTCGTTGCAGCACACACACACAGAAATATTTGTGAGTCATAAATTTATTTGGGTTATTTGTGTCCTAAAATTCCACAACGTAGCCTCGTCCCGCCGGGCAAAAGAGAGACAACGACAAAGCAAAATATTTTTCCAGTTGTTTTGGTCGACGACATGACCAAACCGAAAACATTTAAACGTTTCAGACATTGAATGCCTGCAAAATGATTTAGCTCAGGGTGAGGGTATGAACCACACCCCCCCCCCCCCTCCCAGCCCCTCTGGCAAGGGTAGTTGTATGTGCGCCAGGTAATGTTGCCCGTAGCCGTAGTGGTAGCTGGCGTTGTTGCTTACCGTTGGTATGACAACGTTTATTGGATATATAACATAATGGAATTGTATTTTAACCACCCCTAATATTGTTAGGTGTAGGTTTATAAAATAACATTAGCACTCGGGAGCATTTCGGTAAAACGATAATAAAATTTTAAATTAAAAGTCTAAATAATAAAATTTATGGTCTCCCCACCCCTACCTCATTCTTGCTCAGCTGAATGCCAAACCCTTGACAATAATGGGACAACATATTTTTCACACATCTTGAAGTAATGTCATAAGAATAGTAGAGATTACAATTGTTGCCACATTATTAAGATAAAAACATAAAGGATGCTACTGCTTTAAGGTTCAGGGTAAAGATAACGGGTGCTAAGGGCAGCAGCAACTGTAACTCAATGAAAAGTCATGGGGGAAAGGAAATAAAAAGGACAATCAGTACAATCTATTCATAGCGAGTTATCACAAAAATCTTTGTTGAGGAGGGTGGGGGGGTTAAAGAGACCTTTAACAGAATTTATTGCAGCCGTGTGGGTTTTAAAGGTAATGAATTCTAATTAAATTACCTAAGAGAAACCTTATATAAATTATATTGTTAAAAATTTGTCACATTTTTACAAGCCGGAATAGCTCCCAGGATAATGAAATGAATTATATGTACGGCACATATTCTTAACCCAACAGAGGGCATTACAATTGAAATCACAGCATTGTGAGAGGCTGCGGAAAGCTTGATAACTTAGCTGGTGGCAGTTTTATAAAGGAAAAAAGCGGAAAATTTTGGATTGATATTAATGATTCTAAGGTGGGCGAGAGCCTTATTTCTATGAACTGGGGTATCAATGGTTAGATATAAATAATTGAGTTGATCATAGACTGCCACATAACTTAGCATAACAAAATCATGTAGTACTTCGATCTACCCCAAGTCATTTTAATCAAAATGTTTAAGGCGCCACCTATAGTTTATAAATTGCATTATTTATGATATTTGTGCCTGTAAGCCTAAAAAATGCTATATATCACTATAATTAAAATGTTTATGGCGCCACCTGTAGTATATTTAGTGTACTATTTATGCACTTAACCTAACCATCTACTACTTCAATCTACCCCATGATACTTTAGTCGAAATGTTTTAGGCGCCACCTATAGTATAAGAATTACACTATTCATGAAATTTATGTGATTGGTAAAATTTTGACTACATGTAGATATTTTTATTTCCTGTATCTGTCAGTCCAGTCAGTCTTCCATATGTACCCCATGTCACTTTAATTGAAATGTTTAAGGAGGTATATAAATTGCACTATTTATTAAATTGAGGCAATTTATGAAATTTTGACTGCATGACACTCAGATCTTTTTGTTTCCAGTATCTGTAAGCCAATTAAAATTCTATATATATCCCATGACAATCGAAATGTTTGAGACGCCACCTATAGACTGTTTATTGTACTATTTATGCAATTTCTGTGATATATGAAATTTAGCCTACATGACAAAGTTATAGTTGTCAATGTGCTCCCAACATTCCAAACTAAATAAACAACTAAATTTGTTACTCATTTATCACTAGACTCACTTCTGGCGATTGCTTCTCAATTCTTGTACTGGCCGCAGTAACATTCCGTAATCCTCGGCAAACGATATCTATATCGGCCAACGATATCTGATGATATATGAAATTTAGCCTACATGACAAAGTTATAGCTGGCAATGTGCTCCCAACATTCCAAACTAAATAAACAACTAAATTTGTTATTCATTTATCACTACACCCACTTCTGGCGACTGCTTCTCAATTCTTGAACTGGCCGCAGTAACATTCCGTAATCCTCGGCAAACGATATCTATATCGGCCAACGATATCATGTACTACTACAATCTGCCCCATGTCACTGCAATCGAAATGTTTAAGGCGCCACCTATAGTGTATAAATTGCACTATTTATGAAATTTAGGCAATTTATGAAATTTCGACTACCTACCACCAAAAATCTATATTTACCCATGTCACTTTAATTGAAATGTTTAAGGCGCCACCTATAGATTGTTTATTGTACTATTTATGCAATTTCATTGATATATGAAATTTAGCCTACATGACAAAGTTATAGCTGGCAATGTGCTTCCAACATTCCAAACTAAACAAACAACTAAATTTGTTACTCATTTATCACTAGACTCACTTCTGGCGATTGCTTCTCAATTCTTGTACTGGCCGCAGTAACATCCCGTAATCCTCGGCAAACGATATCTATATCGGCCAACGATATCATCTACTACTTCAATCTACCGCATGTCACTTTAATTGAAATGTTTAAGGCGCCACCTATTGTATATAAATTGCACTATTTATAAAATTTATGCAATTGATGAAGTTTAGACTACATGCCACTCAGATCTTTTTATTTCCAGTATCTGTAAGCCAATTAAAATTCTATATGTATCCCATGTATATCGAAATATTTGAGGCGCCACCTATAGTCTATTTATTGTACTATTTATGCAATTTTTGTGATATATGAAATTTAGCCTACATAACAAAGTTATAGTTGTTAACGTTCACGCAACATTCCAAACAAAATAAATAACTTAGTTTTGGCATAATTTATCACTAGACCCACTTTTGCCGTCTGCTTCTGAATTCTTGAACAGGCCGCAGTAACATTCCGTAATCCTCGTCCAACGATATCTATATCATCGGCAAATACGAGTGCAGGATATGATTTTTATTAATGATGATAACAGACTTGGTAACTGCCACCTTCCGCATGATCATCACCTTTATGATGCAAAAAAGATTGCATGACAATATCTGGCCTTGTCTAAAGCCTCGTTTGGTAGACAACGGGCTATGACAGATTTTTGCCTAGTTTTATTGAGGACTGAATCGGTCAGTGTCATCCAACTAAGTCGTATCTGTTTCACAAAGACACCAACCTCAGCCATAGCATTTTATAGTTTCAATCGTATCAGACTATCGAATACAGCCTTGTTATCAATAAACAGATGATATGTGTACAACTGCATTGCTTGAGTCTTCTCCACGATTTGTCGCAGCTTGAAAATCTGGTCGGTTGTGGATTTACCAGGTCTAAAGCCACACTGATCAGGCTCCATCAGGTTCTATAACAAAGGCTTTAGTCTTTGACCTAATACGCTCGACAGGACTTTGTATGGGATAGGTAACAGGCTGATGCCGCAATAGTTGGGCCACACAATTGGATCGCCTTACTTAAGCACAGAACATAGAATACTCAGCTCAGCTCACATGCATTCCTTTAGCCAAATCAACCTAGACAGCTGTAAGGTATTACAAGGACCTTAGCCACTTTCAATGTTTTTGGAAATTTTCCATAAATTCTGACTAACACTGGAGGTTTTTTTTTGTTGTTATTGTGAATTTCTATAATCTTAGGTAACAAGTACAACTATCGAATGATGGAGACGCAGTTTCAAAATTCTATAAGTGTCTGTGTGTTAAGCATAAGTTTTTGAACTGGTCACAACATAACTTTCTAGGATTGCTTGTTACGGGCCTCACTTGGTTTCTAAGTACATAGTACAACTATTGAACGACAATGGGAGCGTGGATAGTTTCATAAAATACAACTAGCGTATGAGATCTAATGAGCTTCATAAAGTAACTTTTTTTCCCTTTGACTATTTTTTATAAACTTTCAAACCTCGACTTTGTCTGACCCACAGATTTCCAAAAGCTGCCAGCCTTAATTATTTTATATGTGTCTATGTGTTAGCAGTACACTTTTACACTAGTTATATAAGTCTATCATAACTTTTAGTGATGGCTTCTTAAGTTCTTAGCAAGGTTTCTACATACAGAATACCATTATCGTCTTCATGGGGCAATTGAATAATTTCAAGAAAGATAAGTGGCATATGAGGTATTAACAACTTTCTTTGAACTTTTCATATGTGGCTTGTGTTCGATCTATGCTAAATACTGCTCACTAGATTCCGGCTTACACGAATATAGTTAGATTTTATAAGCAGGCATGGTCTATGCGGGACCAGTAGGCATTGAGCTTGTTCCTCCATCCCGATCTTAGTTGTGCCAGGCCATTCTTGTCTTCCGTGGCAGTCTTTCTTTTGTTTCAGCTACAGGGGATAAGCGACCTCAAAGAACGACACTTATGCGGTAACATGAAACCGAGGAATTTATGGCGTCTCTATGAACGCCGTTCAATGTTGCTATATAAAACATGCGATCAAAAGGATCCTGCATATATGTAGTTACGTATGTTATCCTCGTATACTGGAAGGTTCTTCCAGACTTGCCTCGGGGGAACATCCAACTGTGTGATGTTAAAGTTGGTATGGGTCCTCCGATGACATACCAGGAGGAACTGTTTGATCAACATGTCATTATGTTCCTCGACTAGAAGGACCTTCATTTCCTCATGTAGATGGCGTTCACAGAGTCGGTATTTGGACTCCATCGAATACGATGCCGAAATTTAGTTTAACCTCCTTTGTTCAGGTGGTGTTTACTGTTGCTGATAGTTTTAGTTTGCCTCCACCATACAATAGTAAGGTTCAGCAGTCGCAAAATTCAGTCTACACAACAACTCCTTAGTGATAGTTTGCTGGTTAGCTACAAAAATTTACGATAGGTGGCGCTATTTCTCTTTTCGTATACAAAATGTAGTTTTAGTATCTCTTCTTTGGAGAAAACAGTACGTCAAAGCGATTTTTTTAATTCTTATAAAATTTCGTGTCTGTGTGTTGTGTATTAACTCAGAAATGATACATACGATTTGCGTACAATTTTAACTGCTTAATAACAACACTTCTGTGATAGTTTCTATATCAGTAAAACATATGAAGAATATGTACAGTTGTGACAAGGTCAGTTAATAACCAGATGTTTTTCGTTCTCTTTTTCACATTTGTAAAAACTTCATGTCTGTGTGTTTTGTATAAACTCTGATACTATATATACGATTTTGCTAGTTTTTCATCAGCCGAAAAACAACTCTTGTGTGATAGTTTCTATATCAGTTAAACATATATATGATAGGTGGCGCTTGAGTAGTGGAACATAGATTATTTGTATTAACATTTTTTTTTTGGATAAACTAGAAATTTGGGACGAAAGAAAGTTTTCCGTTCTCTTCATCACAATTGTAAAAAATTCGTGTCTGTGTGTTTTGTATAAACTCAGAAAGTATAGATACGATTTTGGTAGTTTTTTATCAGCCAAAAAACAACACTACTGTAATAGTTTCTATATTAGTGAAACGTACATACAATAGGTGTCGCTTGAGTAGTGGAACCTAGGTTATTTGTATTTTTTGATTGAAAATACATTTTAAACTAGAAAATTGGGATACTGCCAAATGAATATACGAAGTTTTCCGTTCACTTCTTCCCATTGTAAAAATTTTGTGTCTGTGTGTTCTAGATAAACTGAGAAACTATACATACGATATTGGTAAAAATTTGTCTGTGCCAGTGCTAGTTTCTATGGTAGTTCACAAAGTACACTATAGCTGGCGCCTGTGTAGCAAAACATAGATGCTAAGCTTTACGTTATTTTATATAGACTTTCTTTTCACATAGTCAGTTTTCTATTGATTTAACTTCTAACTGGCTTAATAAAACTTCCTCAAATCATTTTCCGTTAGGTCATCAGCCAACCACAAATCAATTTGTCATTGGCATCAGCTTGAGGGTCGCTTTGGTGTTTAGTTTGGTTGAATTGAATAAGGCGCAAAAAAAAAACTTTCTTAGCCATTTCCAAAGAATTGTATTGGTATTGTTATACATTTTTGCAGCAATCAATTTAAACTTTTCAACCGAAAACCTCACCAGCCAACATGAAGGCCAAAAATACAAATGTAAATATCTAAATACCCAAATGAATATGAAATTTTGTGGTCGAGACTTGGGGGGCATAGTCATATGTAGTGGTAGTCGTGATAGTAAAAAATAATAAAAAAAAACCAACCGCAAGATGATGAACCGGAAAAGCAGTGGACCCCCCATTCAAAAAACACAAAACACATTTATCACTCGTACTCCATACGGACCAAAAAGTCAAAATACCAAACCAGCAACAAACAAAGCATAAAGGACTAATGAAGATACCCAGCAAGTAAAAATAAAAAACTCGACAAAACAGAAAAAATGAAAAACGTCTAAACAAATGACTTTCGTCGCCCTTCCCTGGGTAGTTTAGTACCAGTGGAGTGGTGCCAACTGTATGATATATTGCTCCCGCTGCTGCTGATGATGATGGGGAGAGAGAGAAGAGTATAACACTTTGTGCTGTTTCACATACACCCCCGCTATAGTTGTTTGGCTAAACATTTTCCCATTTGTATTTTATATTTGAGGAAATAAAATAAAACGAAAAAACTGTTTTTAAAATTATGTTGACAAAACAATAGAAATCTATTCCCCTGACGTTGGCAAAAATCGAGGGAGGACTGACGTATATATCTCTAATAAAATTCTAAGAATGTTTAAATTTTACTTTGAATGCCAAACAAAAGCAATGACAGACGGCCGCACTGATAGATACAAAACCTGCGACAACAAGAAACGTAACTAACAGCAAAGATTATAAAAAAAACTGCGCCAACAATCTAAGTAAAACGAGAGGGGGAATGTGGTGGTGCATATACCCATATATCTCTTGGCACCCTTCTACAGTTTTCCCACAATGTACTTACACTTCTTGACACTCTGTAGAAACACGTCGTTGTTTTGTTGTCTCCCAGTGTAAGGGAGGGGGTGCTTGTTTAAAAACTGAACAACAACAGCAAAAAATAAATGGAAAATATATTGATTTTATTTTATCGACATGTATAAAGATACCTTGAAAAAAAAAACAGAGCTCACAACAATATACCAGCCAAACCCACCTCTTAGAGGCAGCGGCAACAAAATGCCGAACTTGCAACCCCTACGATACACAAACCTACATTTCAACGATTAACAAGCAGACACACACACTGAGAACACAAAAAAAAAAACAAACAACAAATTGCGTTTCAATATAACGAAACCTAACGAAATGGAACGATATGAAACGACCTAAGAGAGACACGAAACGATAACAAACGAATGAAGGAAATACCAAGACGAGCACAAGGAAACACACGACGCAGAGCAGTACGAGGGAAAATATAAAAATCAACAAAGTTCTAATCAGAAAAACAGTAAATGGAAATAAATACCAAGTGACTGTGGGAAGTAAACAAATAAGAAAAATTGGCTTCAAAATCGTCCGTTGTGAAAACGTTTTTAAGATCTGTTCCCTTTTAGAAAAATGCAAATGATGTAGTACAATTTTTAAACGATAGATGGCGCAACAGTTGTAATCTGCTCTTCATGAAAATTGTTTAGAATCAACGACATAAAATGACCTTAGATAGACACAAAATGATAACAAACTAATGAAGGAAGGATATACCAAGACGAGCGCAAGGGCGTGTAAAAACGAATTTAAGATCTGTTCCCATTTGGGAAAATGAAATAATATAGTACAATTTTAAAACGATAGATAGATAGAAATGAATATCAAGTGACCGTTCGAAGTTCACAAAGAAGGAATATTGGCCTCTGAATCCTCCTTTGTATAATACGAATGTGAAAACGATTTGAAGATCTGTTACCTTTTAGGAAAATGCAAATGATGTAGTACAATTTTTTAACGACAGATGGCGCGACCGTTGATATCTGCTCTACTTGGTAATTTGTCGACAAAACGATCTAAGATAGACACAAAACGATAACAAACAAATGAAGGAAGGATATACCAAGACGAGCCCAGGTACACGACGCAGAGTAATATGAGGGAAAGAATAGAAATCAACAAAATTTTTCTGTAAAAAAAAAGAAAATAAAAAAAAACACCAAGTGACTATGGGAAGTTGACAAAATTAGAAAATTGGCTTCTTAATTCTCCCTTGGATAATACGAATGTGAAAACTAATTTAAGATCTGTTCCCATTTGGGAAAATGCAAATAATATAGTACAATTTTTAAACGATAGATGGCGCGACTGTCGTAATCTGCTCTTTTTTGCAATTTGTCGACATAAAACGATCTAAGATAGACGCAGAACGATGACAAACGAATCAATGAAGGATATACCAAGATGAGCGCACGACGCAGAGCAATATGAGGGAAAGAATAGAAATCAACAAAATTATAATGTGAAAAAAGTAAATGGAAATGAATATAAAGTGACCGTTCAAAGTTTACAAAGAAGGAGTATTGGCCTATGAATCCTCCATTGTATAATACAAATGTGAAAATGAATTGAAGATCTGTTCCCTTTTGGGAAAATGCAAATAATGCAGTACAATTTTTAAACTATAGATGGCGCGACCGTTGATATCTGCTCTTCTTGGCAATTTGTCGACATAAAACGATCTAAGATAGACGCAGAACGATGACAAACGAATGAAGGCAATACCAATTTACAAAGTTAGTAGCATTTTAGTGGCATTAAAGAAAATGCGAATGATGTGTAGTATAATAGGTGTGGACGATAGGTGGCACAATTGTGCCACATTTTTATACCATCACCCGTAGGGATGAAGGTATATATCATTTGATACGACCCAAAAGTGTAACACATAGAAGGAGTCACTTTAGACCCTAGGTTTCTTTGAACCAAATTCGATTCATGACTTTTTAAGTCGTTTGAGCCATGTCCGTCTGTCTGTCTGTCTGTCTGGTGGCTGTCCGGCTGGTTCGCACGATAACTTTCGAAAGACGCAACCAAATGTTTTGAAATTTTGCACGAGTTATTATTTTCTCAAAACTACTTACGGTATTGCAAATGGGCTACATGGCCCCGCCCCTTCTGGTACCTCCCATACAAATACATCATTCCGCCCACTTTAGAAATCGAGTAATAATATCAATACACTCTACGGGATCGTCCCCAAATTCTGTATTTAGTACAGCTATAACAGGATAAAGTTTTGGAAAAAATTTTGAAAGCCTAGCCACGCCCCTTCTGGTACCTCCCATACAAATCAAAAGACCTAACGCGATCGTGCCCAAATTCTGTATTTGGTAAAGTTTAAGCAGGATAAAGTTTTGGAGAAAAAATCTGGAAGTCTAGACACGCCCCTTCTGGTACCTCCCATACAAATGTACCACTCCGCCCACTTTAGAAATAGGGTAATAATATCAATACACTAGACACGATCGTGCCCAAATTCTGTATTTTGTTATATTATAACAGGACAAAGTTTTGAGAAAAAATTGGAAGTCTAGACACGCCTCTTATGGTACCTCCCATACAAATGTACCTTTCCGCCCACTTTTGGGATGTAGTAATAATATCAGTACACCCAACGCAATCGTGCGCAAATTCTGTATTTAGTAAAGCTATAACAGGATAAAGTTATGGAGAATAAATCTGGAGCCTAAACACACCCCTTCACGTACCTCCCACATAAATGTAGCACTCCGCCCAATTTCGAAATCGAGTAATAATATCAATAAAATAGAGAATTATTTGTTTTACTGAGGGTAAGGGTAAATGTAAGTCGGGTTGCCCGACTGAAACTTTCTAACTGGCTTTAATTACAAATCGATTATTTTCAATAACTCAAGACTTAAACAATATATTATATTGGGTGATGGTATTTATCAGTCAGTTTAACTAACTGAAATTTCTGTACTGGTTCATATTGGAAATATGCCTGAATTGAAAGGTTTTTAACTGCGGCGGACTTTTTTTCCAACAAACTATCGTATTTTTTTTCTGTTTTCATAATAGCAGAGTGGCTTAAGAGGCCACCGCATACGATCTGAGTTTCTTAGGGGTGCCAAAGCCACTATACAGTACAACATTTGATGTTGGGACTCAATTCTAAGAACTGCTCGTGAAAGTAGCCGCTAAAAGAGGAAGTTCTGCATCATTCGTTTTGTCAAGTTACATGCCCTAATAATTTAAAATCGATTTGGTATTAGTAAGTAGAAGAGCTTACTTACTAACTTCAAATCGATATTAAATTATTATGGCATGTAACTTGACAAAACGTATGATGCAGGAGGGGTACTTATTTTTGGGGCTACTTCCATGTGCAGTTCTCAGTATGTGAGTCCCAAAATCATGTGCTGTACTGTACTATGAAGACGGTTGTGTCAAGCTTCCGTAACTTGTGTTACCTGTTTCCTAAGACGCATCAGTGGTAGCATTCCCTTTTATGTTGCTCAGCGCTATGTGAATTTAAAAAAAGTCGTATGAGTTATATTAATTGTGAAAAACATTACCCATACATAAGAGTTATTGGTACTAACATCACTCAAACGTATTGGATATTATAATTGATATCACTCATACCTGACAGTAATGGAAACATTTATTTACATACGGCTGATATTTACACTCATATGGTTATATTATCTTTATTCTCATTTAATCCACCAACCGGTCGATTTCGTATTTAATGTATTTTTTTTGTTTTTATAGAAAGTTCAACATTTTCTATACTAAATGAGAATTAAAATAATACTAAGCGCTGTGTTGGTTACCATTAGAAAGTTTTTAAAGAATACGTATGAGTTAATACCATCATTCATACGTAAGAGTACTAAGGTTATCTTTAGAAAATTTTGAATTAAAAAAAAATCGTATGAGTTATATTAATTGTGAATAACATTACCCATACGTATTGGATATTGTAATTAATATCAGTCATGTCACTGACAGTATTGGAAACATTAAATAATATAACACTGATATTAACACTCGTGCGGTTATCTGATATTTCTTATCATCTAAACCTCTAAACGGTAGATTTCGTATGTTTCTATAGAAAGTTGGAAATTTTCTATACAAGATTATGTATATCTACTGCTTAGATGTGAGCAAAAGCTAATTTAGTGCTGTGTTGGTTATCATTGGAAAGTTTTGAAATAATACGTATGAGTAATATTAATTTATTTAAAATCAAATTCAATTTGATTTTGTGTCTGTGTGTTCTTTATAGATCGCCATATAGTTAATGCGATTATAATAAATTTTGACCGAGATATTGCTCACATATCTGCCAAAGTTTTCGATATATTACGGAATGTTTGTTATGCTTTGGTATTAGTAGAACCTACCTGCTCATTTGCTAATCCCATCTCTGTCTGTGATATTCCTTACATATGACGAATTAATTTTCATAGTACAAATTTTAAATGTACAGTATAAATTTGATTTAAACTATATTTTAAACATCATTCTCTATCTATTTTGCCTGGTAATCTTCTCAAAATACTTTGTGCTACCAATTTTTTCCGGTCAATGTTAAATTCAGTTCAATGTTGTGTCGTGTCTGTGTGTTGTATATAGACCGCCATACAGTCAATGCGATTGTAGCTAAACTTTTTTGTGACAATTTCTAAGTATTGAAAAATGTCTTACATATAGAATAGGTGATAGGCATGGCCTTAGAATTAGTTGAACTTACTTTGGACTTTTCCTTACTAATTTCTTTCTGTGATATTTATAATAACATATAAGCACAAATTTTTAATTTTCTGTATAAATTAGCTTAAGACTATGCTTCAAACTATCTGTTGCTGCCGATTTTGCCTGGCGATTATGTGAAATACTATTTTTCCACCACTTTTTTTCGGTTGATATGCTTCAAATTTAAGTCAAGTTCGATTAAGTGTATATGTGTGTTTTCTATAGACTCCCATACAGTTGAGGCGATGGCAGCGAGTTTCTTTCCGGTTAATGTCTACATATTGGGGAAGGTTTTAAATATAAAAGTAGTGGTAGACACAGCTTTAGAATTAGTAGAACTTGCCGTTGACTTTTCTGATCTAATATCTATCTAAGATATCCATTACATATGAAGATTTAATTATAAGGGACAAATTTTAAATTTGAATTAAAATTTGCACCTTTGCACCCCATGAATGAGGTATGGGATAACTTCTCGCGTTGTTGTGAATTAACACGCTTTCTATTTTTAGATTCACAACTAACGGCACCTACTTATTTATCGACGAATGCGAACGTCACTGTTTTGAGAAGCTCTTACTAGACACGACGATTGAATCGACGCTTAATACTGCGAAGTTGCTGTCAAACAACATTCGAGGGGGGCCGACAATGAAAGAAAATTGTATTTATTTTTTTCTTTTAAGATGACTGGAGCCAGGTTTGAACCTGCGATCTCCCGCATGGTAGTCGCGTGTTCTAACCACTATGCCACGGCCGGTCCCCAAAAAAACTAAAAAACTAGCTTTTAACTTTGCTTAAAAAAAACTTTTTCTGTCTATTTTGCCTGGTGATCATCCAAAATACTTTGTTCTACCACTTTTTCCTGTCGATAGAGTTCAAAGTTAAGTTGAGTTTTATTTTGTGTCTGTGTGTTGTTTCTATACTCCCACATGATCAATGCGATTGTAGCGAAACTTCATCAAGTTAATGTCTACGTAATAAGAAAGGTTTGAAATATAAAATTGACGATAGGCTTAGCTTTAAAATACGTAGAACTTTCCCTCGACTTTTCTGATCTTATTTTTTAACAGTAATATCCTTAATATATGGCAATTGAATTTTCAGGCACAAATTTTACATTTGTAGGGTAAATTTGCTTTAAACAATGCTTTAAATTATCATCTTTTATCTAATTTGCCTGGAAATCATACCAAAATACTTTGTTCTTCTACTTTTTCCGGTCGATATAATTCAAAGTTGAATTAAGTTTAAATATGTAACTGTGTGGTGTGTATAGACTCTTATATGGTTAATGAAATTGTAGCGAATCTTTATTGCATTAATACTAACGTATTTAGCAAGATTTTAAATATATAAGAGCAGGTAGGCAAAGCTTTAGAATTAATAGAACATATTTTCGAACTTAACTTAAAATATTGAAGCACGATTTTTGTAAATTTTAAGTTTTATTATACAATTTGACTAAAACTTGACTTTTTTAAGATTATATTTATGCAATTGCTTTTGGATCAATGAAAATATTTATATCTACCATGTTGTTCTACCGATTTGTTCGAAAGTTAACTTTAAGTCAATATTGTGTCAGTGTGTTGCGTAGAGATTCTCATATGGTTCAAGCAATTATAGCAAATTGTGGCCAAGTTACTGCCGATGTACTTGCCAATGTTTTACATGTAAAATGCATGGTCTACAACTATTTTTTACTAGTAGAACTTACCAGCAAACTTTTAAGATCGAATTTTTTTATTATATTTATATGAAAAACTAATTTTCGATCACAAAGTTTAAAACATATTCCATATATTCCTTATATCTATGCTCTAATCATATTTGCTTAAGCACTTTACATTGCCAATAACATAACATTATTTTTTCGACAAGAACAAGTCTATATAAACTGTGTGTCTGTGTGTTTGATATAAGCGTCTACAGCGTAAATGCGTTTATGGAGAAATTTTAGTAAGTTATTGCTTATATATCTGACAGAGGTTTAATAGTAAAAAAGATGGCAGGCGAAACTTTGGAATTAGTAGAACTTATTTTCGAACTTAACGTATGATATGTCGTGAGTTATTCCGAGCATAGTTTCAAACATTTAATTGGCCTTGTGTATATCTAAAATACATTTTCCAATACTTTCCTAATCGATATAAATTATGTGTCTGTGTGGTGGCTTTGGACTCAAATAACGTTAATGCGATTACACTGAATTTCGGTCAAGTTATTGTCCTTATATCTGACAAAGTTTATAATGTAAAAGGAACAGAAGACAAATCTTCAAAATTAGTAGAACTTATCTTCGACTTTCAAGTTCTAATTATTTCCTCTGCTAACTATACGAATTAATTAATATATAATCGAGTGCAAACATATTCGACAATTTGTTAAGAACTCAATCCAATTTTGCCTTGCGAATATCTAAAATACCTTTTTCAACACTTTTTCTTATCGATATAAATTATATGTCTGTGTGTTGGCTATGGACTCAAATAACGTTAATGCGATTACACTGAATTTTGGTCAGGTTATTGTCCTTGTATCTGGCAAAGTTAATAATGTAAAAGAAATCGTAAACAAGTCTTTAGAATTAGAAGAACTTATCTTTGACTTTTAAGTTCAAATTTTTTCCGATTATCTGAAATACTTTTTTAACACTTTTTCTTGTCAATATAAATAATGTGTCTGTGTGTTGGCTATGGACTCTAGTAACGTTAATGTGATTATAGTGAATTTTGGTAATGTTATTGTCTTTATATGTGGCAAAGTTTTTATTGTAAAAAGAGCAGTAGAAATATTTTCGGAATAAGTAGAACCTACCTTACAACTTACCGTTATTTATGTCGAGAATATTTTTGAGCAAACAAAAATTTTACAACTATTTCAAATTTTGATTTAAACTATACGCTAACGATTTTTCTATACATATTTTGCCTTTTACTTTCTCAAATATTTCCCTCTAACACTCTTTTCTGTCATTTTAATTATTTTTTTTGGATTGAGTTCTTGTACATGTCTGTGTGTTGCCTATGGACTACCATATCGTACATGCGATTATAGAAAAGCTTTATCACGTTGTTGCTTACCTACGGAGGAAGGTTACTATGGTTCTATCTTTAATAATTTCAATTCGTTTAATTAAATTCTGTCTATGTGTTACATATATCCTAATAACAGTTTGATCACCGCCTTTATCAGTCCTTTTACCTTTAAGTGTATGATTTACGACTTATAGAACTTTGAGTACTTGGTTTGTTATGTTGCTAGCATTTCTAATCTTTTTAATTAGTACTCTAACCCTCCACTCTTTATACCAAAATTTACTCTTGCCCTTGCATTATGTGTTTTTCTGTTTTTGAGTTACTCTAACTAAAATTTTTACCAAATTTTGTAAATATTTAGCAAGTGTTATGCTCCCCCCAAACGTCTCTTGTCTTTGTGCATCCATAAGATTGTCATTAAAACTTTTTCTGTAAGTTTAGTTTACACAAAGCGCAAAGAATAACACAGAAACATTGCAAAATTTTACTTATTTGCCCGATAATAAAATGACACATAAAGTCTTTGGAGCATAAAATTTAATAAACACAAAATGCACAACACTGCCGGCTGGTATCCAGGGAACTTACAGCTCACTCAGCTAGGAAATTGATTGGCCAGAACTGAAGAAGAAAAACTAAAACAAAAGTTGTTGATAGAGAAATGAAACGTACGATGAGGATGAGAGAAGAGCATGATGCCAATGCTGATGACGAGGATAACAACAACGTCGGCCAGTGTTTTGTTGAAAACAAAGAGATCAAGGGGACTAGAAAACAAGTGAGACCGGTAACGATTTGTCTCTCCCATTATAATGTATATCCTACAAATTTTCGCTCTCTCTCCCTCTGGGGAGGGGGAACTCGGAACTCGGAAGTCTTTAGAAAAAAATGCAAGCCAGCAAGCTCTAACGTACACTTGAAGTCTTGGTAATTAAGTGCGATAATTAAGTGAAATGTGCAATATACTGGAAAATTTAATAAACTCTTTGCCGTTAGCTGTTCATGTTGCAGGCAAAAGGAGGTAGAAGTTTGTAAAGAACAACACTTTGATGAAATAAATACAAAAAAATCATATAAATTTATGTTTACTATAAACATTAAGAGCAATGACAGCAAATGATAATGGCAAGGACGTAACACTCGAGGAAAATCAAATTGAACTTTTATCGACAGAATTAAAAGCGGTATAGAGAAATCTTTTGAACGGTAGGATAAAAATACTAATAGAGAACACGTAAGAGTACAGTTGCAATTAAATGATGACAAAAAATATTAAAATATATGAAAATTATGCTCGACAATACTCATCACATATCATATGGTAAGTTCGAAATAAGTTCTACTTATTCCAAAGTTTCGCTTGCCATCTTTTTTACTTTTAAACCTCTGTCAGATATATAAGCAATAACTTACCAAAATTTCTCCATAAACGCATTTACGCTGTAGACGCTTATATCAAACACACAGACACACAGTTTATAACGACCTGTTCTTGTCGAAAAAAATATGATGTTATTGGTAAAGCAAAGTGCTTAAGCAAATATGATTAGAACATACATATAAGCCATTTATGTGAAATATGTTTAAAACTTTGTGATCGAAAATTAGTTTTTCATATAAATATAATAAAAAAAATTCGATCTTAAAAGTTTGCTGGTAAGTTCTACTATTTAAAATAGTTGTAGACCATGCATTTTACATGTAAAACATTGGCAAGGCCGTCGGCAGTAACTTGGCCACAATTCGCTATAATTGCGTGAACCATATGAGAATCTATATGCAACACACAGACACAACATGGATTTGAAGTTAACTTTAGAACAAATCGATAGAACAACATGGTAGAAAATATCTTTTGAGCGGTAGGATAAAAATACTAATAGAGAACACGTAAGAGTACAGTTGCAATCAAATTATGACAAAAAATATTAAATAATATGAGAATTATGCTTGACAATACTCACCACATATAATATGGTAAGTTCGAAAATAAGTTCTACTTATGCCAAAGTTTCGCCTGCCATCTTTTTTACTATTAAACCTCTGTCAGATATATAAGCAATAACTTACCAAAATTTCTCCATAAACGCATTTACGCTGTAGACGCTTATATCAAACACACAGACACACAGTCTATAACGACCTGTTTTTGTAAAAAAAAAATATTGTGTTATTGGTAAAGCAAAGTGCTTTAGCAAATATGATTAGAACATACATATAAGCCATTTATGTGGAATATGTTTAAAACTTTGTGATCGAAAATTAGTTTTTCGTAAAAATATATTAAAAAAAATTCGATCTTAAAAGGTTGCAGGTAAGTTCTACTATTAGAAATAGTTGTAGACCATGCATTTTACATGTAAAACATTGGCAACTACATCGGCAGTAACTTGGCCACAATTCGCTATAATCGCATTAATGATATGAGAGTCTATAGGCAACACACAGACACAACAGTGATTTGAAGTTAACTTTCGAACAAATCGATAGAACAACATGGTAGATATAAATATTTTCATTGATCCAAATGCAAATGCATAAATATAATCTGAAAAAAGTCAAGTTTTAGTCAAATTGTACAATAAAACTTAAAATTTAAAAAAATCGTGCTTCAATATTTTAAGTTAAGTTCGAAGATATGTTCTACTAATTCTAAGGCTTTGGGCACCTTCTCTTATATATTTAAAATCTTGCTAAATACGTTAGTATTAATGCGATAGAGAATCGCTACAATTTCATTAACCATATGGGAGTCTATAAACAACACACAGACACTACATTGAACTTAATTTGACATTGAATCATATCGACCGGAAAAAGTGGTAAAACAAAGTATTTTAGTATGATGTCCAGGCAAATTAGATAAAGGATGATAATTTAAAGCATAATTTAAAGCAAATTTACACTTCAAATGTAAAATTTGTGTCTGAAAATTCAATTGCCATATATTAAGGATATAACAGTTAAAAAATAAGGTCAGAAAAGTCGAGGGAAAGTTCTACTAATTTTAAAACTGTGCTTCCTCCCAATTTTATATTTAAAACAATTGTTATTACGTTGATATTAACCTGATTATGTTTCGCTACAATCGCATTAGTCGTATAGGAGTCTATAGACAACACACAGACACAAAATTAAACTCAACTTAACTTCGAACTCTATCGACAGGAAAAAGTGGTAGAACAAAGTATTTTGGATGATCACCAGGCAAAACAGACAGAAAAAGATTGTTAAAACTAAATTAAAATGCAAATTAAAAATTTTTCCCTTATAATAAAATCGTCATATGTAATGAATATCTTAGATAGATATTAGATCAGAAAAGTCGACGGTAAGTTCTACTTATTCTAAAGCTGCGCCTACCACCACTTTTATATTTAAAACCTTCTTCAATACATAGGCAATAACCGGAAAGAAACACGCTACAATCGCCTTAACTGTATGGGAATCTATAGAAAACACACAGACACTTAATCGAACTTAACTTAATTTCGAAGCCTATCAACGGGAATATGTGGTAGAATAATAGTATTTCGCATAACAGCCAGGCAAAATAGACAGCAACAGATAGTTTTAAGCATAGTCTAAAGTAAATTTACACTGTAAATGTAAAATTTGTGCTTGAATATAAATACATCATATTTTATAGATACCACAGACAGAAATTAGTTCTGAAAAGTCTAAAGAAAGTTCTACTAATTTTAAAGCTGTGCTTACCAAAAACTTAATATTTCAAACCTTTCTTATTACGTAGACATTAACTTGATTAAGTTTCGCTGCAATCGCATTAGCCGTATAGGAGTCTATAGACAACACACAGACACAAAAATAAACTTAACTTAACTGCGATCTCTATAGGCAGAAAAAAGTGATACAACAAAGTATTTTGGAATGATCACCGGGCAAAATAAATAGAGGAAGATTGTTAAAGTATAGTTTAAAGCAAATTTACACTGTTAATTTAAAATTTGTACTTGAAAATTAATGAGCCATATGTTATAGCTATCACGCATAGATATTACATCAGAATAGTCGAAGGTAAGTTCTACTGTTTTGAACTCTTTATCTATTAAGTCTTTTGTGTTTAAAACATTTCTAAATACTTAAGAGTATTGATGTGATAAAGATTTACTTCATTCGCACAACGTTGTATAAGTCTATACACAACACACAGACACAAAATTAATATAGACAAGAAAATGTGAAAGAAAAAAACATTTAAACAACTGTTTGCACACAGGTAAAGTAAATTATGGTGTATAATTCTAAAAATTTTTAATCACAAAATTATATAGCAACATGATTTGAGGTCACGGGCTGCAATTGGATCTGAAAAGTCAAGGCTTAGTTCTACTAACGGCTAAGCATTACATTTCAGAGTTGTTATACTCAAAAAATTGCCACATGTGTTAGCAGTAATCTGTACTTAATTTGCTGTAATAGCATTTAACGATAGCGGTGCCTAAATGTGTAACACACAGACACACAATTGTATATTTACTGTGTAAGCAATGGAATAACTTTATGAATTTATGAATTATTTTATATCATGTGTGTTTTCCCATACTAAAGACTATTTCTACAAATGTTCAATTTAATCACAGTAGATGTCGCTTGATTCGTTTCAATATTGTGGCATACGTATGAGTGATCAATAATTTTAAAACATAACGTATACGTTTGAAAACCGTAACGAATAAATTCTAGTATTTGCATTAGGATTGTCTTGTTCTTTTCATCAAAACAGATGCCTATAAAATTTTGCCTTTCGACAGATTTTTCAAACTCATTATATCAAGAATTTGGCAAGATTTTGCTTTGGTTATAAAATGTCTCTCGTTCTCCTCTTATGTTCGATTTACTTAACCATTGTTTTTGGCATAAAAACCAATGACCTCTGGACTGAGTGCCAATGAATTGAATTACTGGTAACAGGATTAGTAGGTACCTTTACCACTACGCTGTCCAGGTCACAAAACGAAATAAAAAAGTTTTATAGCAGATAATGTCTGCTGCAGTACAAAATGTACAATGATGATAATGACGTTGAGGTAAATCGTAACCATGACTATAACATTAAAATGGTATCAGCATAAAAGTGAAATTAACATTAAGCAGCAAAAAAAAAAACTAGAAACAAAATCCCAGGCATACCTCGGGCACAGCATACCTCGCTGTTGCCCAGGTAACATGGGCAGCAGGCAAAGTCAGCTACATCATTATGTCGAAATGGCTACAAAGCCAATAACAACAACAACACATATTTTTATATGTATACCGTATCTTTACTCAATGCTGTTTTAAACGTCAACAAAGACAACGACGTTTATATCAACTGCTGCATCGAGGTTATCCCTGTTATCCTTAGTATCCTGGCGCTCATCAACATCGTTGCTCCTCATCAACGCCAAATAAATGCCCGTGCGGATTTGTTTATGCTGCTGCTGTTGCTGATGAGAGGCTACAGCCATACAGAATACAGAAAATATATAAAAATCCTGCCCCATCCATTCCGTCGGCGTCCCGAAATACACACACAAAATAACGTTTAATATTATTCTTTGTGTTTTTTTTTGTTACTTTTAAATGAATTTTTGTTTTGCAGCAGTTTTTCTTTGGCTTATGTTTCTCCTGAAAATTTACAATTTATGTTACAAAAAATAATGTTGCTGTTGCTTTTTGAGATTGTTAAGGAAAGTTTCTGTTTAAATTCGTGCAGAGATGTTGGTCAATATTTGCTCATTTTGCGAAAATTTGCTGGAGGGATTTTTAGTTTTCTTTTTCTGTTCTGGTATTTAAGTTTTTCTCTCTCCCTCTCTCTGTTGTGCTGTGCTTAAGTTACATAAGAAGATGATGGCTTAAAATTTTCACTCAGTGGATTGAGCGCAATTGTTAGAGGTCAGATTGGGGCTGATTTCGGTTACCCTTTAAGAACATAAGTGTAAACATTGATGGGTTCTTGGTATGGAGAAAATTACTATTACTATATACTAGATCTTATATACTTTGTCAGCTTGCGGTGTTAATGGTTTTTAATAAAATAACTTATACGCCACATCACTTTAACGTATGAATGATATTAATCAAAATAACTAATACGTATAAGTGATGGTATTCTAAATGTTACTCATACGTATTTTAATTGCATAGATTTTAATAGAATACGTTTAAATTTAAAATACGTATGAGTTACATTGAGAATATCATTCATATCAAGCATACGTACCGAAATTTTTGAGCAAACTCCCAGCTTATATAAAACCAATGCAATAAAAATGTTTTTTATTACCGGCTTCAAGTTTTAGCTACATTTGCTTAAAAATATCAATACGTATGATTAATATTAATTGCAATCGTTTTAACGTTAATGACATTAATATAAACAAATTACATTTAAATTTCAAATACGTATGAGCATCATTAAGAATATAAATTATATCAACCATTCGCACCGAAATTTTTGAGCTAATTTCCAGCTATAATAAAATCAATTCAAGTAAAATTTTTTAAATTACCATTTTTTACCATATAGCTGCAAGTTTTAGCTACACTTGCTTAAAAATATCAATACGTATGATTAATATTAATTGCAATCGCTTTAACGTATGAATGACATTAATTAAAATAACAAATACGTATGAGTGATGGTATTTCTAATGTTGCGCAATACACATACATATTTGAATTTATTTGTGTAGATTTAAATAGAATACATTTAAATTTGAAATACGTATGAGCAACATAGTGAATATTATTTATATCAAGCATACGTACCGAAATTTGTGAGCTTACTTCCAGCTAAAATAAAACCAAATCAAGTCAAATTTTTTAAATTACCATATCTTACCATCAAGCTTCTAGTTTTAGCTACTTTTGCTCCATACGTATAATTGATATTAATTGCAAACGCTTTAACGTATGAATAATGTCAATTAAAAGAACTATTATGAGTGATGGTATTACATTCTTGAGTAACGAATTATTTTAAGTTTTATTGAGTGATGGTATTCTTAATGTTACGCATACGTATGTTAAATTTCAATGCCTATATTTAAATATTATACATTTTAAATTGAAATACGTATGAGTAACATTGAGAAAGCATCACTCATACGTTGTAGTTATTTTATTTAATATAATTCATACGTTAAAGCGAGTGCAATTAATTTCAAGCATACGTACTGAAATTTTTGAGCTTATTTCCAGCTTAAACGAAACCAATTCATGTAAAATTTTTTAAATTATACTAGTATTTAATATAAACTTAACACTGTTCTTATGTGTTTCGTCCGATGATTGCCCAAACATATCTTGTTGCACCACTCTTTTTCTTTCATCGGCAATATATTAGCTAGGGTGGGTCGATTTCTAAAAACTCCCAATGTGTGGCTGATTTTCAGTTAGACCACAATAAGTTCTTTAGAACAAACTTATGCGGTTGGGGGTACGCTAGACCCTGCTGTAAATTTTTACATACTTAGGAAGCCTTAGTGAATGTGTGTCATTATATTGACACACGATTTTTGACATGATATAATAATAATTTCCAGGCGATTCAGTTGGAAACTCCAAGTTTGGATAATGTCTCCTTCACTTGATCCTTCCACCGGAGTTACGGTCTTCCTCTTTTTCGTTGGCCCTCTGGCACAGTATCTAGTATTTTTCCGAATTTACTGGTTGCTGGGTGTTCTTGTCATTTGGTATCCGGGTCGCTTTATGTATAGGTTTGTACTGGAATCTTGTGCTGCACAAGAGCCTAAAACGCGACAAATTCCCCTATACGATACAAGCTAACTTCAAATCAATATTTAATTATTATGGCATGTAACTTTATAAAACAAATGATGCAGAACTTCTTGTTTTTGGTGCTACTTTCACGTGCAGTTCTCAGAATTCAGTCCTATTAATTAAGTAAATATAAATATCAATTAAATAAATATCACGCATACGTAGCAATAGTGGACGTATGAGTGATGTAAGTAATTAAAGTTAATAACACTCATACGTATCAATTGTTGACGTATGGGTGATGTGAATCATTAAAATTCATAACACTCATACGTATCAATAGTGATAAATTCACATTAATCATGCGTTAATACTTTGAGTTTAAAAATATGAAAGAATTAAGGCATGTTTTTAAAAGTCTATTAATTTAATATAATTTTCAAACATTTAATACATCCTTTCATATTCTTTACGTTAATCTAATTGGTGTAAATATTTCCTTTCTCTTTCTAGGTAAGCATCTTGGATTTTCTGCTATACCATAACGATGGCTCTGAGCTAAAACATTATCGCCCTGGAAAACAACAAATACCCATTTGTGGCATAACAACTAACCAAGTAACCAGTAAACGTTTGATCTTCTTTACTTACACAAAATCCATGAAAATACGTTAGGCTTTGATACATAAAATGTGTAAGATAACATTCCTTTGCGTAACCGCTAAGAATTTTACATAGTTATGTGCAGGAATCTGCGATTTAATAAAATCAACTTTAATTGGTTATTTAAAGATATGCTCACACACACATACACGTTTGGCATACTAATGATGTAAATAACACAAAATAACAGCATTAAGGAGAACACAAAACACACGTATGCAATATAACCAGAAAAGATGCTTACGCACACAATCATAAACTAAATGCGTGCATATAACAACGAAATGGGGTAAAGCAACAAGGACATATAACAGATAAGAATGTGTGTGTGAGTGTGTGTTTTGAGCGTATATATGTGTGTGCGTATTTTAAGAGATACCAGAAAATGTGAGGTGAATATATCAAACATTGCTTTGGCAGCCCAAGGAATCGCTAAGCATTGATGTTGGTGTAAGTAGTAGATGGTTATCGCTTTTTGTTTTTGTTTTAGAACATAAGAAGTTAACAATTGCGTTGGTTTTTTATAGCAGAAAAGTTCTTATTTTCCCATATCATGCGGCACTGTAGCCTCTTGCGCTCTTTTGTTTTCATCCTAAATGAAGTATAAAAGTTTACAACATTCCCAGCTGAAAGTGAAATGCTATAGTAACTTTTTTTATTTTCTTTTAGAAATTACAAATTAAAATAATATAATTAGATTTTATGCCCCAAACGGAAACATCAACTGTGGAGGCAATAAACTGTGGGGGATATTTCGTGCCTAAATGATAACAGCAGCTAAAAAAAAGTGTAAATTTGTTTATTGCCAAAGGGAAGAGTTTTTTTACATTTTATTTAATAGTACGATATCGAGAGTTCGGTTTAGAAAAGAAACTTAAATATCACTCATACTTCTGTTAAATATAATAAGCATCACACAAGCGTCCTAATAGTAAACAAATTAATAACACTCAAACGTACATACAAGTTTTTAGTACTTACTAGTAATAGTTTTTTAGTACTGAACCAAGATTTTCAATTTCGTGCACCTCTAATGACAGATAATACAATTTTGTTTTCAATATGTACTAAAAGTACGTACATACATGTTTTTAGTATTTACTAGAAAGTTTTAGAACATGTTTTTAGAGTTTAGTACATAACCAAGATTTTAAATTTCGTTTAACTCTGATGACAGTTTATCAAAGTTTGTTTTTAAAAAGGAACTTAACGTTCTAGTTCAGGTTTTTAGTACAAAATTTTACTTTTTAGTACTTAAAAAAATTGTCTAATTAATTTCCCCTTTGTTCACTTGTTGATGGTATTACATAAAATTATAGTAAAAGAATTAATATCAGAAGTTTTTAGTACTTACTAGTAAGTTTTCAAACATGTTTTTAGAGTTTAGTACATGACCAAGATATTGAATTTTGTTCATTTCTGATAACAGTTAATCAATTTTAGTTTTAAAGATTTGCAAAAAGTATAATTTCATGTTTTCAGTACTAAAATTCACTTTTACGCTGTTAATTAACCAGAAATATTAAGCTCAAGTATTTAATATTTACTAGGAATATTAAGTACAAAGTTTCAGTATTTAGTTCTTGAATAAAAATTATCAATTTATTAACCTCAGTTCATTTAATAATGGAAGTTTTTAAAATTTCAATTGGAAATTTATTTTGTAGTATTTTATAAAGATTTTTAGTACTTATTATGCAAAATTTAGTACAAGTTTTAATAAATTATCAAAAATTTACGCATTAGAAATATTTAGTACTAAACTACACAATTTAGTACTTTAACAAAATGTTTAAATTTATCCCCCTCTATCAATTCCAACAAATTTGAATTGCAAATTTTACTAGCAATATTTAGTACAAGTATTTGCTATTTTGTTTTAGTACGTGTACAAAATATTTCAGTTTAATCCCATCAGTTTATTCACTAACGACATTATTTAAAAATTTTAGTTAATATTTTTCTTGATTAGGGTTTTAGTATTAATTGTTAAAATTTAGTACAAGTTTTAAGATTTTTTCTCTTAAATAAATTATTTCAATTCATTGGACTGAGTTCAGTTACTGATTGCAGTCTATACAATTTGGTTAGGTTTTTAGTACGTACTAAAAAAAATTAGTACAAGTTTAAAAAATTTTAGTACCTGAACAAAATAGTTAAATGCTGGTCTGCTTACTACAAGTATTTAGTACAAGGTTTTTGTATATACCAGAAATATTTAGTACAAGGTTTCATTATTTAGTACTTATACAAAATACATAAATTCTAAAAAATTTTACATTTTACTTAGTCCATTTACTGATTATATTCTATCAATTTTGTGGTTTCAAAATTAACTATAAGTATGTAGTTTAAGTTTTTAGTACTTTATAAAAATATTTAGTACAAGGTTTAAGTAATTAGTACTTAAATAAATTTTTTTAATTTATTCTTATTTGGATGATGAAGGATGTAGGTCAATTTTACTATGTTATACTTAGTACAAGTTTTTAGCACGTACTAGAAATATTTAGTACTAAGCAACACTATTTAGTACGTAACAAAATGTTTAAATTCATGACCCTCTATCCATCTATTATGGTCTTCTATAAAATTTGGGTTGCAAAATTATCTGGCAATATTTAGTACCTGTATTTACTAGAAATAGTTTGTACTAAATAGTGAAATTTAGTACTTGCACAAAATATTTAAATTTATTCGTCTTAGACCAATCACTAATTATACTTTGTAAAAATTTTAGTTTCAAATTTTTCTTGAACTAGTATAGAGTCTTTAGTACTTATTATGCTAATTTAGTACAAGTTTAAGGATTTATGCAATTAAATAACGAATTTAAATTCATTGGACTCAGTTCAGTTGCTGATTGCAGTATTTAATAAATAGTTTAGGTAATTAATAGTTTATGTTTTTAGTACGTACTCAACATATTTAGTACAAAGATTAAATGTTTTTAGAAAATTGTTAAATGCAGTTCTCATTACTGAGGTCAGTTTATCAAAGAACGATTTTAAAATTTACTACAAATGTTTAGTACAAGATTTTTGTATCTACTAAGAATATTTATAATATTTAGCACTAAGTTTCACTATTTAGTACTGGAACAAAATATTTCAATATATTCCTTGTGTTTTTTTTGATGGTTTTCTAAAAAAATTTTATTTTCGGAATGGACTTCATAATTTAGTACAAGTTTTTAGTATTTACTAGATATATTAAGTACTGGGTTTCACAATTTAGTACTTGACAAAAATATTTAAATTTAGTCCTCCATAATTCTATACAGATGCGAGTTTGTCAAAGATAGATTTCAAACTTTATGAGAAATATTTAGTACAAGTACTTACTAGATTATTTTAGTGAGTACTAGGAATATTTAGTACTTGGTTTCACTATTTAGTACTTGTATAAAATATTTCAATTCATTCCCCTCCGTTTTTTTTGTTGGTTTGGTTTTCTAACAAATTTGACTTTCAAAATTTCCTACAAATATTTATTACAAGTATTTAGTACTTACTAGAAATATTTGGTACTAGGTTTCACTATTTAGTACATAAACAAACCAAATCACTTCCTTCCAGTCTGTTCATTTACTAATGGCAGTTTATACAATTTCAGTTTAAGAATATTTTTGAAGGATTAAGTGCAGGTTTTTAGTACTTCTAGGAAATACTTAGTACACATTTTACTTGTATAAAATATTGAAATTTATTCCCCTCTTTTTTTCGTTGTTTTTTTACAAATTTGGCTTTAAAAATTTCTTACAAATATTTAGTACAAGTATTTAGTACTTACTAGAAATATTTAGTACTAAGTTTCACTATTTAGTACATATACAAACCACCAAAATTCCTTTTTCTCTATTCATTTACCAATAGCAGTTTATAAAATTTCAGTTTGAAAATGGTCTTAAAGTATTTAGTATAGAATTTTAGTACTTCAATGGAATACTTAGTCAACATTTTAAAGACTTGTACAAAATATTTAAACTTAGTACCCTCTGTTAATTTACTGATGATATTTTATTATATTTCAATTTTAAAAAATTTCTGGAGGTATTTAGCACACGTTTTTAGTACTTTTTTTTACAACTTTTAGTACAAGTTTGAGGTATTTGGTAATTGATATAAATAATAACATTTATGCCTCTTAGTGGCTCTACTGATGACAGCTGATCCAAATTCGGTTTTCGAATTAGTCTAATTACATTGCAAATTTTCATAAGACCTCATCGACACTTCGTCCTTTAACAGATGAAATGTTGGCAATGTTGTTGAAGAAATTGCAGTGTCATGATGTCTCTTCAAAGAAATTTTTGGGTTTTTACATCTGCTGGCGGATAATATTTTAAGCTTTGTTGTAATATCATTAACGTGAAGTCGTCAAACTTTGAGTTTTTTTTTTGAAGCAACAAACAAAAAAAACAACGAAACATAACTTTTCGAAAGTTTGTTTTCCATTTCATATTTGCGATAATATGGTTTTCTTGTGACAAAGGAAAACTTTTCTCATTTAATGCTGATAAGTGTAGGTTTGCTTTTAAAGGCAAGAAAATTGTAAAATTTTAAACAAAAAAACATCATGTGGTCACTTTTAAATTGCGAAACAAATGAAATTTCATTAGTTTATAGTGAAGGTATGATTTAAGGACCGGGGACTGGCCGTGGCATAGTGGTTAGAACACGCAGGTTTCAACCTGGCTCCAGTCGTCTTAAAAAATTGTTCTTTCATTTTCGGCACCCCTCGAATGTTGTTGACAGCAACTTCGCAGTATTAAGTGTCGAGTCAATCAGCGTGTCTATTAAGAGCTTCTCAAACAGTCACGTTCGCATTCGTCGATAAACAAGTAGGTGCTGTTAGTTGTGAATGTAAAAATAGAAAGCGTGTTAGTTTACTACAACGCGAGAAGCTGTCCCGTACCTAATTCATGGGGTGTAAAGGAAATTAAGATTTTTTTTATGATTTATATTAATACGGAATACTCTATACGTATGAGTGATATTAATGTTTACAAAAATTACAAATAAAACTCCATTAGTTCTTAGTGAACGCATGATTTATATTAATATAGAAACCATTATACGTATGCTTAATATTAATACGGAATACATTATACGTATGAGTGATATTAATCAGGGATTGAAAAGACTCCGAAACACTCTGCTCAACACATTTTAAACGTCGGTAATGAGCGCAGGCGAACTCAAAACACAAGAGTTTAATGATCGAAGATGCTCCGCACACAGAGTCAACACATCACAAAACTCTTTTTTACAATTTGTTGCTGAGCACTCAAAGATGATGTGCACACATAAACGAGCGGCACAAATAGATGGGTAGAGAGAAGAATAGAACACAAGAGTTTAATGATTGAAGTTGCTCCGCACACAGAGTCGACACATCACAAAACTCTTTTTTACAATTTGTTGCTGAGCACTCAAAGATGATGTGCACACATAATCGAGCGGCACAAATAGATGGGTAGAGAGAAGAATAAAACACAAGAGTTTAATGATTGAAGATGCTCCGCACACAGAGTCGACACATCACAAAACTCTTTTTTACAATTTGTTGCTGAGCACTCAAAGATGATGTGCACACATAATCGAGCGGCACAAATAGATGGGAAGAGAGAAGAATAAAAGAGCGAAGTATAGATGAGATTTGCGTTTTGGTCGAGTTCACGCAGTCTGTAATCTGGTGTTAGAGTGAACACATCTTTGCACATTTGCGCAAAAAAGGTTTTTTACATTTTTTTTCAATATGACTTACTTAAACGAAAACCTGTGGGAGTTTTTTGTAAATAATGAGGAAACTGGGGTAGCTGTTTGCAAGAAGTGCAACAAATCTCTATCATGTTCTAGACTGTCAAATCTGAAGCGTCACTTGCTACAGGTACATCAGGTACAGTTAGAGGATAATGATAGAAAAACAAAGCATATAAAAGTTTCTATAACCAAAGAAAAATTGCTTCGTTCTGTTATTGGTTTAGTAACAGAGGACAGTGTATCTTTCAACGTGATTGATTCTCGTAATATGAGAAGCATCATCGATCCAATCTGTGAGGGTCTTCAAAAAGAACTTGGCCAGAAAATGTGCTTAAATGGTAGAAACTGCAAAAAGTATGTAAAAGTAGTAGCCGATGACATCAGAACTAAGATAAAACAAGAACTATGCGGTAAGCTATTTTCATTAAAAATTGATAGTGGCAGTAGACAGTGTAGAAACATTTTCGGAATAAGTGCACAGTTTATAAAGGAAGACATTGTTGAATCCAGAATTTTGGCTATGGTAGAACTTAAAGGTGCCCACTCCAGTGCAGCGCAGAACTTAGCATTGGAGATTCTAAACACTTTGAAGAAATATGATATAAAGTTGCTTCAAATAATTTCCATTACGTCGGACAATGGAGCGAACATGCTAAAGAGTTCTAAACTATTATCGCAATTATGTGCAGATGACGAAATAGAAGTAGATAATGATGGCCCATATGAAAACTCTGTTTATTTAGAAAACATAGCTTTGTATCAGAATGGTACAATAGACAAAGTTGAAAATATTGAGATATGTCGCTGCGCCGCTCACACTGCTCAGTTATGTGCCTTGGATGTGTCTAAAAATGCAGAAGTTAAAAAAAATTTATTAAGTTGCAGAAACATGGCCAAGTTCATTCGAAAATCGTCTAATGGATATCGTACACTATTAGAAATTAGAAATCTTCGAATTCCTCAGCTCGACTGTCCAACTAGATGGGGTTCTACTTATGCCATGATTAGCGATTTATTGGCTGCGAGAAATGTGTTAGAAGTCATAGACTCTATTCAAAACAAAGGTGATGAAGAAAATTTTATTGTAAACGAAGCCGTATGGGAATTTATGGAAAGCTATACCAGCATATGTAAAAGCCTCCAAAAAACAATAATAAAATTCCAAGAAGAACAACTGCATTATGGCGATTTTTATGCCCTATGGCTTAAATGTAAGTTGTCTACGGAAAGCATTGTAGCCAATAAAAGCGGGAGTTTAATACATGAAATTGGCTCTACATTACTCAAAAGTTTCGAAAAAAGAACATCAAAGTTACTTGAGAACGAAAGTTTTAATGCTTGCCTCTTCCTTGACCCAAGATTTCAGCATATTTTATCAGCCGATAAACGAAGAGACGCAATTAGTTACTTAAAAATGCTATGGGACAGATTAAAAGCAATAGACTCTGATATAGGTTCAACACAAAATATTGTTGTACAAGCGATAGATAATATGGACGAAGAAGATCAGATGCTCTATAGATTTTTAAACGCACACTCTGATTCAATTGATGTAGATTCGGCTGATGCTTACGCAAAGATTGAAAGACTACACTTACCTTTCCAGAGAAATGATATTAACGTATTAGATTTCTGGAAAGCTAAGAAATATGAAATGCCGCAGATTTATATGCTAAGCAATATATGTTTTGCTGTTCCACCTACTCAGGTATATTTTTCAGATATTACACAGGATGTTATAACTAAAGTTATGAATTGCTTACAGGTTACCATTGAACGTGCCTTTTCGTCGTTAAAATTAATATTGACCGATAATAGAAACCGCCTAAGTCAGGAGACATTAGAAAATATTCTAATAGTAAAGTTAAATTCGTGCTATTTAGATAAGAGCATTAAGGCGCTACCTGTGCTAGAAGTTGAATCCGACTGATGAATTTAAATACATACATTTTATTTTATATTGTGAAGACTGAATTTTGTTATTTTATACATCGTATAAATAATATCACATTTTTTACAGCACATAGGCTATTATTATATTAAGGGGATGATATATAGCATATACACTGAAGTATATTTTTTTGTTATTGTTTTTATTTCATTTTATTTCATGAAGACTGGATTTTGTTATTATACATATATATCATATAGACTGAAGTATACTTTTTTGTTATTGTTTTTATTTTATGAAGACTGAAGTTTGTTAATTTACATACATAAATAGCTTATACACTGAAGTATATTTTTTTTTGTTATCGTTTTTATTTCATTTTATTTTAAGAAGACTAAATTTTGTTATTTTACATATGTATCATATAGACTGAAGTATATTTTTTTTTATTGTTTTTTGTTTAATAAAACGACCTATGTTGCGCCTAGCGCATCTCCTTTATAATAGTTTTTTTTAATGGGCTTGCGTAAAGTTCTCAGATAATCAAAAATAATAACATTTTATCAATCCAGTCAGAGTTTTGATCTAAATAAATTTTTTCACATACCATCTAATTAAAATAGTACGAAAAACCAACAACGATAGATCGTCAAAGAAACAAGTCAACAATAGCACGCACATTCATTTCGATTGCGTATGTATGTATGTGTTGTTTTTCTATTTGTGTGTTACTCCGTGTTTGGGTATTTTCGTAACTCTGTGCTCTTATCTCTCTGCGTCAACGGTGCTAGTATCAAATAAAAACACATATGAGTTGTGTCGTCTTTATTGCACACACGACGGGAGTGAGAAAAAAGAGCAACATCGTTTTCCGACACTTAGCAAGATGTGTTTGCATGTTAACATGCTCAACGGTACAGAGTTTGTGTTACATTTACGTCTCAAACACTCTGATGAAAAGAGTTTTGCATACATTTTGTGCACATTTTTGAGTTTTTTTCAAACGCTGGTTACTCCGTGTTTGGGTGTTTTCGTAACTCTGTGCTCTTATCTCTCTGCGTCAACGGTGCTAGTATCAAATAAAAACACATATGAGTTGTGTCGTCTTTATTGCACACACGACGGGAGTGAGAAAAAAGAGCAAGATCGTTTTCCGACACTTAGCAAGATGTGTTTGCATGTTAACATGCTCAACGGTACAGAGTTTGTGTTACATTTACGTCTCAAACACTCTGATGAAAAGAGTTTTGCATACATTTTGTGCACATTTTTGAGTTTTTTTCAAACGCTGATATTAATACGGAATACTTTATTCAAATTATCAATATGGTATACGTAAGATTGGTATTAATACAGAACATTATACGTATGATTAATATGCGTTACACGTATGATTGATATAGATTATAGAGTAGATTAATTTTTACTATTCAGTAGTTCCTTGTGAATGGTTGGTTGATATTAATACGGAATACTTTATACAAATTATCAACTCTAAAACGTTATACCTATGAGTGATATTAATACGGAATACTTTATAAAAATTACAGAAAAATGTCTTAAGTTGTTAGTAAACGTATGATTGATACTAATACAGACTACATTATACGTATGATTAATAAGGAATACATAATTTTTATTATTTATTAGTTCTTGATGAACGTATTATTGATGTAAATACGAAATACATTATGCGTATGATTGAGTTTAATACGGAATACGTTTTATGTATGAATCATCTTCGTTACTGGGTTGACACAAGACCTTATGGGCGCTTGTGTTCGGAGCCAGGTCAGGCATTAATTAGGATGTCGTATCAACTAAACCTGCATGGCCAGATTAGTGGCGACGAAAATAAGAAGCGTTCTCTGAGTCCTTGCCAAGGTTTTATTAGGGACGGAAGGCAGCTGTAACATTAGCCTGAAAGCCATTTCGATGGGATGTCACTCTCACGTACTCAGGTAACAGAATGCCACATCTGTCAGCCCGTAGCAAACTAGTCATAATAGTATATCCATGTAGTGTTCCAAATTCATATCCAGGTCTTTAGCCTTGCTTGTTATTGTTGGGCTTTGGCCATAACATTTGCGATAAATTTCGACTTCGATGGGATTAGGGGGACCACGGAGGCATCACTCTCCAGTTTACTCTCTCTAGAGGGCACCCCTTGTGGGTGGACGCCTACTTAGATGGCGGCTTCCATTCGCCATGTTGAAAAACGTCAGTGGGCGTTGATGCCTTTTTGTAGCATACCCTCGGCTTTCACCGCTCAATGATCTGGGACAGCTTATTTAATTCGCAGCTTACCTACATATCTGCAGGCCGTTCAGTTATCCGCCACCTACTGACCCACAATGGCAGCTCTGAGCTTGGAGCTTTAATATATTTATATATTGATATATTGATATATTGATATATTGATATATTGAAATATTGATATATTGATATATTGATATATTGATATATTGATATATTGATATATTGATATATTGATATATTGATATATTGATATATTGATATATTGATATATTGATATATTGATATATTGATATATTGATATATTGATATATTGATATATTGATATATTGATATATTGATATATTGATATATTGATATATTGATATATTGATATATTGATATATTGATATATTGATATATTGATATATTGATATATTGATATATTGATATATTGATATATTGATATATTGATATATTGATATATTGAAATATTGATATATTGATATATTGATATATTGATATATTGATATATTGATATATTGATATATTGATATATTGATATATTGATATATTGATATATTGATATATTGATATATTGATATATTGATATATTGATATATTGATATATTGATATATTGATATATTGATATATTGATATATTGATATATTGATATATTGATATATTGATATATTGATATATTGATATATTGATATATTGATATATTGATATATTGATATATTGATATATTGATATATTGATATATTGATATATTGATATATTGATATATTGATATATTGATATATTGATATATTGATATATTGATATATTGTTATATTGATATATTGATATATTGATATATTGATATATTGATATATTGATATATTGATATATTGATATATTGATATATTGATATATTGATATATTGATATATTGATATATTGATATATTGATATATTGATATATTGATATATTGATATATTGATATATTGATATATTGATATATTGATATATTGATATATTGATATATTGATATATTGATATATTGATATATTGATATATTGATATATTGATATATTGATATATTGATATATTGATATATTGATATATTGATATATTGATATATTGATATATTGATATATTGATATATTGATATATTGATATATTGATATATTGATATATTGATATTTTGATATATTGATATATTGATATATTGATATATTGACTGGCTTTAGTCATCTTAAAAGAATAAAAAAAGAAAACTATTTGTCTTTCATTGTCAGCTCCCCTCAAATGTTGTCGACAGAAACTTCGCAGTATTAGTGTCGAGTCAATCGGCATGTCTAGTAAGATCTTTTCAAACAGTGACGTTTGCATTCGTTGATAAACAAGTAGGTGCCGTTAGTTGTGAATTTAAAAATAGAAAGCGTGTAAATTCACAACAATTGATATTGATATTGATATTGATATTGATATTGATATTGATATTGATATTGATATTGATATTGATATTGATATTGATATTGATATTGATATTGATATTGATATTGATATTGATATTGATATTGATATTGATATTGATATTGATATTGATATTGATATTGATATTGATATTGATATTGATATTGATATTGATATTGATATTGATATTGATATTGATATTGATATTGATATTGATATTGATATTGATATTGATATTGATATTGATATTGATATTGATATTGATATTGATATTGATATTGATATTGATATTGATATTGATATTGATATTGATATTGATATTGATATTGATATTGATATTGATATTGATATTGATATTGATATTGATATTGATATTGATATTGATATTGATATTGATATTGATATTGATATTGATATTGATATTGATATTGATATTGATATTGATATTGATATTGATATTGATATTGATATTGATATTGATATTGATATTGATATTGATATTGATATTGATATTGATATTGATATTGATATTGATATTGATATTGATATTGATATTGATATTGATATTGATATTGATATTGATATTGATATTGATATTGATATTGATATTGATATTGATATTGATATTGATATTGATATTGATATTGATATTGATATTGATATTGATATTGATATTGATATTGATATTGATATTGATATTGATATTGATATTGATATTGATATTGATATTGATATTGATATTGATATTGATATTGATATTAATACGGATTACTTTATGCAAATTACAAATAAAACATCATTAGTCTTTAGGGAACATATGATTGATACTAATAAAGAATACATTATACGTATAATTGATATTAATACGAAATATATTATTTTTGTAGATATTAACACCAAATATTTTATACGTATGGTTGATATTAATGCGGAATACGTTATACGTATGAATGATATCAATGTAGAACACATTACACGTATGAGTGATAGTACTACGGAATGCGTTACACGTATGAATGACATTAGTACAGAATACATTATACCTATGATTTATAATAATACGGAATACGTTATGCGTATGATTGGTATTAATACGCAATACCTTAGTTTTAGTGAACATAGGATTGATATTACCGGAATACATTATACTTGTGAATGACATCAATGTGGAATACGTTATACGTTTGAGTGACGCCTGTATATTTTTTTGAACCAAAAACAGTACATTTCATTTAAATTTTTTAAAAAAGCAGTACATCGATTTGGAAAAACAGTACATTTCGCCGTATATATTTTATTCAATATATAACTAAAATTTAACAATCATTTCCATCAGAATCAGCGTTTGTGAATGTTTTGTATTTGTCGTTTGAAGCGATTGGAATAAGCAATGCCGGTTTCGTTTTAAGGTAATTGTAGGAATCATGTTACATTTGATGTTCAGAACCGCCTTCAATGTTTGCACATAAAATCGTGTTTTGTCTGACGTGCAAGTTTTGTTCACTTCAAAGAAGACTCGTTTCACTGATGCTGAAGTTCCTGGCAGCTATAAAATGTATTCAACGATCGTGGCCATTTCTTTGAATTCGCAATCAGCGTTATTGAGATGAATAAATATCTTCACCCTATCCGCAATCGAAACATTGTTTTCGCTCTATTGCATAATTTTGTCGCTCGTACAATAGTTTTTGATATATTGAAATTGGGTGTGCAAATTTACCGCATTTTCATTGGCCTTGTACAATTTGTATTCGCTCAACTTGTTCATAACGGCTTCGACGTCATTCCATGTTGGTGAATTCGCTGCTCGCCGTTTTTATTTCTATTATGTATCAAAAAACAGTATTTTGAGGGAAAAAAGCAGTACGCAGTTTTTGATGTCGAAAAACAGTACAGTACTGCGAAAAACAGTACATATACGAGCCTAACGTATGAGTGATTTTAATACGGAATACATTAATTTTATTGGTCATTAGCTCTTAGTGCATGTATGATTGATATTAACGAGATACATTATACGTATGATTGATATAAATACGGAATGCGTTGTACTTATGAGTGATGTTAATTCGTAGTACCGTATACGTAATACCGTATTGATATTATTGCGGAATACTGTCTACGTATGAGTGATATTAATACGAAATACACTATACATTTGAGTAATATTTATCTCAAAATTATTGTTTTGCAATTTTGATGAATAAATTAATAAAATAAATAATTGTTCTTCACATTTTGTTCTCAAAAGGCTATCAAGTATGATAAGTAAAAAACATATTTCGTTTCCTATGCTTGATTGCATATTGTGTTTTTAAAGTATGTCCCTTTAAAGCCTTTATAGTTGATACAGCTCTTGGTTTTTTTTTGTATTGCCCAATGCACATTTGTCGTAATTATATTATATTCTAATCGCATTTTAATTTGCCCACTTTTCGTATGCAAATTGTATTGTATAACAATTTAGCGGAACTAAACGTTGTGTGTACTAAAACATTTATTTATGCATTACATGTAAACATAAAAACACATATATACACACACACGTATGCTGTACTAAATTTATTTATCAAGTACAATTTATATAGTAATTCGCTCGCTTAGTTGGTCTCCTGTCTCCCCTAGCTTAGTTTATAATGTTATTAATTTATTTTTTTAAATTATCCGCAATTATGTTGTTGTTTTACACAAATACCGTAGTTATTGTTGCTTTTTCATTTGCGTCTCTTGGAAATTTAAGCAGCAATTCGCTTTTGTGGTTTCGACTCTGCCAAATTGGGCTGAGTGCAAAATGGTGGTCCTGGTACCAAAGGCGGGGAAGATGGTCGATTGTAGCCGCGATGCTGGTGGTGATAAGGATTTTGTGGGGTGTACATATCTGCTGCAAAAGCAAACAGCAACAACAGCAACAGAAAATTATGACAAATGTAAATGTGGTTAATTAACTTTATTTGGTTTTTATTATACATATTTGCAACAAAGCTGGCAGAAGGAGTTAAACTGTTCATAAACCAAATCTGCTGCATTTAATACGCAAATAAAAAGTTGTTGGTTGGTTTTGTATTGTGCACAATGATTGTAATATATTTTTGAAATGGGTATTAAAATCATTTGCGGTTTAATTTATTAGTTGCCAGGGATTTACGGGTAATTAAATGTATGGGGAAGCAGAAAAAAGGCCGAAAAGGGGGTAGAAAGTGGTTAACTATAAGACGATTATATGACAAAGTGCGGCACAAAAAAAAATTGAGTTATGCATAAAATTTAAGATTAGTAAAAAATGTGTTTTTAAAATAACCTAAAATTATTCTCAGAAAATCTTCAACGTATGATTAATATAAATTTATGACAAACGTTATGATAAGGCGTATGATTGATATGATTGAGTGCACAAAATTTCATAGCGTATGATTAATATTAATGTACAATAAATTACATATACGCCACAATGGACAAAGACTTCTGTCATTTTGAAAAGTCCATACAAAAATAAAAACAACATAAATGATATACAGATTGTTTAAATTTTCGAAATTGTAACATTTTAATAAATATTGATATATCTTCCCTAGACCATAAAAAAATATAAAAAATAATAAATTTGAAATTGGAGGAGGGGTACATTACGTCACCATTTTAAATCTATATTTAAACCTATTTAATATATAAGAGTCCTCCGTCTTTTTTCTAAAAAATTTCCAACTTATTCCTTCGCCTGCTTGCGGTGATTAGAACCGCCTGTTCCCCCACCTCTCCTTCCCCCATTTCCCCATCTTTCCATCTCCATTATGTCTCCATTGATTTCTGCCACTGTCGAGCAGAACAAATTAAGTATTAACAAATGTTCGTTTTGGGTAAGAAAATAGTGCTGTGAGACAGCAAACAAAGTAAATACGTGTTTGGCATGCCAGAAATGGAAAATTGTTGTATTTGAGAAATGTTAAGAAAGACGAAGCAATGCACACACACTCACTATAAAAAAAAAAACTGGAAATATAAAAAGGCGAAACGTAAAAAACCCATAATTTAATGGCAGCCAAACAAACGAACAACAGTGCCGGCTCTAACAACATCACCACCACCATCATCATCTACACAATAATCTATGGCAACGGTTACATACCCACAACAACTACGTTGCTACACGTACACACCGACACCGACACACGCACACGTACGTTTTTGTCTATATCACTACGGTAATAAATCTTGGGAAACAAAACACTTATGCCTTTCTTTGGTTCATGTTACGTTTGCCAGCTCTGGTGTTAGTCTCCTCAATTCCAAGTGGTATGTTTTACAATGCTGTGTTGTGAGGTTTGTATATGCCTCAGTTGTGTTGGTGTGTTTGTCTGTATGTGTCTTGTGTTGCAAAGATATCCCGCTGTTAGCTGTGTGGTGCGTGCGTGTGCCTGTGTTTGTGTAAGCAACGCCCAATGGCAAGTTAGTTTGGCATTCGTATATTGACATCTATTCCTTGTTGCCGAACTACTGACTGACTCACTCACTCATTAGGTTTGTGCTGTCAGTTCTTCGTGTTGGCACGTTCGTCGTCGGTGGCGCCGTTGCGCCTGTTGTCTATGGACTCCAACACGAAGTCACGACCATTATGGCATGTTGCCCCCGTAGAGTTCAAAGGTCCCTGGCTGGTGGCCCGTAAGACTAGAACTTCGTTTCTTTTTCCAGTTTTGTTCACAGCTTATGATATGAGTCACACTACGAAGTTGGCAGCATTTAACAGGCAAATATTTCGTCAAAGACAGGTCTAAAAACTTTTAAGGCTATAATGAATGTAAATTTGTTCGATAGATGAAGGGGGCTGGAATCATACGAATGAAGAGTTTTATAAAATACTGCTTAGGTTTTCCTCAGTACAACAGCTGTGAGTAAGAAAATCCCATATATGGGATATAAAATTTTGCAAAGATTAAGATAAATTGTAAACTAAAATTAAAAATTAAAAACGTAAAATTTTAAAAATGGCTGTGAACTAGTGTTTTTGCGTGCTTCCATAAGTGATATGGACAACACTTCGATTTTATTTAATATTAGTACGTACGATTAATAATAATAGTAAAACGTATGATTAATAATAATTATTTAACTAATATTATTACGTATGATTAATACTAATTATAAAACGTATGATTAATAAGAATTCTATGTATATATGGAGACCGGCCTTAGTATGATGATTACAACACGCGACTACCAGGCGGGAGATTCCGGGTTCGATTCCCGTCTCCAGTCATCTACATTTTTCTATAATTTCCGGCCCCGTCGATGTTGTCGACAGCAATTGCGCAGTATAGTGTCGAGTCAATCTGTCATGTCTAGTAAAAAGCTTCGCCAAAAAGCTTCGTGCGCCTTCGTCGATAACAAGTAGGAGCCGTTTGTTGTGAATCTAAACATAGAAACCGTGTTAATTCACATGGTCGCGAGAAGCTATTAAGTTTGTTTTTATAATATAATATTAACAATAATTGTTTGATAGTTGTTAGTACGAATGATTAATAAACGCTGTAAAACGTATGATTAATAATAATAACAAAACGTATAATTAATAACAATACGTAAATGTATGAGTAATAATAATTGTACGTATGAGTAATAATGATACTGTGTCCGATTATCAATAATTATGCGTATAATTAATAATAATAATCATAACTAATTTTGGGGCCGGCCTTGCTATTACGGCTAGAAAAGATTCAGGGGATCGATTCCTATGTTGGTCATCTACATTTGTCTCTCCTCGCTGGCCCCCCTCGATGGTGTCGACAGTAACAATGCAATAAAGCGTCCAGTCAATCGGTTTGTCTTGTAAAAGTTTCGAAATTAGCATATGCCTCTAAAGAAAAGGAGCGGCTATGTGGGTCTAGAACTAGAAACCGTATTAATTCACAATCCCGTGCCTCATGAATGAGAAGTAGAGCGAAAATAAGTTTTGAGGTTTTAATGACAAAACGTATGATTAATAATAATTATGTGTATAAGTTATTGTAATAATATGTGTGATTAATGTTAAGTATGCGTATGATGAATATGAATTATGCATATGATTAATATTAATAATGCGTATGATTAATATTAATAATGCGTATGATTAATATTAATTATGCGTATGATTAATTATAATTACAAATTATACATTGTAGATGGCTGTGTACACTTCGAAGTTAACTAATTAGTATTTATATTTCAATTTGGGTCAAAACCAACCCATAACTACGCCGCCCAAACTTAGCACCTCACTGTAACTTTTTGTGGGCACATTGCTAACTGGTTAAAGTGTTAAGCTTCCTATTTTTAATCGTACTCATAATTATTATTAATCATACGTAGAAGTATATTAATATAATCAATCATACGTATTAGTATATTAATACAATCAATCATACGTATTATTATTATTAATCATACGTATTAACGATAAACATCGTGTTGTTTGTCAGAGTGCAATAGCTGGTGATTAGTAATTACGACTCATCTTTATAGGTGATATTACGGCTTAAACTTCTTCCAAATGGTCCGAATCGCAGTTAGCGAACAAACGACTTTATCTATGATCATAACCTTTGTGCTCCTGGTTCAGTTAGATCTTGTTCTGTACTGGCCTATGTTCACACGTTAATTTAGTTAAACTGATGTCTGCAATAGGTATGTTGCACGTCGAAGTATAGATTGTCTCGTATTCTCATGTAGCCTTTTACTTGTAGCTTGTACAAATACGGTATGGAGGTTAGAAGTAACGGTCGTTGTGAATTTGACCATCAATAGTGTTGAAGAGTCGACTTTAAAGGACTACAACAACTTTTAAACTAATGAACATTCATTTTGATAACAAAGTTCTATTACTTAAAAGTTCTGCTCTATCGTATAGCTTGTGATGGAATCAGTGACTGAAAAATAAATATGAGATAAGACAGTAGCTGCAAATATAACATGGCCCCCACAGCGCGCTGTCAATAACGATCCGCAGCAATTGAAAACCCTTGCATTTGTAAACAAAAATATTTATAATAAAAATTTTGATTGCATTATGTTTTTATTTAGATGAAGAATTTAATGATTTAACTTATTACGTTACTTTGGCATTTGTCAATGAATAATACACAATAGGTTAGACAGACACCGCTTAGAAATCAGGGCCACCACAGGCTTTCAACATCGAGCCGTACCAAATGGTAACTTTTTATGAATTAATATCAATCATACGTTAGTTCGGTAACCATTTTTTTTTGAGACTCCTCAAATGATAACAAAAAGTGATGTAAGTAACTGTAACGGACATTGATTAAAAATCAATCAATCAGTTACTTATCATACGTTCCGTACAATTTGAAAACAAAGTCACAAAGTACTCAAAGTGACCCTAAAATAAAAAATGATTACATTTATATTAATCGTATGCACAACAGAAGAATAACAAAAAAAAATAATATTACTCATACGTAGACAACTTCCAACTTAGATATCCGTTCTAAATTAATATTACTCATACGCTCAATCACTGCCCAACTTAGATTTATAACAATCATACGCACAACAGAAGAATAACTTACAAATAATTAATGTTACTCATACGTAATAAACTTTAAACTTTAGATATATGAACGTTCAAAGTAAATATTACTCATACGCTCAAACACTCCACAAACATAGACGACAATTTATTTAAAAAAATATTATAATTTTGTTTTTTAAGTAATTTCTGAATTTTCACACATTTTATGAAATAAAATATAACTAAACTTTTTAAAATTATTGAAGATTATATTAAATAATAAAAATTCATGTTACTCATACGTTGACAACCTCTAACTTAGATATACGTTCAGAGGTAATATTACTCATACGTTCAAACATTTCTACACGTTTTGTAAACTAAAATATAAATTAAATAAATATTATTAACGTTACTCATACGTTTAAGAACATCAGCTTAGATATACGTTCACTATTACTATTACTCATACGCCAATTAATATAAATATATTTCAATAAAAATAATAATAATACGTTGAAAATATATGTTCACAGTTAATATTACTCATACGCTTAATCACTATACATATATTATAATAAAATACACGTTTTGTAAACTAAAATATAAATTAAATAAATATTATTAACGTTACTCATACGTTGAAGAACATCAGCTTAGATATACGTTCACTATTACTATTACTCATACGCCAATTAATATAAATATATTTCAATAAAAATAATAATAATACGTTGAAAATATATGTTCACAGTTAATATTACTCATACGCTTAATCACTATACATATATTATAATAAAATAATTAATATTGCTCATACTTTGTCAACCTTTAACTTTAGATATTCGTTATATAAGTGAGTATTACTCATTAGTTTTATCACTGGACAACATTATTACATTTATATCAATCATATGCACAACAGAAGAATAACATAAACATAATTACTGTTACTCATACGTTGACAACTTTTTACTTCAGATATACGTTAAAAGTTAATATTACTCATACGCTCAATAGCTATACATAAATTATAATAAAAATAATTAATGTTACTCATACGTTGAAAATATATGTTCACAGTTAATGTTACTCATACGCTGAATCACTATAAATATATTATAATAAAATAATTAATATTACTCATACTTTGTCAACCTTTAACTTTAGATATTCGTTATATAAGTTAGTATTACTCATAAGTTCAAGCACTCGCCAACATTATTACATTTGTATCAACCATATGCACAACAGAAGAATTACATAAACAGAATAAATGTTACTCATACGTTGACAACCTTTTACTTCAGATATACGGTCAAAGTTAATATTACTCATACGCCCAATCACTATACATAAATTATAATAAAAATAAATAATATTCCTCATACGTTGACAACCTTTAGCTTTATATAAGTTCAAAGTTAATATTAGTCATACGCTCAATCACTCCCAAACATAGATGGCATTTATAAGATCGGTAGTAATTGAGCAGTAATTTAAACTAAATATATGCGGCCGTGGCATTGTGGTTAGAACACGCGACTATTATGCGGGAGATCGCAGGTTCAAAACTGGCTCCAGTCATATTAAACAAAATATTCTTTCATTGTCGGCTCCCCTCGAATGTTGTTGACAGCAACTTCGTAGTATTATGTGTCGAGTCAATCGACGTGTCTAGTAAGAGCTTCTCAAACAGAGACGTATGCATTCGTCGATAAACAAGTAGGTGCCGTTATTTGTGAATCTAAAAATAGAAAGCGTTTTAATTCACAACAACGCGAGAAGCTATCCCATACCTCATTCATGGGGTGCAAAGGGAAATTAAGTTTATTTTTATATGCGTATTTACAAAAATATTAAATTTTCTCAAGTAAATAATTTCTGCATTTCCACACATTTTGTGATATCAAATATAACATTAAACTTATTAACATTATTGAAGAATATATTAAAAAAAATATAATGTTACTCATACGTTCACAGCCTTAGACTTTAGATGTACTACATTCAAAATTAATATTACTCATACGCTCAATCGCTATAAATATATTGTAAAAAAATATAATTAATGTTACTCATACGTTGACAACATTTAACTTAAGATATACGTTCAAAGTTAATATTGCTCATACGTCCAAACACTTCCAATTCTAAGATCGGGAGTATTTAAGCAGTAATTAAGACTTAATATACTTTTATTTTAAAAATATAATTATTATTTTTTTATTTTAATAATTCCTACATTTCACATTTCTAATCACTTTACCCCTTCAAAATTAATTAATATACATAACTCATACGCTTCATTTAAAACCTACACAACAAACTTTGGCAATTTTAAAACGCTAATGATCCACTTCAGTCGCCCAACTTTATTGTTTAAAGCACGCTTTAAGTCTTTTAACCCCCATTAGTTGTTTAAACACCCCCTTTCGGGGTACATAATTATAAAACAGTACAGTTTATCAAAAAAAAAAAACAAAACCCAGCCATGACAATGATGATGTGCTGCAACCAAGTGTCTACATTGTCAATTTACTAGTTTGTCGCTCCCCTGCCTGCCCTGTCCCCCACTTTAGACCATAGACACGTCTCCCCAGTGTCAGGCTTTAAATGCCATAGCCAAACTGTCATATGTGGCAAAAGCATTATATGAATGTGTGACAGGGTCTAAATTATAACCAGCAAATATTTTGCATGTCTTTTTTTTTGTGCCCATTTGTTTCAAAACATTTTAGCTGCTTTATTTTTTCCGTATAATAATAATGTCATAGAGTTGCTGGCCTGGGCATGTCATAAATTCCAAGTTGTAGGACAACAGCAGCATCAAAGGCAAAATACGATAGCAAAAACAAAATAGCAAGAGGGGGAATCAAAAACAAAAACACACAGCAGCAACGGCAAAAGCTGACTCAGCATGACTCATACACGCGAGAGGCAAAAGGCGAATATAACTAAAATAGATGTTTTCATTTGTCTGTGTAAGTGTTTGTGTGACCAAGAGCGTAAAGTCCTTAGAAATGTCACACACACACCGAGACATGCAGCAGCAGCCTCTTATAACGTAGCCACACAAGGCAAATTGTTATGGGGAAACCCCTAACTCCCCTTGGCAATTTCTGATATTCTTAAGTTTGTTTTCACAAAAAAAAAAAAAAAAATACTGAGCAAATGTACGATTCCTTTGGTTTAGTTATGAAAAAGTCATTTAAGGAAGAGAGAGCGAGGGGCATAAAAACGTTAAAGTTGAACCGCTTAGTTTTTTCTCTTCTCATATGATATGACTGTACGTTATTATTATGACCTTAAAGTTTGTGGTTAAGAGAGGGAGAGAGAAGACAAAAACTAAACAAAATTGTTGTGCATTCTTGCTTTGGCTGTTTTTATACCATAAAAATGATGATAAATGAAGAGCATGGCAAACAAAAATGACAACGTTGTGTCCTACCCCCTTCCCACAGAGTACGGCCAGCAGTCTACACATAAAAATTGGCAAATTGCAATGGCACTGTAGACATAAACTGGCAGAGCATATCAATGTTTCATGACAACATGTGCTAAGCAAGAACCTTGTCGAAATTCCCCTTAGGAGAGAGGGAGCGTGTCAGGCAGATTAATGGAATTTGCTAAAAAAAGTTGTCCGAAATGTGAACAACAACTTATATACAGTAAATATAAAGACTAGATTGCCGTTTTTTACGATTTAATATAAAATTAAATGTTTGAAGGACTTGAGCGACCATAGGAATGGTCGCAAAGGTCAAAGCAATGTGAAGTATGCAACGGAAGTTAGCGATTTTTGTTGCTTATATGGGAATCATGGTTTTTTGGTTGCTTATGTGAAAGTCATGGATGATTGTTATGATATTGATAAGATATTTTGATGGACTTGCGAGTTAGATGGCCAAGAAGCAGCTGGAATTGTGCTGGAAATCGTGAAGAAAAAATAAATAGTATTTCATAAACAATATTAATCATACGCATAATATGTCTGATATTTGAATATGCGTATGATTAATATTATTTAAAGTACATGTAGAGTTTGTGCTGAAAATCGAGATGAAAAAATAAAAAATATATTATAAATAATATTAACCATACGCATCATATGTCTGGTATTTAAATATGCATATGATTTATATTTATTACAACGAAATATTAATAAATTGTCTTGTGGATACATTTATGTTTAATTTTAAAACTGTAATTATATTACGTAACAATTTTGCTTGATAATAACGATTTTGGCAAGGAAAGCTCTAATTTTCCATTGGCAACATCAGCTGACGAGTCTCAACTCTCTTTTGTCTCAATGCCAAAACACGTACGGCGCAGGCTGCTAGTTCGAATCCCAAATCGGTCATTTGATTTATTCAATAACCAAATTTTTAGTTTGTTGTCTAATATATGTTTTACCTTGCCTTAAAATAGAAACAATCAATGAACATTCCAATCTAATTAATATTAATCATACGTTTTAAAATAATCGACGCAATACGTATGATTAATATTGATTCATATTATTTATTTATATATGCATTGTGTATGATATTAAAATCGTATGACCCTGTACTAACCTTTGCGAATGCATAGGCTCTTTGGTTACCATATAACGATTTTGGCAAGGAAACTTCTAATTTGCCATTGACAACATCAGCTGACGAGTCTCAACTGTGTTTTGTCTCAATGACAAAACACGTACGGCGAAGGCTTCCAGTTCGAATCCCAAATCGGTCATTTGATTTATTCAATGACCAAATTTTTAGTTTGTTGTCTAATATAAGTTTTACGTTGCCTTAAAATAGAAACAATCAATTAACATTCCTATCTAATTTATATTAATCATACGTATTAAAATAATCTACGCAATACGTATGATTAATATTGATTCATATTAATTAATTATATATGCATTGTGTGTGATTTTAAAATCGTATGACCCTGTACTGACCTTTGCCAGTGCATCAGCTCTTTGGTTACCATATAACGATTTTGGCAAGGAAAGCTCTAATTTGCCATTGGCAACATCAGCTGACGAGTCTCAACTGTCTTTTGTCTCAATGACAAAACACGTACGGCGAAGGCTTCCAGTTCGAATTTTAGTTTGTTGTCTAATATATGTTTTACGTTGCCTTAAAATAGAAACAATCAATTAACATTCCAATTTAATTAATATTAATCATACGTATTAAAATAATCTACGCAATACGTATGATTATTATTTATTCATATTTATTAATTATATATGCATTGTGTATGATATTAAAATCGTATGACCCTGTACTAACCTTTGCGAATGCATCAGCCCTTTGGTTACCATATATGTCCCTATGTCCTGGAAAGAAATGTGAGGGTAACCGTCAAATCTTTCGCTATCTCCACCAGACACAACCGGCATTCTTGAACATGTTGTCTGCTTTCTCGAAGTATCTGAAAGCCGCTTTTAGTTACTAGTAAGTAAATAAATATGGTTCTGGATTTGTTCTACGTTTATGTTAATGACCGCTATTTCAGCCTGAACAATGTCTGAACAGTAGCCTTATCGACAGCTACCAATTCAACTCCTCCTCTGAAAAGATTCCACAGGCCAGTCTTTCTCTAAATTTCGATACGTCCGTGAAAATTAGGATGAAATCTTTCCCAAAGTAGGGACCGGCCATGACATGATTGATTGTTAGAACACGCGACTATCATGCGGGAGATACCGGGTCTGATTCCCTCCTTTACATTTTTCTTTCTCTGCCGGAGGCCTTGATGTTGTCTCAGCCTTGATGTAGTCGACAGCAACTTAGCAGTATAGTGTCGAGTCAATCGGCATGTCTGGTAAAAGCTTCTCAAACAGTGACGTTCGCATTCGTCGATAAACAAGTTGGTGCGGAATCTATAAAAAGGAAAGCGTGTTTATTCACAACAACGCGAGCAGCTATTCCATACCTCATTCATGGAGTTTAAAGGGATATTAGGTAAAGTTTAAGTCTTAACCAAAGTATCATAGTAAGTTCTGTCCTGGAGTGTTACTCATAAAACCCCGATCGATAACAGGTTCTGGTTCGGTATAATCCGTGTGACACTTTACTTTTCAATCGACCCTGTGCCACAATGCTCTCATGGTGTCTAAATGCATTGCGGTGTTTATGGCTATCCTTTCGCCTTAATTTCTAAGGAATCGTGAACAGTGCCTTTGTTGGAGTAGTGCTAATGTCCCGGAGATGTTTAGTAACCGGTGTACCATAAACGCCAAAAGTATTACTGTCCCAGTCTTCCATAGTATACTTATCATCAGTACGTAGGGATTTGTCATTAGCGACTGTTAGTGTTATATGAACAATATGTTCTTTTTATATATGCGATGGTATTGTAATAACGTTTTTGAAACAGCTTTTCCCTCTGCATCAGTTATACTGCAGGATATATCTTATGCTTCAGCTAAAGATATTAGGCAATAACTCAACATTGAAGTTCAGTGTAGACTTATCATCTATAGAGTCTGGACAATAGGAAGATAGTCGTTTTGCATTTGCTTTTTAATCTGATATCACTTTTCCCTTGAACGTATTATAAATATGACAAGATTTTTGTTTCTCTACAACGTATGATTAATATAAATAGGTTTTGGTTTCTCTATAACGTATGATTAATAAAAATTTAAATTGGTATTTTTTTAAATGGTTATGGCGTTAACCATCTTAAATGTTTTTAAGTGTATGAACGTATGAGTTATAATGAAACAATTTAAATTATTACATTATTTATAATTATTTTATTGCGCAATTCTTTAACTTCTGACACCCGGAGCGTATGATTGATATTATTAATACACATTAGTAAACATTGTCCAAAACTCCGGAACGTATGATGAATTTAAATTGCATACAATTTAAATTATTACATAATTTCTAATTATTTTATTGTGGAGTTACCTAACTTTTTAGTGAACTTTTTTCAAAACTCCAGAATGTATGATGAATTTAAATTATTTTGTTATATGATTACAAGACCCAGGTTCTTACTTTTGTATTTGCTTTTTCATCTGGTGTCACTTTCCCCTTGAACGTATGATTAATATTAATAAATTTTGATGATTAATAAAATTATATTATTGTTACTAAATAACGTAAGATTAATTAAAATAGATGTCTTAAAGCTGGCTGACTGGTTTTTAAAATAGTTTACAGGACTGATTGGCGTGTCACATTTTTTTAGCGCTAACCAGCTTGTATATTAATAACTACATGAACGTATGAGTAATATTGAAACAATTTAATATTACAACATTTCTTCTAATTATTTGATGGCTCTGAAACCCGGAGCATATGATTGATATTATTAATAGACATTAGTAAACATTTTCCAAAACTCCAAAACGTATGATGAATTTAAATTGCGTTGTTATATGACTAAATAACCCTGGAGCTTACATATTAGTTTTGTATTTAATATGATGTCATTTTCACCTTGAACGTATGATTAATAGTAATTAATTCTTGTTTCCCTGTGACGTATGATTATTATCAATATAATTTTATTTGTCTATAACGTATGATTAATATTTTGGTGTATATCTGGTTGTTACTTTCACCTTGAACGTATGATTAATATCAAAAGATTTTTGTTTCTCTAAAACGTATGATTAATATAAATAAATTTTTGTTTCTCTATAAAGTATAATTAATAATATTACCTAAGATAATCATACGCCACCATATAACAATATAAAAATATAGCAAATTCCCCTATACGATGCTTACTTATATCAATTCGATATTAAATTATTATGGCATGTAATTTGACAAAACATATGATGCAGAACTTCTACTTTTTGGGGCTACTTTCAAGTGCAGTTCTCAGAATAGAGTCCCAATATCATGTGTTGTACTGTGTAAGTTTTGTGTAATGTTGTTTAAACAATAATATTAGATTTTTTTTTTGGAAATTGACTGTGATGTCAGCTTTAATGCGAACGTATGATTAATATTAGTTTAATTACACATTTAAAAAAAACTCACAAAAATATTGTGTTATTTTTTGAATTCATATAAACAACAGTATTGAGCTTCCCTCGATATTTCTCATGTCTTCCATTCTCTACCTTTTTCTTTAGTGATTTCTTTTGTTTTATTCTATACACTCTGGTGTCAGCTTTCCTCTAAACGTATGATTAATATTCATTCAACTTAATTTTAAAATTAAACTTGATTAAAATTCTGTGAAGTTTTGAAATTTTTGTTTTTTTATGCAAATTTTTTGTTTATTCTATTCACTGCGTATGATTAATATTAATTCAATTTAATTAACAAATTACAAATTATTGAAACACAACAACATTGAGTAATTATTTATAGAATTCATATTAACAACAGTATTGAGCTTTTCTCGATATTTCTCATGTCTTCATATATTTATCATATCTCTACTTTTTTCTTCATTGATTTGTTTTCTTTCATTATATACACTCTTGTGTCCGCTTTGAACGTATGATTAATATTAATTCAACTTAATTTTATTAAACCCTTGATTGAAATGATATAAAGTTTTGAAATTGTTGCGTTTTTTCTCTGGTGTCTACTTTTTCAAACGTATGTTTATATATTATCTCAACTTAATTAACAAATTACAATTTATTGAAACACAAAAATATTGAGTTATTTAAAGAATTCATATAAACAAGAGTATTGAGCTTCTTTCGATATTTCTCATGTCGTCCAGTATCTACTTTTTTAGTTTTATTGATTTCATTTGTTTTATTCTATACACTTTGGCGTCAGCTTTTCTTTGAACGTATGATTAATATTAATTCAACTTAATTTTATTAAACCTTTTATTAAATTGCTATAAAGTTTTGAAATTTTTTTTGGTGTTAGCCTTTCTTCGAACATACAATAAATATTAATTCAACTTTATTTCCAAACTACTCAAAAAAATATACAAAAATATGGAGTAATTTTGAGCCTCTCTCTATATTCGCATGACGTCTCGTCTCTGCATTTTTCTTTATTTACATCTTAGATGTTATTCTATACACTCTGGTGTCAGCTTTTCTTTGAACGTATGATTAATATTAATTCAACTTAGTTTAATTACAAATTACTAAACAAAACACAATGTATGGTGCGTATGATTGACTTTAATCTTTATGAGATCAACATTTAGCGTATGATTGATGGCAATTATATATTAGGGCCTTGTGATAAGTTGCTTGACGTATGATTGATATTAATTCTAAAGCCATATATATTTATTCAAGTTAATCACAACAATTATGACTTAAAATATGTGGCGTATGATTGTTATTAATTATGTTGGCTAAGCAACTGAGTTTTATAGGGCGTATGATTGATATGTGTCATTGTTTGATCAACAGTTGGCGTATGAATAATATAAATTACAATAAATTAAACATAGAGGTGTTACTATAATTATTAAATTAAATTATTTATTCTATTCAAATTTTAAATTACTCAAAAACACAAAAATATTGAGTTATTTATAAAATTCATAAACGATATGTTGTAGGTGTTGTAGTCATGCGTCTTAAGTATCTACACAATTATTACCATAATAGTCCACAGTCTCGTCTGAGTAATTTGTTTCAAAACAAGTATTTCTAGCCGAAAATTATATGTCCCATGACGACAAAGTTGCAACTTGAATTGATGGAATCATGCACACACACACACATACGCTTTAATGGAAACAACATGTTGAAATGCTTATGCTACTTAAAGGACTTTCAACTAGAGAGCACAGAGTCATCAGACAGCACTAAAGGCTACCAAAATGTATAAATGCTATCATCAATGCTGACGTTGATGTACCAATGCCTGACAAGGCACTGTTACTAATTAACAAATATATTGCCCTGTCTGCACGTAGCATAAGAAATTGTTAGCACATGCCATTAGTTGTCAGCTAAATAAATTGCAAATATTTTTGTATATTCTTAAGATACTTTTTTGTTATTGTTGCTATGCTTAACAACACACACAGAACTGGGTTAATTTTTATAATGAAGCACTCGCGCCTTGCTCGCCTTTGTATAAGCCAAGAAAAGTGAGCAGCTATAGAAGATGAATGATGAAAGATTTGATTATACCTTGACACACAAAAAAAAAGGAGAGCAAAATATCTTGATGCAACATCTACATGATGTGGTAGGCAAATAAACACAGCTTTCTAGTATCACCACCACAGCTGAGACTCTTGGCTGCCACTCACACATATATACACACACACTTGTTTTATATTATGCACAAGATTTTATGTGTGTTTGTGTGTGCGTTTTATGATTTTGTTTTTTATTAAATTAATTTGTTTAGGCAGCACATTCAGCACATTCATTTAGAGTAGAGCACAAGGGGCTCTTAACGTAGCAGATATTTAATGTTAATAGACTTTTAACATGCTTAGACTTGTTTATAAGGCAGCAGCAGTAGCAATACCACTTAGCTCCTTAACCTCCTGAAGCGCCCCTTAAGGTATGCCATAAATATAGCTAAGTAGTGTATTTGCAGCGGTTGTATAATATCCACATCCCGGTGCGTGTTGGTATGTGTGTTGGGTTTGGAAGAGGAAGGGGGTGCTTTATGTGTGCCGCCGGCATAAAGTGTTAATGACTTCATAGAAGAATGTTTAGAACATTCGCGCTCAAGTATGTTGTTAATTTGTTGAAACGTGCGAAAAACAACGTGTAATATCAAGTACATTATAATTTAATAGAAAACGAATAGCGTGTAATCGGCAGTATGCTATGCTTTACATTATATATGAATATACTTAAATATAAAAATATGGCGAGATGGCAAAGACATCAGCTTTGCAGTTAAACTGTATTTATCGAATATTCATAAATTACTCATTAGTGCTGGGTAACGTATGATAATTATTAATTTTAAGTCTCGTAACAATATGGCGTGTTATGGTGCGTATGGTTAACTTAAATCATTATAAGATCAACATTTGGCGTATGATTGATAACAATAGAATATGCTAATATTATTAATTTGAAATCACTTAACATAATGCAACAAATATGATTCCGTTCACTCTGGTGTGTACTTTTTTTTCAAACGTATGATTAATATTAATTCAACTTAATTTAATTACGAATTAATAAGTAAAAAATATATGAATTTTATTTTATAAAATTCATATAAACAACAGCACTGAGCTTCTCTCGATATAACTCATGTCACTTAACAATATTGCGTGTTGTGGTAAGTAACTTTAACCTTAATTACATCAACATTTGGCGTATGATTGATAACAAAAGAATATGATAATATGATTAATTTGAAATCACTTAACATAACACACGAAGTATGATTCCGTTCACTCTGGTGTCTACTTTTTTCGAACAAACATATGATTAATATTATTGCAACTTAATTTAATTATAGAGTTATAAATAACTCCAAAATATTAAGTTATTTTATAAAATTCATATTAACAACAGTATTGAGCTTCTCTCGATATTTCTTATGCCTTTCCATCTTCACTTTTTTCCTTCATTGATTTCTTTTACAAAATAATTTTTTATTCGATGAACCCTGGTGTCTACTTTATTTCAAACGTATGATAAATATTAATTCATCTAAGTTTAATTACAAATTACAAAAAAAAACACAATATATGATGCGTATGATTGACTTTAATGATTATAAGATCAACATTTGGCGTATGATTGATGGTAATACAATATAACGACCTTGTGATAAGTTGCGTGGCATTTGGTGGATATTAATTTTGATGTTGCATATATTTTTTCAAATTTATAGCAACAATCATGGCAATAAATATATGACGTATGATTGTTATTAATTACGTTGGCTGAGCAATATGGTTTTATGGAGCGTATGATTGATATGTGTCATTGTTTGATCAACAGTTGGCGTATGAATAATATAAATTACAATAACTTAAAGAAAACTTAGTGAAGTTTTAACGAGTCATGCTATAATTATTTAATACGTATGATTATTATTAATTAAAACTAGAAAGGTAGCGAGGCTATCATACCCTTAACCATTTGTAAAAAACTTTGAAAAGACACTTAGGCTGTTATGTTTTGTGATCACAGCTATGTTTTGTATTATTATATTATATAAAATTTTTTGTTTATTTTTTTTATTATATTCTCATGTTTATACTTATAAAATTCTCAAAATCTTGTTGTGTATCTTAAAACAAACAGCAAACAATCATTAATTCTTGTTAGTAACAGTCTGGTGCCTTTTTACAATGAGATCCTTAATCGGCTACCATGGCCCTGCTGCACGTGTCCTTCACACCCCCCCACCCACCTTATGGCCATAGCGTTATTATCCTTAAAGAGCGCTCCAAACACAAAAAAAAAAAAAACAAAAAACATTAAGCATTTCATTTCGTTTTTTGTTGTTGTTTGTACACCAATCTAAAGTTTTTTTTTTGCTACGCAGTTGTCGCCACGACCAATTGCATTGCTTTGCTGTTGGCTGTTATAAGATTTATATTCTCTTTTTTCAACATTGGCTAAAACATAATTTGATTTTACGGTTGAGTAATATAGATTTTCATGAAAAAAGCAATATGTTATAATAAAAGCTAAGGGATGTTTTCGCCTCGCATAAACAACATATTTGGTACGTATAACACGTGCTCTATAAAATCATTGGCATTTTATAAGTTTTAATGAAAATGATAAAGTCCTGCGTTTATTAAAGAGTTTGTCAATCATATAGATAAGGGGAATTCGAATTTCATAATTGTATAATTAACTTTGAATAATTTAAAGTTAGTAAACATGGAATTAACTTTGATAACTTGTAATTTGTTGAGTCAGAAATTTAATTTAAAGTTTCTGGCAAATATTTTTTTTAATTTAACAAAATCCATAAAATTTTCCCGCATATGATTAATATTAATTTCTATGTTCATTTTCTGTGACGTATGGTTGATATTATTTTGACAGCACTTTTTCTGTGACGTAAAATTTGTAACGTATGATTAATAAAAACTATAATTAAACAAATTGTAACTTATGTTGACAATTTGGACGTTTATATAAACACAGCTGAATTATAAATCTTCTTCTGTATATGGAAATCCGAATCTTACCAATAAAATGTAAGAACTTTGTAGCGTGGCGTATGATTGATATTAATTCTATAGTCATATATAATTATTCAAATTAAAAGCAACAATCATGGCTTTAAATATGTGACGTATGATTGTTATCAATTATGTTGGCTAAGCAATAACGTTTTACGGAGCGTATTGTTGATGTGTGTCATTGTTTGATCAACAGTTGGCGTATGAATAATATGAATTCCAATAACTTCAAAGAAACATAGTGAAGTGTTACGAGGCATACAAAATAATTAATTACGTATAATTATTATCAATTAAATTGACTTACACAGCATGATGTGTTATGGTGCGTATGATTTATTGTTAGTCATTATTTGAACATCAAGTCACATCAAGTTTAGACAAATCAGCACTATTACCTGGACTATTCCACGAAGATTTTGTTGCCCATTATTGAGATAATTTTTGAAGACAATGTTCGAGATGTAGCAGTTTTATCCATTCGTACAACGCACAGTGTCGTGAGGGCGGCCAAAAATGAAAAATATCACTGCACTAGTTTTTAAAAAAGGTTGATGTCGTTGTACAAACAACACTTCATTTATGCTAAATCAAAAAGAATTTTGAAAAAATGTTATATTTCCAAAAAGTTATGAGTATTCAAAGTTAATAGTTGTAGTAAAGAAAATATCGATATATAAAAATGATAAAAATTAGGCAAATTTAAATCGGTAAGTTAAAATAAAAACTGTCGGTAAAACAGTATAATTTACGATTGGATAAACTTGTTAGAATATAATGATATGGAAACTCGGTTTTCTGGCTCGTTTGGTGGGTCATATGTGGTTTGCCGTTATACCGAATATAAACAAAAAGCGAAAATCGAAATTGTTAAAAACATTCAAGTTCAGTGGAGTGTAAAAAAAAAAACATCAAAAAACACTTTTTTAATATTTTAATATAATATTTGGGCAAGTGTGCAGAGTTTAAAAAAGTAAGTTTCTCGTCCCCCTTCTTCCCCCTTTCATTTATTCTTTAAATTTTCAGTGTCGAGACAGGTGAAAATTCGAGATTTTTTTAATATTTGGCTTAGGCATCGTACTCCAAGTGCTGCCCTGTTAGAAGTACTCATGTATTTAGAAGAAAAGTTAAAGTTAAAACTAAATGGGAAGATGAATAAAGAAATTCAATTTATATTATTAAAAATAAAAACTAATTGGCAAAGGTGTCACTACATGAGAGAGAGGTTTGAAGAAAAGTTCGGATCGTGGTCGCGAGTCAACCAATAAGAATTTAATTGAAAGAATGATTTTGCAGTCTGAACCAAATATTACTATTCATAGAAAAGCAAATAATAAGAAGGCTATCTTATCCAAAGTGAATCCCACACTGAGGAATGTTCTGAAACTATAATAGCAGAAAATTTGTTAACTCAATACGAATCGAGTGATACGGATTATGACAGCTTTAGTGAATAAGCAAAAATATTTAGTTTTATTTATTTAATCATTTCCCTAATATTTTGTTAATGAATAATAATGAATTTTAAAAATATCTGTTTCTTCTCTCTTATTAAATATATTAATAGTAATTATCAAATGAAAAAAAAAATATTTATAATATATATAGAGAATGATTTTCTTATTTGGTATCAAGGACATATGGGATGCAGACGTGTTTTGTAAGATAATTAAATGAAATTAAATATACTAATCAAAAATACATCAAGTACAAATCGAGCCGTTTTGTTCAATTGCAAGAACAATTTTCGAATATATAAGTTTTTTTATTTCAGGACATATGGGAGGTGGGCGTGTCCTTTGAGATAATTTCATATAACTCACCACAGTTATCAGCTATATATTAGAGACAAATCGAGTCAAATTTGGTTCAATTCCAACAACAATTTTGGAAAATATAACTTTTTTCATTTCAGGATATATGGTAGGTGGGCGTGTCCTTGAGATAATTTCATATAACTCACCACAGTTATCAGCTATATACTAGAGACATATCGAGTCAAATTTGGTTCAATTCCAACAACAATTTTGGAAAATATAACTTTTTATCATTTCAGGATATATGGGAGGTGGGCGAGTCCTTGGGCTGATTTTCGCAAAACTTCGTTTTTTTCATTTCCTACTTATAATAGTACTGTGTACCAATTTTTATTCCTCTACGATAACTCCTTCTATTTTTGGCCGCCGTTTATATGAAAACACGACACTGTGCAACGTATCCAAGCCAGCGCATTTGGTCCACTTGAAACGGCTTAACTATGTCGATGTCATTATACAACTGATACAGCTTATTATTGATACGATGACGGTACTCAATAAATATATTGGAAAATATTTTCTCTCGCAGACTACCAAAATAGATCTGCTTGATCTGCATGACAGGTTGGATCAGTGTCTGCTTGAGTTGGATCTGTATTCGTCAAGATAGGGCTTTGTCAGTAAATCGCTTGATAAGAGCATATACTGGCAGTGTCTCTTGATTTCCAGGGTCTAATTTTTAGTTTTGTTTACGGCGTAGCCAAAGTAGATAAAATCATCTACCACTTGCAACACAACGTGCCAAACGAGTAAACTCCTCTCACGTTGAAACACCAGTTCCACTTCTGCCGATTGCTTTTTAATGCTCGAAACAGTCTCAGTAACATCCCGGAGTTCTCGGTCAATGATGTATATATCATCGGCATACGAGCAGCATGTGTGTTTTTTATTAAAGACAAGTACTATCTGTATACCAAATTGTAACTTTCTAGGGCTAAATTACAAATTGGCCACACCTAGTGGAGGACCTATGCATCACTTGAAAGAAATTAAGAAGAAAAAGACACCCAATCCTCCTACTGGCCGAAATTTTGTAATTGTTGTACCCAGTACTGTATAGTAGGGTGGGTCGATAAAAAAAGTTGTGCCGGTCACCCCCTACAATGAAAGATAATTTAAAAACGAATTCAAAAAAAAAATTTAAACCTCTGTAACTTTTTTGTTTATGAATAAAAATATATACTGTAAAAGAGAAAATATCATGGAATTTAAAAAACTTTTTTATCGTTGCAAAAAAAATTTGACTTAGGGGGGTAAAAACCGAGATTCCGGTAGAAACTTCTAGAACTTTACGTCGGAGTCAAAAGTGATCAGAGAAGAAAATGTAGCTGTTGTCAGTCCAAAAACATTGATATGTCACACATTACAATCGGACTATAAATGGAGACACAGGAAACAAAAAACCCAAATGCGCGGAGTCAAGGGGCGTGGCAAAAAAAAATAAAAAAAATTTTTGAATTCGTTTTTAAATTATCTTTCATTCTAGGGGGTGACCGGCAAAACTTTTTTTATTTGTATGAAGTACGACCCACCTTACTGTATAGTACATAACATATTACGTTTTATCTTTCTAGAGCTTAAATTAAGTTGTTCCACGCCCCTTTCGACCAATGATTGAAAATAAAAATTTAATCTGCACATTTATTTCTCTAGGATTAGAATATAGTTTTGTCACGCTCTCTGATCTTAATAAAAAATTTCGTCTGCATACTCATAATTGTGTTGCAGAGTCCTATCAGGACTATACAATATAATATCTCTCTAGGACTTAAAACAATTTGGCCATGACCAATGCTCTAAAATTTAAATTTCGTCTACGGATTCATATTCGTGTATTTTTTTTTGTATAGATGCTACCAGTCGTGTAATAATCATACGCACCATGACGTCTGATTATTACATAACCCAGACACAGAATTTCAGACGTATGATTAATATTAATTACATTATGAAATAAGTTAATTGAGACTAAACATAAAAAGTATACGTCTATGTGCCAAATGTGCTCTGTAAATTAATATCACTCATACTCATAATTTTACAAACTAGCAGACACTTCTTCTTGATCCTTACAAAGTACAACATTTTTCAGCTCATTGATTTGGGACTAAATTCTGAGAACTGCACGTGAAAGTAGCCACAAAAAGAAGAAGTTCTGCATCATTCGTTTTGTCAAGTTACATGCCATAATAATTTAATATCGACTTAAAGTTAGTAAGTATCGTATAGGGTAATTTGTCACGTTTTAGCCTCTTTTGTTTGGCATAACTCGAGAACCACTAGTCCGATTTAACTTAAACAAATTTACAAAAAATTAACAATAACAGTTTCTATAATCTGTTCATATAACGTTTCCCTACATAAGCAACGGTTTCACTTTTCCAATCAGTAAATGATTTTGAACTGGGTTTATATTGTAGTAGTTACAATAAAACTGTTGTAATGCGTGGCGTATGATTAACGTGGTATCTTACTAATGATAATCATACGCCACCATATAACAATATACTATACTTCTAACTTCAAATCGATATTAAATTATTATGGCATGTAATGTGACAAAACGAATGATGCAGAACTTCTTCGTTATGGGGCTACTTACACGTACAGTTCTCAGAGTTGAGTCCCAAACTCATGTGTTGTACTATTCTTAGATGCCTTTCGAATACGTCAAACATTATCTTGAGTACTAAGGTGAGCATATTCAATAACAAGCATCCTATTGTACGGCAGTGAATCCTGGTGTCCTTACGTGAGATGAACTTAATTCAGGCCTGAGTAGCATACTTCGAGTATTGTGGCCATGTACCATCAGAAATGTTGAACTATGGCATATAAGCAGTCAAGCCCCTAACGCCGATGAAATCATAAGACGATGGTAAATCGATATTTATCGTTATGCAGAATATTAATCATACGCTCAGTAGGCCAATTGATATTAATCTTACGCTGAGTTAGTAAAGTCAAGGGACTTAAAGTAAATAAATATCATTGGGGGAAAATTTAAAAAAAATGGCTATGACAGACTCACAATTAATAAAAGTACTTCAATTTGTATAAAGATGTTATTTTAATTTCTCATTTTGAATACACTTTAGAATTACTAGATAATAATCTATAACATACTACAACCAAATGCTATTTATGTTAATTATACGCTCAGTTGATAAATTGATATTAATCATACGCTGAGTTAGTAAAGTCAACTAACTTAAAACTAATAAATATAAATCATACGCATTGGGGGAAAATAGAAAAAAAATGCTATGACAGACTCACAATTAATTAAAGTACTTAAATATGTGTAAAGGTGTTATTTAAATTTCTCACTTTGAATACACTTTAGAATTACTAGATAATAATCTATAACATACTACAACCAAATGCTATTTATGTTAATCATGCGCTTAGTTGGTAAAATGATATTAATCATACGCAGAATATTTCTCATACGCTTAGTTGGCCAATTGATATTAATCATACGCTGAGTTAGTAAAGTCAAGGAACTTAAAATTAATAAATATCAATCATACGCATTGGGGGAAAATAGAAAAAAATGGCTATGACAGGCTTACAATCAATAAAAGTACTTAAATATGTATAAAGATGTTATTTTGGTTTAAATTTTTGCTTACACTCAAGAATTACTAGATAATAATTTATGACAGACAAAAACCAAAGGCTTTTTATATTAATCATACGCTCAGTTGGTAAATTGATATTAATCATACGCAGAATTTTATTCATACGCCTAGTTGGCCAATTGATATTAATCATACGCTGAGTAAGTAAAGTCAACTAATTAAAAACTAATAAATATCAATCATACGCATTAGGGGAAAATAGAATAAAACGGCTATGACAGACTCACAATTAATTAAAGTACTTAAATATGTATAAATATGTTATTTTGATTTAAATTTTTGATTACACACAAAAATTACTAGATAATAATTTATGACAGACTAAAACCAAAGGCTTTTTATATTAATCATACGCTCAGTTGGTAAATTGATATTAATCATACGCAGAATATTACTCATACGCCTAGTTGGCCAATTGATATTAATCATACGCTGAGTTAGTAAAGTCAAGGGACTTAAAAGAAATAAATATCAATCATACGTCTTGGGGGAAAAATAGAAAAATGGGCTATGACAGATTCGCAATTAATTGGAGTACTTAAGCTAGATAATAGATGAGCTTTGATAGCAAATTCTTCTCGTTTAAATGGCAATAAAATATTTTCCACAAGAGAATTCATGGTTGGAATTTTCCAAAATTTCAGATATATGTTAGCATTTAAGTACTTAGTATCTAGTTACTTTTCCTTATATACATATTTGTACATTTTGATGATTCCCTAGAATTGTAAGGCAACTTTTACATATCTCACTTAGGTTTTTGTTAATTCATAACAACTTTATCTGTCTCACCAATGATGGCTTATCCATCGCCCTCCAACTACCTAGTAAAAATGTAAATGTCAATAGCTACCAATTACAGTAGATTTGTAAACATAATTCCATTACAGCATAAGGGATTTCATGGAATACAACAAATATTGCCTTAATCCAATGTCCCAACGTAATATAAGAGAGAGAGAGAGAGAGAGAACTGGAGCTTAACACTGGCTAGCCAATTAAGCAGTAACATTTCTATTATCACTGTGATGTTTTATAATCAAATTATTCAACAGATAATTTCCGTTTCAAATCAACTTTAAATTGCCAGGAACTGTAATGCTGTAACAGGCAATTACAGCAGCAGTTTTCTCAAACCTCACTTCCCAACGCCCACAGGCAAATGGTGCTTATAACGTCCCTGGGTGCAGAATGAAGGCGCCATAGACATGTGTAGGACACCATAGAAAAAAAAAGCAAAAACAACAACATAACAACTAAATCAATTAAAATTCGTTTAAATGCCAATGTTTCACAAATGCAGGACAATTTCAAAATAGCAAAATTACCGGAAAGGTCTTGGCAACACCCCCGTCCAGAGGAGCGTAGTTATTAAGGCACAGATGAAAACAATTTCCAGCGATACACAGCAAATATGTAGTTGTAAACGGAATTTATTTTATACACATTTTTTAGCATGACAACACACACACATATAAAATTTACATACAAACCAATCTAAACCTTAAGTGTTATCTAGAAAGGCAAAGCTATAACGGTGAGGGATAAGGAGTCACGACTAGAACAGCAAAAAGAGAAAACAATCAAGCAATCAAACAATTAAATAAATGCATTTTAAAATTTCAACACATACACAGGCATTTGATTGTAAGCAGCTAACACAAGGACAACAACAAAATACGAAACGTTAAAGGCACAACAGCATCGACAAACAAACAATTGTTATTAGTTATTACAACAATCGTTGTCAATCAATGCCCAGTAATGGACAGCTATGCAAAGTTAATATATATTTTTGTATAGCTTTGCAGCTTTATCAAACCTCTATTAAGATCTAACTCCTCTACCTCTTCTACATTATAGATGTTTTCAACAGTTACTTTGTATTTGTATTTGTTGTTTAATTGTTGTGCCCAAATCCTTAAGATGCCTGCCATATTGTGTGTGTGTGTGTATGTCTTGAATCCTTTCCATTCTAGCAGCTGACTCATCTATTTCGTATGGCCTTTCTAAAGCAGTCCACAAATATTTACTTTGCCAGTTATTTACTCAATAAAAGCTATTACTTTTTGTTTTTGCTTAATTGATATCAATAAACCTGTATTTACTTTGACAATTAGAAATGATAAATAAATCTATAAATTACTTAAGACTCAATATTGCAATGTTAAGATAACAAGAGTTTTTGAATTTTGCAAATTGTTAAAGGATTTAAAATGTTATTTAAGTTAAAGAGAAACTTAAAATGGATAAATATCAATCATACGTATTGTGGAAAATGTAAAAAGGCTTTGACAGATTTACAATTAACTGGAGTACTTAAATATGTATAAAGAAGATTTAGAATTACTTAAATTTCAAAAGTTGTTTATACTCAAGGATTACTAGATTAAAATCTATAATAGACTAAAGCTAAGCTATTGCTATTAATCATACGCTCTGTTGGTAAATTGGTATTAATCTTATGCAGAATAGTAATCATACGCTTAGTTGGCCAATTCTTAT
>OZ035882.1:143184602-143333176 GCA_964034835.1 Muscina levida
TATATTTTTATATTTTTATATTTTTATATTTTTATATTTTTATATTTTTATATTTTTATATTTTTATATTATTATATATTTATATTTGTATATTTTTATATTTTTATATTTTCATATTTTTATATTTTTATATTTTTATATTTTAATATTTTTATATTGTTTTTTTTTCATTTTTTAATACTTTGTTCTTCTCCTTTAAATTTCATGAGACATTTATGGTATTTATGTATTGTTGTCCTTTGTATCAAAGAAGATAATTTTTACGGTAAAAGATATTGGTGAAGGGAACTAAAAAAATCTCCGAAACTTTCTTAGAAACGACAAATATTAAAGGTAAAAAAAAAACATCGCAAATAAATCTAAATAAATTACATCTTATCCTTTGTTGTCTTTTGCTAAATTTCTTTATGTATTAGTTTATATACAAAATGTTTTCAACATTCAGCTGCCTAGCAGCAATAGCAGAAGGTCTTTATATAAATCTTTTTAAATTAAGAAATTTCTTATCATTTCGGACATTTGGGAAATTTATTTAAAATTTACTTTAGTTAAGTTTTCTTTATTTTTATTTGTTGCAATGATAATAAAAATAATTACCTGCTTTTGGGTGTACCGACTTTTTAAATATAGTTTATGTTTTGTCTTCCATTGCATACTTTTAAGAGTTATTTTTTGTAGTACCAACAAAAGCCTCCTTATAGGTGTTACAGAAAGTTTTATGCTTCTATTTATGCATTAAAACTTTTGTTTGAAAATTTGCAAAGTTTCAAGCTATCAAGTTTGGGCAATCGACTTAAAGAGCAATACAATGAGAGCTTTTTCATTAAAATAAAAATTTGTTGGCAAGATTTACTCATGCCGAGACACAAAAGAAAAAAGTCAATAAACTTTACGAGGAACTTATCATAAGACAACAAAGCTTGCAAAGTTATGCAGACTTTGGCCCAGGAGTTAATAAATATATAGATGTTATGTATGTATGTATCATAATGTATATTGTACACATAAGAATAATATGGCAATTTTGTGATAACATACATAACATATTACAACAGATATTTGTCATATGGCTAGATGAATGTCTCAACGGACATGACGCCATTTATTTAAGGCACAGCAATAAAAAAGACCTTCTGCTCCTGCATTTGCCCCGGTCTCTACCCCTGCTAACTCTGCCTTTATTCGGCAGACATTTGATCTTCAAGTGATTTGTTAGGGGGAGAGTAATGACTACAGCCGGAATGCAACAGCTCGTTATCCTTAGCACCACAACAATAAAAGTTATCATCCCCATACTCACTTGCAATTTACTAAATCTCCCTCTCGACAACACGCACGTATGTTCAAAGCTTTAAATGTCTGTGTATATAAGGAATTATGATCATATAGCACATCCTGTTATGTCAGCACATACATCCTTATGCGTTTGTGTATTTATAATCCGCTGTACATGTATGGGTGTGTTGTTCCGACTTGCGAAGACTGAGGATTTGTTAAAGCGCTAGGCTTTTGTCACTTGTCTATACCAGTGTCTACTCCGTGTGTGTGTGTGTTAGTACGCATGAGATTTACTAATGCCCTCGTACAACAGTCAATGTTAGTTAGTTAAATGATATGAAATGTCTTAAATGTTTGTGTGTGTGCTTAAGTTCGAAATAGCGGAATTGCCTTAAATGCATGTCTGGGAGTTGATGCCGCTGTAACTACATGATGTTCATATAAATAATGTTAAGAGCTTTGTCTGTATGTCTGCCATTATATAGCTCTTTCGCATACACAGCCCACATATGTCGACAAATCACATTCACACTAATACCCATTTACCCTCGACACGATGAGTAACACTTATAAATGACTGCAATATTCAAAAATTCCCATTACATATCAATATTTGTCCAAGGGCTTAATCAACATTGCGGTAAAGGATATGTAGAGGGAATGAGATTGAACGAGTAGGGAAAAGAGAGGAAGGAGAAGGACAAAGGTGGGAGTGTAAGCGGAAAATAGTGAGACGAACCCGTCATAGTTGGGTATACAGGTGGCATAGCCATGGTTGGTTGGACCAACTGACTGAAGAAAACACAAAAAAGATTTAAAATATTTATGTCATCGTCCCTGGTGCGGTATTAGCTGATATGTTCTAATTTCTACATGTACACAAAAAAACACTTGGGGCACAAAGCTCATGTTACTTATACTATTTGTGCTATTTCTCATAAGAAAATCTGAAAATATAAAAATATAAAAATATTAAAATATTAAAATATAAAAATATAAAAATATAAAAATTTAAAAATATAAAAATATAAAAATATAAAAATATAAAAATATAAAAATATAAAAATATAAAAATATAAAAATATAAAAATATAAAAATATAAAAATATAAAAATATAAAAATATAAAAATATAAAAATGTAAAAATATAAAAATATAAAAATATTAAAATATAAAAAAATAGAAAAATATAAAAATATAAAAATATAAAAATATAAAAATATAAAAATATAAAAATATAAAAATATAAAAATATAAAAATATAAAAATATAAAAATATATAAATATAAAAATATAAAAATATAAAAATATAATAATATAAAAATATAAAAATATAAAAATATAAAAATATAAAAATATAAAAATATAAAAATATAAAAACATAAAAATATAAAAATAAAAATATATAAAAATATAATAATATAAAAATATAAAAATATAAAAATATAAAAATATAAAAATATAAAAATATAAAAATATAAAAATATAAAAATATAAAAATATTAAAATATTAAAATATTAAAATATAAAAATAAAAAAATAAAAAAATATAAAAATATAAAAATATAAAAATATAAAAATATAAAAATATAAAAATATAAAAATATAAAAATATAAAAATATAAAAATATAAAAATATAATAATATAAAAATATAAAAATATAAAAATATAAAAATATAAAAATATAAAAATATAAAAATATAAAAATATAAAAATATGAAAATATAAAAATATGAAAATATGAAAATATAAAAAGCAGTTAAAAATATAAAAATATGATTAAAACGCAAGGTATTTTTGTGTTTTTAGGAACTCTTCTTCTATAACTCATGAACCTGTGAAAGAAAATACATATTTGATTTTGGTGTTGTTAGTTATATGCCAAAGTAACATTATTATTTGTGTATGTTGACTGTTTTATTAATTTTAAGCAAAGTGTGTGTGAATTACTATTAATTGCACTGCTTGAAATAAATTAATATAAATCATACGTCCTTGAGCGACATAAAGTTTCATTTTAAATTGATGTGCAATTAATATTAATCATACGCAATATGTGAAATAATTTCATATTAATCATACGGCCTAGAGTTTACAAACAAAAGCCGTATTGATTGATTGTTAGATTCTTTCAATTAAAAACAAAGTTTGTATAGAACATGTACTAACCATACTAAGTATGTTAAGCAAATTAATATCAATCATACGTTGTAGAGCTAAAGGAGCTATATAAAGCAGCTCAAGGAAAATTTAAGTACAGAAAAATTTCTTTCTTCATCTTTTTTTTCTCAAACATTTCCATTGCTGCCACTGACATAGTTAATTATAATTATTAAAGTTTTTCATTTGAGCCCTTCAAAATATCTACTGCTTGTGCTGCTCCTTTCCGTTTCTTTAAAATTTCCAAAGCTGCAGAGTTTTTTTATTGCTTATCCCTACCATCTTTGCGCACTGTTACATTATTTTAAGAATTTTGTTTTCTTACTTCATCAGCTATCGGTAATTTCTGTCATTCATGTCATACCATTTATTAAGCAGAAAACCTTGAAAGTTGCTGCTTGCCAAGCTGAAAGTTAAACAAAGCCTTTACGATTTTTAACAAAAACAAAAACTACTTCTAGCCTCGTTTATGCCACCGCCACCACTTTGGTTTGCAACAGCATCTCTTTTTGTTAAAATCCAGCATAATAGTAACAACAAACACTTTAACACCCCGCCGTCTTACACGGCCCCTGTCGAACAAAGACAAAAAAACAGAATCTGATTAAAATCCATCAACAACAGCACTAATACTGTGAAAAGTACGAAGAATGCAAAATAATCTGTGTAGGAATGAGAATGAAATTGAAACTACGGCAGAGGTAGGAAGAGAGGGGTAGAGAGAGAGAGAGAGAGAGAGAGAGTGGGAAAGAAGTAGTATTACATTGTGAAGAATGTAAAATGGCATAGCTTACAAAAAAAAAACGCCAATGAAAGAGTGACACAAAACAACGACATCTCACATCAAATGAATGAAAAGTGGAATTGTACAGAAAATGTGGAAAACAAGTCCTTAAGATACTTTCGCAGAAATGCTTGCTACGAATAGCGTGGCGATGGCATGTCATAAGAAAATTCATTCATTTAAGTAATTTTCATTTTGATGACGTATAATGTGGATTAAAAGAGTCTTTTTTATGCCTACAAACAATATCACATTGTGTTTATTACACAACAAATTAAACGAAATTAAAATACTAAAGGAGATAATATTAAGAGGAAAAGGAGCACAACAGTATTAAATATAATGCCAAGTAAATTGATATGTGCTGGAGGCGGGGGATCTGAAAGGATAGCGTGATAGCTTTAAAAGGTAATAGAGCTGTTATTAAATGTGTTTCATATATTGATTGGTTTTTAGTCAGAGCAATTTATTTTAAAAAATTATAAATGTTCGTACTGTTATTGCTCAAATTACACAAATCGTCAACATAACACAGTACAACACATTTGGGACTCTATTCTGAGAACTGCACATGAAAGTAGCCCCAAAAAGATGAACTTCTGCATCATGCGTTTTGCCAAGTTACATACATGCCATCATAATGTTATATCGATTTGAAGTTAGTAAGTATCGTATATGAGAATTTGTCACATTTTAGGCCCTTTTGTTATATTTTTATACGGTGGCGTATGATTAACATAAGTTCTATTCGACGTAAATCATACGCAATGGGGTACATCAGTTTTATTGTAACTGCTACCAAATAAATCCAGTTCAAAATCATTTGATAAATGGAAAAGTGAAATTGTTCGCTATGTAGGTAAACGTTATAGGAACAGATTAAAGGAATTGTAGTTCTTAATTTTTTTTTAGTTTGTTTCAGCTTTCTCGATTTATGTGAAACATTACTATCAAACTTCTAATCGATGTTAAATTATTATGGCATGGAATTTGACAAAACGAATGATACCGAACGTCTTCTTTTTGAGACTACTTTAACGTGCAGTTCTCCGAATTGAGTCCCAAATGGATAAGCTGAAAAATGTTGTACTGTGTAATATTTGATCTTTGTCATGTAACATTTAGATTAATTTTAGCTGTCAAAATATTTAATAAATATTTAAATATTTAATATTTAATATGACTGACTTTGTAATAATAATAATATTACTCTTATGTTTTGCAGTAGGTAACTCATTGAGACCATCAGTTCTTCTACGGTTTGGGTTTTAGCACTATTTTTAGGCATCATTCTAATCCAGGAAACAACGAAAAGTTTGATTTACACTTTCATTCAAAATTCCCATTAATTTATCAGCTCTCAGCAGGAGAGTTTTATTTGCTTCCTATAAATAATAATCCTAAAAATATGCAACACTTATTGTTATACCTCATATGTGATATATTACCACTAACATCTTGTCATCTTGTAGTATGAAAACGCAATATTTGATCTTTAGCAAACAATATTTTGAATAATTTTAGTTGTCAAAATATTTAATATTACTCATACGTACACATACCAGTGTTCTGATCGGCTGTGTAACTATAATAAAATTACTCATATAACTGCAGGTAACTCATTGACATCGTCAGTTATCCTACGGTTTAGATTTTAATTGTTATTTTTAGACCTTGTTTGATTTACACTTTCATAGAAAATTCCCATTTATTTATCAGCTCTCAGCAGAAGAGTTTTATTTGCTCCCTATAAATAATAATCCTAAAAATATGCAACACTCATTGTTTTACCTTATAAATCTGCTATATTAACACGAACACATGAAACGTTTGCAGATGTTTTTTTTTTTATTTCAAGTTACTATAAATCTATGTGATTTTACTCTTTATGATATTACTCATACGTATAACTGCAGGTAACTCATTGACATCGTCAGTTCTCCTACGGTTTGAGTTTTTGCACCATTTTTATGCCGCCTTCTAATCAAGGAAATAACGAAAAGTTTGATTTACACTTTCATTCAAAATTCCCATTAATGTATCAGCCCTCAGCAAGAGAGTTTTGTTTTCTGCCTATTAAAATTAATCATAAAAATATGCAACACTTATTGTTATACCTCATATATGATATATTACCACTAACATCTTGTCATCTTGTAGTATGAAAACGCAATATTTGATCTTAAGCGAACAATATTTTGAATAATTTTAGTTGTCAAAATATTTAATATTACTCATACGTACACATACCAGTGTTCTGATCGGCTGTGTAACTATAATAATATTACTCATACGTATAACTGCAGGTAACTCATTGACATCTTCAGTTCTCCTGCGGTTTAGATTTTAATTCTTATTTTTAGACCTTGTTTGATTTACACTTTCAGTCAAAATTCCGATTTATTTATCAGCTCTCAGCAGAAGAGTTTTATTTGCTCCCTATAAATAATAATCCTAAAAATATGCAACACTCATTGTTTTACCTTATAAATCTGCTATATTAACACGAACGCATGAAATGTTTGCATATGTTTTTTTTTTAATTTAAAGTTACTATAAATCTATGTGGTTTTACACTTTATGATATTACTCATACGTATAACTGCAGGTAACTCATTGACATCGTCAGTTCTCCTACGGTTTGAGTTTATGCACCATTTTTATGCCGCCTTCTAATCAAGGAAACAACGAAAAGTTTGATTTACACTTTCATTCAAAATTCCCATTAATTTATCAGCTCTCAGCAGAAGAGTTTTAATTTGCCCCCTATAAATAATAATCCTAAAAATATGCAACACTTATTGTTATATCTGCTATATTATCTCTAACACATGAGATGTTTTCTTATAATTTTTATTTAATTCCAAGTTCATTAAAATCCATGTGATTTTACTCTATAGGATATTTTTTCATACATATCACAGCAGGTAATTCATTGAAATCGTCAGTTCTCCTACGGTTTGGGTTTAGCACTATTTTTATACATAATACGATTTACACTTTTATTTAAAATTCCTTTTAATTTATCAGTTCTCAGCAGAAGAGTTTTATTGCTTCCTATACATAATAATCCTCAAAATATGCAACACTTATTTTTATACCTCATATCTGCTTTTTTAAATTACAAGTTCACATTAATCTATATCATATCTGCTTCTGTTCCTATTTATTAATATGCTCTCGGCTGGAGAGTTTTTTTTTCCCCCTACAAATAATAATCCTCAAAATATGCAACACTTATTGTTATACATCATATCTGCAAACATATTAAATAGTTTGCCTTGGCTTTTTTCAATTCAAAGTTCACATTAATCTATATAATTTCTGCTGCTGTTCCCATTAATTTTAGTTTTATTTGCTCCCTCTAAGTAATAATCCTAAAAGTATGCAACACTTTTTTTATACCTCATTACTGCTAACACATTAAATAGTTTGCCTTTGCTTTTTTTAATTCCAAGTTAATAATAATATATATAATTTCTGCTGCTTTTTTTTAGCTTATCTAAAATAAATATTCCTGATTATGAAAGAGATTTGTCAAGCTTTATTAAAAATCCCTCAGATGTGCAACATTTTACTAAACATATACCTATGTTTTCCAAGAAAAAACTTAATGTTTAGTTATCATTTAGATACAAAATTTACATGAATTTTCGTGATTTGTGGTGTTGATTTTTTTTAATATACTAATCCTGAAAATATGCAACAATTTTGCATTCAAATCTCCATCTTTTTTTTTAACATGACAAATTGAGTATTGTTATTGTCACTATGTAATGGCAATTCATTCGTTGTGGTGTAATTGTGTTGGTTTTTATCTTTGGACATTTGTATTTTTGTTTATTTTTTTAAAGTCTCTTTTTTTTGAGGGCCTCTGTAGCATACTTTGGGGCTTTATATGAAACCTCTGTGTTATATAGACTTTTTAACAGCTGTTTGTTTTTTGGTATTTCTTTTTCGTACACATTTCATTACGGCGAAACAATTGTAAAACGCTGGAATGAGGAAAGTAAATAAAAATACAAAAATATGAAATTTATATGATGAACCAGCAAAAGGTACCGAGACGCTTGAGTCAGTAGAGAGTAAATGAAATTTTTTGTTGACACTGTTGACGTTGTGTGAAATTAAATAAAACTTGATGCCACCAGTGGAAATTGTGTTGGTGTGGCAGCAGCTGCTTCTGCTGTTGCACTTCACATTGTTGTACAACATTTTTGCCGGGGCTTTTTGTCTCTTGTTCCAGCTCCAGTTGCAGCTTTTAGGTGCCCTGTTTTATTTCTGTTTTTTGGGTTGGAGGTATGACATACAAACACGTTTTGTTTTAACACACGGTTTGTCTGCCATAGTTTGTTGTAATTTAATTGTAATTGTTGCTGGCGTGTTCTTTTATGTTCCACCTCTCAGCTGTAATTACGCCAAAGTTATACGTGTCGTCTGGGTTTTTTTCGGTCACTGCATAGCTAGAATTGTTCACTTTTGTCAGGGATAACTAAGGGCCATAGTTTTTTCACCGGATTGCTAATTTGAGTTACTCTTTTGACTCCTCAAAGATGTGGGTAGGTAAGGTGGAGTGAGGGCTATTGAGAGGTTGACGTTGTTATAAAGAGTCCGAAATAAAGTACTTGTAGTACTTGTAGAACTTTAATAAAATTCCATAAAAATTATTCAGGATAATTTGAGTTTTGTCATAGTTTATTACACTACAAAGTTAGGCAACCTTAAGGCAACTTAATGTGGTAATAAGTACAGCATATATAAAGGCGTATAGTTTTATAAAAAAAATACTCAAGCATAAGTTTTGGAGTAATTTAGCTAAGCAAAGAGCATGAAATTGGGGACGACTAACAAAATAGTTAGTTTTCAATGTTGGTGGCCAAGAACTCTAGATTTTGTTAGGTGACATACTATGAAATTTATCAATATATAAACTTTGACAAAAATATAGCGCATACATAATATCACTATCAATATCACTCATAAGTCTGCAGCAGCTAAGAAAATTTGTGTTAATAATACTTTAATTTACAAAGTTTTAAAATGACGAACAAAATACAGTTATCTTACGTCCGTGTTTCACTTTATAAGTAGGTAATTTATGAAAAATATGAAAGATATGTTGAAAGTTTTATTAAAGTGTGTGTGCAAGTATTATTAAACACTCTACTTGAAAGAAATTAATATAAATTATACGTCCCAGAGGGTTTTCGCTGATCTAAAATTTTATTAAAAGTTTGTATGCAATAAATATTGATCATACGGCCTTGAGTTACAACATAAAAGAAAAGCTCATAACTACAGTTAATACCATAGCATGCTTTTAGGCATATTTTGTGGCATCATTAAAATCAAGAAATGTTGTGTTGGTAAAGATATCCAAATTTTGTTAGGTGACATACTGTGAAATTTATCAATAAATAATCTTCTACAAAATATATCGCATACGTAATATTAACACCGACTGCCAATATAACGTATACACCTATAAAAGCTCAGAAAATTTAAGTTAATAATACATTAATTTACACCGTCATGGAATGACAAACAAAATACAGATACAGTCCTAGCAGTTAACTTAAGAAAAATTACCAAACTGCTAAAGCAAAACAGTACAAAGGCTTTGATAAGTCATAACTACAGTTAATATAATTGCATACATTAGGCATATCTTATTGTATCATTAAAAGAAAGCTTTCTTAAAAGTTTCATAGATTAATTAAACAGATAGATAAAGCCATTAAGGCATACACTACGGCATGTGCCCCAACACCACCTAATTTTGTCATTAACAGCTTGGCGTCTACTGTCTTAGTAAGGGGTACTACTGCCTTTCCTCTTCCGCGCAGTTGTTCAAAAAAATGCCTCTGTCATTCATTTGTCACAGCATAAATGTATTTTATCATGTATTGCGAAATTTATGAATAATAAAACTAACAAATCGGCCATTTTATTTCCGCTACAGACTTCTTGAGACGTATCTCATTCTTTGTGATACTTATTATGCTTATTGCTATCCATTTGTCATCTTTTGTTTAATGTTTATCATATTTTTATGTTCTTTGACGTTCATTTATTACTCCACCAATAAAAATCATGATTACGAAAAAAAAACGATTACCCGTATTGTTATTTCACACAAAGATATAGAATTTGCTTGTATATACATTCAAAGGATGCGCTGTAAAGTTTTTATGGGGTATATTCATGGAAACTTTGCTGAAGCGAAAATTTTGTGTGGGACGGTAGGACTTTAGCTTAATGGCCAACAAATGATATTTCTATACGTGATTGAGTAGTATGGAAGTATTGCATAACTAGTTGTAGAAGTTATTGCACCTACACCAACACCTAAAACTATACTTCAGTTTTTATTTTATCAAGCGCCCTTAAGAATGCATTAAAATAAAACAAAATATAACATTAGAAATTAAAAATAAAAATCAAGAAATGTAGAATGAATTTATGTTCGTCAAGAGAGGGCTCGTTATTTAATCGTTCGTAATAGGACGCTATTTGTTTTACTAAGGGCGGAGCTTAAATAGACAACATCAGCGACCACTTCGAAATTATAGTTGTCAACATTCACGAGTAAAATCTTTGTTCGCCGAAGCTAATAACTTTGTTGAGACCTCGTTCATCTTTGGACTCATTTTCGCTGATTCCTTCTGTATACCTGAGAAGGCTGCAGTCACATCCGCCGTTTCCGGCCGATGATGTCGACGTCATCATCATGAATACCGTGTCTCTCGTTTTAACTGCAGCTTTCTTGATTATCATCTTTATGACTATGCTAAAAAGCGTTACACTTTAGGTGCTTTATTGTGGATCTCATCTGGTATCGAATGGCTCCGTAAAGTCCTTGTTAACGATCTTCACTGAATACTTCGTATTAATCAGCGTCAGTTGTTGTTGTTGTACCAGGTCTAAAGCCACACTGAGAAGGCCACATTAGGCTGGATAACACTGGCTTCAGTCTTTCAACTAGCACACTCGACAGCACTTTATATGCGAAGTGTAAAAGGCTGATCCCGTGGTAAAATATCACATATACATATATCTGCATCTCTCTTCCTTGATTTGGGGTTTCATTTATGTTTTTATCGGGGGATAATTGCCTAAAGATATCTATATGCCAAAATCTTGTCGCTTGGTTCCACATAGCCTGGTTATAACTGTACTATATAGTGAAATTTTCAGAACAATCAATATATTATTATGGCTGTTATAAGGTTTCTTTCAAATAGGGCGTGGTTTCTTTTAAATGGAAGTGGACCTTCCATTTTGGCTGTAATTCATACTGTACCAACAACACATACCAAATATCATCTTTATATCTCTTATAGTTTACGAGATACAACCGTTTAAAGTTACAAGTTTTATACCACTCCCACTGTTTCAATCCCGCCTAATTTTAGTTGAATCACGAACTTTGCTGTCAAATTTATCCACACAAGTGCTTAAGGCGATTGGAGAAACAGTCCTTCAGATATTGCGGTTTCAAAAATAGGGTCCAATGGGCAGTGTCACGCCCACTTGATATATCAAAAATTCAAGTACCCTATTTTTACCACCGATAACACAGCTCCATTCTGTGAGTCCGTAGAAGAAAATATACTTTACCTTTGAGCTCTTTGGGACACCGCTTAAATTTTGACCATAGCCGATTTATAACAACTGACACAATATTTCACTTGGGCATTACCGAAAATCCAAAGTTGAATTTTCGATGCCACTCTAATGTGCACAAATCAGCGTGATGTAGAAATATTTCGCCTTGATGCGGATTGTGGCTATTTGATTACTAAAATGATTGAACCGAGAGAAAAAATATCTGAGTCTTTAGTTAATAATAAATCCACATCCAAATTCGTGCTTTTCTGCATGGAACAGCATTTACATCGCGAGCAACGCTGTCTTGTCCATCTCATCTCTTAGCTTGCGGTGATGTCAGCCTTGTGTTTTTTGACGCCATCCGCTGGTCGGATAGTGCCACTTCTCTATAGAGAGTCTGGACGCTCCAGTTGCATATAACACTATTAATTTTTAATTTGTAATCTTTAATTTTTAATTTTTTATTTTTAATTTTTAATTTTTAATCTTTAATTTTTAATTTTTAATTTTTAATTTTTAATTTTTAATTTTTAATTTTTAATTTTTAATTTTTAATTTTTAATTTTTAATTTTTAATTTTTAATTTTTAATTTTTAATTTTTAATTTTTAATTTTTAATTTTTAATTTTTAATTTTTAATTTTTAATTTTTAATTTTTAATTTTTAATTTTTAATTTTTAATTTTTAATTTTAATTTTTAATTTTTAATTTTTAATTTTTAATTTTTAATTTTTAATTTTTAATTTTTAATTTTTAATTTTTAATTTTTAATTTTTAATTTTTAATTTTTAATTTTTAATTTTTAATTTTTAATTTTTAATTTTTAATTTTTAATTTTTAATTTTTAATTTTTAATTTTTAATTTTTAATTTTTAATTTTTAATTTTTAATTTTTAATTTTTAATTTTTAATTTTTAATTTTTAATTTTTAATTTTTAATTTTTAATTTTTAATTTTTAATTTTTAATTTTTAATTTTTAATTTTTAATTTTTAATTTTTAATTTTTAATTTTTAATTTTTAATTTTTAATTTTTAATTTTTAATTTTTAATTTTTAATTTTTAATTTTTAATTTTTAATTTTTAATTTTTAATTTTTAATTTTTAATTTTTAATTTTTAATTTTTAATTTTTAATTTTTAATTTTTAATTTTGAATTTTTAATTTTGAATTTTGAATTTTGAATTTTTAATTTTTAATTTTGAATTTTGAATTTTTAATTTTTAATTTTTAATTTTTAATTTTTAATTTTTAATTTTTAATTTTGAATTTTTAATTTTTAATTTTTAATTTTTAATTTTTAATTTTTAATTTTTAATTTTTAATTTTTAATTTTTAATTTTTAATTTTTAATTTTTAATTTTTAATTTTTAATTTTTAATTTTTAATTTTGAATTTTTAATTTTGAATTTTGAATTTTGAATTTTTAATTTTTAATTTTTAATTTTTAATTTTTAATTTTTAATTTTTAATTTTTAATTTTTAATTTTTAATTTTTAATTTTTTATTTTTAATTTTTAATTTTTAATCTTTAATTTTTAATTTTTAATTTTTAATTTTTAATTTTTAATTTTTAATTTTTAATTTTTAATTTTTAATTTTTAATTTTTAATTTTTAATTTTTAATTTTTAATTTTTAATTTTTAATTTTTAATTTTTAATTTTTAATTTTTAATTTTTAATTTTTAATTTTTAATTTTTAATTTTTAATTTTTAATTTTTAATTTTTAATTTTTAATTTTTAATTTTAATTTTTAATTTTTAATTTTTAATTTTTAATTTTTAATTTTTAATTTTTAATTTTTAATTTTTAATTTTTAATTTTTAATTTTTAATTTTTAATTTTTAATTTTTAATTTTTAATTTTTAATTTTTAATTTTTAATTTTTAATTTTTAATTTTTAATTTTTAATTTTTAATTTTTAATTTTTAATTTTTAATTTTTAATTTTTAATTTTTAATTTTTAATTTTTAATTTTTAATTTTTAATTTTTAATTTTTAATTTTTAATTTTTAATTTTTAATTTTTAATTTTTAATTTTTAATTTTTAATTTTTAATTTTTAATTTTTAATTTTTAATTTTTAATTTTTAATTTTTAATTTTTAATTTTTAATTTTTAATTTTTAATTTTTAATTTTTAATTTTTAATTTTTAATTTTTAATTTTGAATTTTTAATTTTGAATTTTGAATTTTGAATTTTTAATTTTTAATTTTTAATTTTTAATTTTGAATTTTTAATTTTTAATTTTTAATTTTTAATTTTTAATTTTTAATTTTTAATTTTTAATTTTTAATTTTTAATTTTTAATTTTTAATTTTTAATTTTTAATTTTTAATTTTTAATTTTAAATTTTTAATTTTAAATTTCAATCAAGATAAGAAATAAAAGGTCATAAAAACCAGAAAGGAAGACTTACATTAACCCTCACCCTTCAGTAAAACATTAAATTTTCTAGTATAGTGATTTTATTACTCGATTTCAAAAGTGGGCAGATGGTACGTTTGTATGTGAGTTAATAGAAGGGGCGTGGCTAGACTTCCAGTTTTTTATCTCCAAAACTTTATTCAGCTTTACTGAATACAGAATTTAGGCTTGATCGCGTTGGATGTATTGATATAATTACTCCATCTTTAATGTGGGCGGCGTTGTATTTTTGTATGGGAGGTTCCAAAAGGGGCGTGGCCAGACATCCAGAGTTTTTTTTCTTAATCCTGCTATAGCTTTACTAAATGCAGAATATGGGCACGATCGCGTTGAGTGTATTGATAAAGTGGGCGAAATGGTACTTTTATATGGGAGATACCATAATGGGCGTGGCTAAACAACCAGTTTTTTCTTCAAAACTTTATCCTGATATAGCTTTACTTAAACCAGAATTCGAGTACGATCGTGTTCAGTTTATTGACATTGTTACTCGATTTCTAAAGTAGGCGGAACGATGTATTTGTATGGGAGGTACCAGACGGGGCGTGGCCATGTACGCCATTTGCAATACCGTAAGTAAGTTTGTGGAGATATTTACCCATGCAAAGTTTCAGAACAATTGGTTGCGTCTTCCGAGCCGGACAGCCATACAGACTGACAGACGGACATGGTTCAGTCGACTTAAAAAGTCATGAGTCGAATTTATTTCAAAGAAACCTAGGGTCTAAAGTGATTCCTTCGATGTTTTACACTTTTGGGTCGTATCAAATGATATATACCCTCCTACCCGTAAAAAGGGCTGAGAACACTAAAACCTTTAGGGGTCACACTGTAATGACCTATTGCCTTCACTCTGACTTGGAATTTCGGTAAAAATTTCCATTAAACCATAAATACACAATATTGGAACAAAGTGCGTATGATTAATATGAAATCCACATAACATTAATATTAATCATACAAACACTTGGAGTAATGGCAGTTATTTTATAGAAAAGGCGATAACTTCTTAAACGTTTAATAGGAAAAGACTAGCCCAACTTGATTATTTACAATGTCAAAAAAAAGTTGGGCCTAAGAACACCAAACGCTTTGGGAGTTTTACTATACTGACTAAGAACCTTCACCCTGACTTGGAATTTCTCACCCCCCTTCTCCACCCCTAGGTTGGCTGTTGCACTGTGTAATTTACGTGCTAGGCTTTAACGTATGATCAATATTAATTGTAAGTTACGTATACGTTATCGTATGTTTTCTCATCAGATAGAAGGACTTAAAGACGACATTAATATGATTCCTTTCGTCCCGGTCGTTATGATATAGACTTATTTGTGTTAAAATCTGAATACCTTTACTCTAATTTTATTTTATACTTATGCCAAATTCACTTACACATTACCCCCATCTCTGTAACGATGCATCTCTCTTTGAAGCAAGTACACACTGAAAGGATACATAATGGCTATTTTCACACAAGGACATTGTATGCGTATATTATTTGTGCTGGTAGTTGATGATGTTGCCTATGATGTTGCTGCTATTGTTTCGTAACCATATGTTTATATAAAATTTATTATATTAAGCGAGCGAACGGATACAAACACACACACACACACACACTCATATTGCGGCAGTATTATCAACATAAGCTTACAAATACACAAAAATAAAGATGGCTTTGTTGCACAGCAATTTTATATCTTATTACATTTATTTGTATATTACCCCATAACAATATATTTCTTGGCAGCAGCAGCGGCAGCGGCAGACCCCCTGAGCCCTCTGCATTGATGTATATGCTGGGTCTCTCTTTCACCCTGTCTCTCTTGCTCTTCCTCTCTTTGTCGCTAGTTGTCGTTATGTGCCGCTCGGTCTTTAACTGTGCTTGTACACATGCTAACTGCGGGTAGGGACAAATGGATTGAGGTTTTAATAATAACGTAAAAATGTGTTGCATAGTAAGCATCTGTGTGTGTGTGTGTGTGTTTAGTATTACATTTACTCACGTACAATCAACACATTTTCTTCGCAGGCACATACCACACACCCATAGTAGACATGCCAGCACTCATTTACACATATTCCTTCACACACTTACACACTTAGACGCATAACTCTTATCCTCACATTTGTGTAAACAATGAACAATACTTAACATTTATTTTTACTGTCAGGCATTTTGTATTTGTATTGTTGTTGTTGTTGTTGCTGACGTTGTTATTGCTGCTGCTGCTGCTGCTGCTATCGTTATATGTAAGACAACAACAAGTAATGTTGTGCCAGTTGGTTCTTGAACACAAACACAATTTTTTTTATATCTCTACACGTGTCTCACCTCTTGCCGTAAGTTTGATAGGTAAGAGAAGCGCAACACAAAAAAAATTAACGACAAACGTATACTATCAAATGTCTGAAGAATGCAAAGAAATATGTGTTATAAATGCTGGTGTATATAACTATAAGCCTATATAATCATACATACACACACGCACACATAAAGACACAGTCAGGTGGGCATACATATATCAACATGTAAATGTGTGCATACATAAGTACCTGCATATTTGTAGGTATCCTGGGCAAAGATACGTACAATTTTGCAGATGTACAATGTTACACAGGTACATTCTGATAGACGTATGTATATTGCTATGTATGGCTGTAAGTTTGTTTGTAAGTATGTGTGTAAGTATATGTGTAAAATGTGTGCAAGTATGTTTATAAGTATGTATGTAAGTATGTACGTATGTGTGTTGGTATGTTCGTATGTGTGTTGGTATGTACGTATGTTTATATGTTGTACTCATTCACATTTGCACAATGTTACATTTAAAAGTTTATTATACGGTTGTTAGAATTTAGATTTTAATTCTTTTTGGCCTACTTTAGGCTAACACAAGTACACGCGCTCACACATAATGCACACACATGCACACACTCATTTGTTGCCAGCAGTTACATGTATTCTTATACTTATACCGTAGGTACAGGCATGCCTACTTACACACTTTTACAGTGCCTTACATATATGCTGCCTTTTGTGCCACCTTCATCTACTTAAAGTTTATGAGTTTGTTTGGCTCATATGAGATTTGTTGTAAACTTTTTTTCATTGTTTTGCGTTTTAAAGGTTTGTTTTTTTTTTCTGGCATTAAAATTTGTTGTGCTGTTGCGTTTAGTTGTTGTTGTTGCCATCGTCGTATGCAATGCACATTTTGTTGACTCACTGGAAAGTTAATAAAATTTTACTCTATATATATAAGAAAATTTATGGAGTAATTTTTTTTTGCGAGTCATCATTATATTTGTGGACGCATAACGCAACGTATGATAAATATTAACTTTAATTAATATTACGCATACTCAGGGGTGTTAAAAAATATATATAAAACACAAATTGTATGATTATTATTTATTTTGTGTAATGCGTATACGTCGTATATGAAGTCTAAACAGTTAAAAAATTACAAATATTTTGCGAAGAAAATACATTTGCATTTCTATAAACAAATCTCGCACGTATGAGTTATGTCAATATGATAACATCAACAGAGAAAAAGTTACGTATACGTCGGTATGAGGACTGAACATATTTAAAATTAGTTTTTTTTTTGGAATTATGAATAAAAAATCCTTAGAATTTTTTTGTTTTGTAACAAATTTTAGAAGGAGACGTATGACCAATATTAAATGCTTGGAGAGCGCTACTGCTACTACGGAACAATACTATAAAACATTTGTATTTTTAAACAAATCTTGCACGTATGAGTTATATGAACTAAATTACTATAAGGGACATCAACAAAGATAAAATTACGTATACGTTGGTATGAAGACTAAACATATTTCAAATAAGTAATTAATAATAAATCATTGTTAATATTTTTTGGTTTTGTAACAAATTTCAAAAAGAGACATATGAGCAATATCAATTGCTTGGAGAGCGCTACTGCTTCTATGGAGCAAAACCAAAAAAACATTTGGAGGGACATCAAAGTAAGGTTACAGTAATGTATATGTCGTTTTGAAGACTAAAAACAGTAATTTTGAAGTTAGGAATAAAACAGCCTTAATATATTTTGGTTTTTTAACAAATTTAAAACAGAGACGTATGAGCAATATCGACTTCTTGAAAAGCGCTACTGCTGCTTTGGAAGAATGCTAAAATACATGTGCATTTTTAAACAAATCTCGCACGTATGAGTTGTATCAACATAATCAATATGAGGGACATCGACAAAGATAAAATTACGTATACGTCGTTATGAAGACTAAACACATTTAAAATTATTTTTTTTGGAATTATGAATAAAATATCCTTAGAATATTATTGTTTTGTAAAAAGAGACGTATGAGCAATATCAAATGCTTGGAGAGCGCTACTGCTTCTATTGATAAATACTTAATAACATTTGCATATTTAAACAAATCTCGCACGTATGAGTTATATCAACATAATCAATATGAGGGACATCAACAATGATAAAATTACGTACACGTCGGTATGAAGACTAAACATATTTAAAATTATTAATTTTAGAATTAGGAACAGAAGAACCTTAATATTTTATTGTTTTGTAACAAATTTAAAAAAGAGACGTATGAGCAATATCAACTGCTTAGAGAGCATTACTGCTCCTATGGAACAATACTAAAAAACATGTGAATTTTTGAACAAATCTCGCACGTATGAGTTATATCTACGTAATCGAGATGAAGGATATCAACAAAGATAAAATTACGTATACGTCGGTATGAAGAACATAAACATTAGGAATTAGGAATAAATCATCGTTAATTTTTGTTGGTTTTGTAACAGAAGAACCTTAATATTTTATTGTTTTGTAACAAATTTGAAACTGAGACGTATGAGTAATATCAACTGCTTAGAGAGCGCTACTGCTCCTATGGAACAATACTAAAAAACATGTGAATTTTTGAACAAATCTCGCACGTATGAGTTATATCTACGTAATCGAGATGAGGGATATCAACAAAGATAAAATTACGTATACGTCGGTATGAAGACTAAACATTAGGAATTAGGAATAAATCATCGTTAATTTTTGTTGGTTTTGTAACAGAAGAACCTTAATATTTTATTGTTTTGTAACAAATTTAAAAAAGAGACGTATGAGCAATATCAACTGCTTAAAGAGCATTACTGCTCCTATGGAACAATACTAAAAAAACATGTGGATTTTTAAACAAATCTCGCACGTATGAGTTATATCTACGTAATCGAGATGAGGGACATCAACAGAGCTAAAGTTACGTATACGTCGGTTCGAAGGCGAAACGTATTTAATATATGTAATTATGGAATTAGGAAAAACTCATCGTTCATATTTTTGGGTTTGTAACAAATTTCAAAAAGATACATATGAGCAATATCAAGTGCTTGGGGAGCACTACTGATACTTTGGAACAAAAAAAAAACAGTTGTATTTAAAAAAAAATCTCGCACGTATGAGTTATGTCAACAGAGAAAAAGTTACTTATACGCCGGTATGCAGACCAAACGCTTTTAAAATTAGTTATTTTGGAGTTAGGAATAAATAATCATTAATATTTTTTGGTTTTGTAACAAAACCACCAAAATCAAAATCAATATGATGAACATTAACAGAGATAAAGTTACGTATACGTCGGTATGAAGACTAAACGTATTGAAAATTAGTAATTTTTGAATGAGGAATAAAAGATTTTTAAAATTTTATGGTTATGTAGACAACTTCCACAAAAAATACGTATGAGAAATATCAATGAAAATATCAAACGTTGATTTGGGACTCAATTCTGAGAATTGCATGTGAAAGTAGCTCCAAAAATAAGAGTCTTCGTATCTAAAGCAAAGCTATAGATATGGAGAGTAGGAGAGTAGGTAACATGCGAGAAGGTTACTGTGAACAACTTAGTGTAGTAACGAAAAAGAAAGCTACAGTTTTATTAAACCAAATAAAATATATAGGTTTCTATAGGTAACACACAGACGAACAAACACATGCAAATTTTTGTTATAAGAAAACAATTGATATTAATTAACTGCACACTAGAAACTATTAGAGATTCCTAACTAATAATCAGGCAAAGTTTCATCATAGTCTTATGTAAGGTATAAAAGCCTATAGGCTACACACAGACACAGTAAAAATTGTATGTATTAGACTTTAACAAACTATGTATAGGAATTTCCGATAGGGACTTGATTTTCAAGACAAAACTTACGTGAGATAAGTTTTATGTGAACAACTTAGTGTTGCTAAGGAAAAGAAAGCCACAGTTAAAATTAAAATAAGGTAGAAAATAAGGGATTGGATTGGTAACACATAGACGGACATTTACATATGTAATTGTTTTGTAAGTAAAACATTGACTTAAATTAAGGTTATCATAGAAACTATAACAGATTCCTGACAAATAATCTGACAAAGTTTCATCACAATCACATGTAAGGTATAGGAACCTATAGGGAACACACAGACACGAAATAATTTTTATATAAAAATAACATTGACTTAAAAGATAAAAACAAAATATGTTAGAAGAGTTATTTGAATTTTATGATAAAATGTTCTGTAAATAATGAAATGCTGTGAGGAAATTTCGCTAAACGAAAGAAAAATGTTAAATATATTGAATTTTTTTTTCAATAAGGGCAGGTCTATGCTGCATTGGTATAAAATAAACTGTATGGGAAATATTAACGATAATCTTTTATAACATGGAAGACTCAAGTATGCCATTATATGTTAAATTGAATACTGATAAAATGCACGCTCTATGTTGTCACGTTTGCACAGATGATAGATCATGGCATGGATCCTGCTGAATTTTGAGCGATGTCCTGTATTATATTGAATTTAATGCAGTTGCATTTGTTTCGCTTTCTGTTAGCAGTGATGTGCTTCATAATACCTAGATTGCAACGACCCTTTGCTCCAGAATTTCGTACATTGGGTTGGAAGTTAACAGATAAGGTATTGGAAATTACAGAATAATGAATATAACTTCCCTTGATAACATCGAGGGGGCTGCCGATCATAGAAAAATAGTGGATCGGACATGTTTTGCAAAGACTTCGAGACGATATTGCAAGAAACGCAATGGAGGGTAACTCACAAGACAGCCTCAGGAAAGGTCGGTAGCGTTACACCTGACGTCAACAGCTAGATAGCGAAGCATCAAAGGTCAACAAAACGTGGCAGGAACTAAAGATCGTAGCAGTAGATACACAAGAATGGGAAACTAACATTGAGGTTCTATGTTTCTCATACTAACAACAGGAATTTTTATATGTATGCCAACTAACACATGCCCTCTGCTCTCATTTCAAGCGAGAGGCGGTACGTATACTAAACAGTACTTACACAACAATATAAGCGTATACTTAATAATATTTCAATTACTGCTGAATAGACCGATTTGGGCCGATCAGTATGTAATCTAATACGAGTCATATCAAATGTCAACAAGTGATCACTGACTGACACCGCTCTCATACAACAATTTACATAGACATAACGGATACCATTCTCAAGCATAATTTACATAGACAGATTTTGGTAATTCGTTCATTTTAATATATTTTTTTTAATTCTTGTTTGTAATTTACCCACTGACTTGCGTATATTTATATGAGTAATTTTAATATTGTTATTATTAATAATCATACGGCCATAGTGGCAATATTGTATTAGGCCAAAAATTAATTTGACACAGTGTCAAAGGCCATCCATTCAATGTATTTCTCTATATGTTTATATAACATTGTGTACGTAATACTAATTAAATTAGTATTCATGTTAAGCGACAATACATGTAAACATGTTATATATTCAATTACAACATTTTTATAATTATGAAACGAATAATTTTTATGAAAATACACAGTAACATCGTCAAGGTCATTCGGATGGTTGCCATACTAACTGCACCAAACAATTGTGTTTCTCGGAATATAATTGATCGAATAAGTTCTAATTAATATTCTAATTAATATTAAAACTAAATGCTGTAGCTGTGTAAATATTTCAATGTGACGTATGATTAATATATAATGTAATATAGTGTGTTTATTTTACAATATCTAAAAATGGACTGGAAACTACTTATATAAGTATGTTATAAAACTTAAACTTTCAAAAACATGTTAAAAAGCCGTTATGTAGTTCCATGAAGAAATTTACGTATGATTAATAGTAATTTTTGGCTACATTCACAATTTTTCGAAACAATCATACGTATAGGTCACATTGGGTTAATATTAAAGCTGTTCAAATGTAAAAAAAATGGGGAGAAGCAATTAATTTAGAAGTTTTCAATAATTTATGTTAAAAAGCGGTTATTTTGCTTCATGAAGAATACTCAAAATTGTTCGTAACAATCATACGTATAGGTAAAATTGGGTACATATGGAGAGAAGCAATAAAAACCCATGTTCAAGTTTAGAAGTTTTCTATAATATATGTAAAATAGCTGTTATTATACATCATAAAGAAATTTACGTATGATTAGTATTAATTATGGCCTTTTCTCCATAATGTTCGTAACAATCATACGTATATGTTACATTGGGGAAATATGGAAAGAAGCAATAAAAATCGATATTCAAGTTTAGAAGTTTTCTATAATATATGTAAAATAGCTGTTATTTTACATCGTAAAGAAATTTACGTATGATTAATATTAATTATGGGCTTACTCCAAACTGTTTGTAACAATCATACGTACAGGTCACATTGGGTAAATATTAAAGCTGTTTATTTTCAGAAGTTTTAAATAATTTATGTTAAAAAAGCCGTTATGTAGTTTCAAGAAGAAATTTACGTATGATTAATATTAATTTTTGGCTATATTCAAAATTTTTCGAAACAATCATACGTATAGGTCACATTGGGTAAATATTAAAGCTGTTCAAATGTAAAAAAATGGGGAGAAGCAATGAATTTAGAAGTTTTCAATAATTTATGTAAAAAAGTCAATATTTTGCTTCATGAAGAAATTTACGTATGATTAATATTAATTATGGCTATACTCCAAACTGTTCGTAACAATCATACGTATAGGTCACATTAAAGTCATTTAATTTAAGAAGTTTTCAATAGTTTATGTAAACAAGCCGTTATTTTGCATCATGTAAAAATTTATGTATGATTAATATTAACTATGGTTACACTCAAAATTATTCGTAACAATCATACATATAGGTCACATTGTGTAAATATTAAAGTCATTAAATTTTAGAAATTTTTAATAATTTATGTTAAAAAGGTCGTTATTTTGCATCATGAAGAAATTTACGTATGATTAATATTGATTTTTGGCTATTCTCAAAATTGTTTGTAACAATCATTCGTATTGGTCACATTGGGTAAATATTAAAGCTGTTCAAATGTAAAAAATGGGGAGAAGCAATGAATTTAAAAGTTTTCAATAATTTATGTAAAAAAGTCAATATTTTGCAATATGAATAAATTTACGTATGATTAATATTAATTATGGCTATACTGCAAACTGTTCGTAACAATCATACGTAAAGGTCACATTGGGTATATATAAAACTTGTTAAATTTTAGAAGTTTTCAATAATTTATGTTAAAAAGGTCGTTATTTTGCTTCATAAACAAATTTACGTATGATTAATATTAATTACGGTTATACTCAAAATTATTAGTAACAATCATACGTATAGGTTACATTAAAATCGTTAAATTTTAGAATTTTTCAATAATTTATGTAAAAAAGCCGTTATTTTGCATCATGAACAAATTTACGTATGATTGATATTAACTACGGTTATTCTCAAAATTATTCGTAACAATCTTACGTAGAGGTCATATTGGGTAAATATTAATGTCATTCAATTTTAGAAGTTTTTAATAATTTATGTTAAAAAGTCAATATTTTGCAGTATGAAAAAATTTACGTATGATTAATATTAATTATGGCTATACTCCAAATTGTTCCCTAATCATACGTATAGGTCACATTGTGTAAATATTAAAGTCATTCAATTTTAGAAGTTTTTAATAATTTATGTTAAAAAGGTCGTTATTTTGCATCATGAAGAAATTTACGTATGATTAATATTGATTTTTGGCTATACTCAAAATTGTTTGTAACAATCATACGTATAGGTCATATTGGGTAAATATTAAAGCTGTTCAAATGTAGAGCAAAAATGAGGAGAAGCAATAAATTTAGATGTTTTCAATAAATTATGTTAAAAACACAGTTATTTTGCATCATGAAGAAATTTACGAAGTTTTCAATAGTTTCTGTAAACAAGCCGTTATTTTGCATCATGTAGAAATTTACTTATGATTAATATTAATTACGGCCATACTCAAAATTATTCGTCACATTTTTATTTTGTATCATAAAGAAATTTACGTATGATTGATATTAATTATGGTTATACTCTAAATACATATCAATCATACGTATACGTCACATAGAAGCTATGAAATTCCCTGTACAAGTATAAAAGTTTTCAACAATTTATGTTAAAAAGCCTTTAGCTTGCATCATGAAAAAATGTACGTATGATTAATATTAATTAAGGCTATACTCAAAATTGCTCTTAACAATCATACGTATAGGTTACATTAAAGTTGTTCAAATATAGAGTACAAATGGGGAGAAACTATAAAATTCCTTGTACAATTTTAGAAGTTTTGAAATATTTCAACATATTTCAAATCAAACAAAAAAAAATTGAATTTGTATCAAAAGCAAAGTTGTTGCCTTAATTTTTATTTAAACTTAAGCTCTTCCTTTTAAGGACATATTAAATTTCTTATTTGCCTTAAACCACTTACGGTTGGTACATAATCTGTTAATCTTTTCGCTGTAAACCGTTTTTCTTGCCACAACTATTTTAATTTTTAATATGCGTCTGAGGTCTTAAGTTGGGGCAAGGTAAGAGGTTTAAGCAGCAGCTTAATTCTCCAATGTAATATATATTAACTATAAAAAAAACCACCATAATCAGCAGCACAAAGATCACAGAACAGCACAGCAAGGCACACATGTATTCAACTCACTCGACACAGGACTCTGCTGTGTGGTAGTAAATTGTTACATGACTATTGCTGAGAGGCTGAGTATGTCATGACTCATGACTATGATGATTGTAAGGATATATTTGCTGGTAGACCACAGATTTTTCATTAAAGACATTTTTCTTAGCTCTTACCACTGCCCCCTCCTTACCATTTGCGCCATAAACTATGAATAGTAATATATGCAAAAAAAAAACTTTGATTTTTTACAACTCCTAAGTGTATTTGGTGTATCATTCTTTGTGTTTTTTTTCTCTCTCTTCTAGGCTGCTTCACCACGTTGGGAACCACAAATTGCAGTACTCTGTGAAGCCGGTCAAGTTTATCAACCACAATATCTTTCCGAGGAGGGACGCTGGGTAACAGATTTGAATAAGAAATCAACGGGTGCAACTTGTCTGCGTGATAAACTCGATTTGTTGGATTATTGTAAAAAGGTAAGTGCAAACCTAAGTAGCAACGATAGAGAGAGAGAGATAAAGAGAGCCGGCAACTGCTTGTACATTTAGAAGATGTATAAATGTATATGGCTCAGGATTAAGACGAGCGCTTAAAGGACGAGCTCCCAGTAAAGCAGATTAGTTTTGCTTGCAGTTATGCCAAGGACCAAGGCGGCAGCAGCTAAGAGTAATCGCTTAGGGAAATGCAATAAGTAAAGCAAAACTTTGCAGGATATTTTATGCCACAAATTACTTTATGACTTTTACAAGATGGCCGGGCAGAAAGACTACACAGAAACCGCAAAAACCCTTAAACATTTTGCAGAATACAACAAAATTTTACTATAAAAGTTTTCACACACACACTCGCACTCACACACATGCAGCAGCAGCATCATAAGTATACAGTAAAAAGGACACACGTATCTACATGAAAACTATTAAGCCTTATGATACTTCCGTTTCCATCTGTGTCCGGGATAGTTTTGTTACTAAAAGCAACACAACGACGAGTATACAGCTGTGTGCGTGCCTGAACCTAAAGTTAAGAAGATTATGCGGTTTGGTTATCGCAGTAATACAATCATATCGTATCGCATTGTATCGTATCGTATCGCATGGTATCGTATAGCATCGCATCGTTTCGTTTCGTATTTCGTATATGTGTATATTGATCAACAGCAACAATGGCCATATGATGTTTGGGGTTACTGCATTGTTGCTGTATGTTGCTGCTATTGTACTATCGCATACACATCGAAATATTGCGTTTGCTTAACGTTGTTGTTATTTTGTACAACAACAATTGCTGGGCTATTACTTTTAGATTTGCTCGACAATACAATGCTTAAATAAACTCTGGACTGAGGTCAAAAGTATACAGTTTAATAAACATGTTGTGGTCTGAGTAGGTATAGGGAGGGAAATACAGAAGCCAACTCAGTTATTGCTTTGGTGTAGCCGGTAGTGACCTTAGGCTCCATGGGGAGACCTTAAGTCAACTTGGTTTCATAAGGTCACAGACAGATAGATGGAAAGTTGGATCTACAGCAATATGTCGTCTTATTTGTGTTAAAGCACTTGATAAATTAACTAAATTGTGCACCAAGACGTATGATTAATATAAATATAATCCAGAGCACAGATTTAGCTTAAGGAGGTTAAGTTAAGGAAGTTATCGGGCTACAAATCCCTTTTAATATCATAATTAATATAATATCAGAACCGATTTTAATAACATTTGGAAGGAAGTTACAGTACTAAAAAGAAATTGTCATAGTCTAGATTTTTTTACCCTATGGACGAAGTGGGCGTGGCAAAACTTTATTTTAGAGCTAGAGCGATACAATTTGATATTCAGATAGTACTCGACAATACGGATACGAATATGCAGACGAAATTTAAATTTTGGAGCAGTGGGCAGAGGGGGCGTGGCAAAACTGTATTTTGGCCCTAGAGCGTTAATATTTGCTAGATATCCAGATAGTATTCGACAACACGAATATGAATATGCAGACGAAATTTTAATATTTAAACAGTGGCTAAAGTAGGTGTGGCAAAACTGTATTTAAGCTCTAGAGCGATAAAATGTGGTTCACAGATAGTACTCGGCAACACGAATGTCAATATGCAGACAAAAGTTTTATTTAGAATCAGAGGACGAAGGGGCGTGGCAATACTTAATACAGAGTTAATTTTAATTTGAGATCAGTAGGCGGAAGGGGCGTGGCAAAAATGTATGTAGGTCCTAGAGCGATAAAGTTTGATATCCACATAGTACTCGGCAACACGAATATGAATATATAGACGAAATTTTAATTTCCAAGCAGTGGGCGGAAGGGGCGTGGAAATATATAATACAGAGAAAATTTTAATTTTAGATCAGTAGGCGGAAGGGGCGTGGCAAAACTGTATTTAATTCATAGAGCGTTAAAAGTTGATACCCACATAGTACTCGACAATACGAATATGAATATGCAGACGAAATTTTTTAGATTGGATCAGTGGGCGGAGGGGCGTGGCAAAACTGTTTTTAAGTCCCAGAGCGATACAATTTAATACCCAGATAGTACTCGACATCATGAATATGAATGTGCAGACAAAATTTAAATATAAAATACGTGGACGGTGGGGGCGTGGCAACACTAAATACAGAGGAAATTTTAATTTTAGATCTGTAGGCGGAAGGGGCGTGGCAAAACTGTATTTAAGTGCTAGAGCGATGAAATTTGATACACAGTTGGTACTCGACAACACTACTGAGAATATGCAGACGAAATTTAAATTTGGATCAGCGGGCGAAGGGGCGTGGCAGAACTTTTTTTAGCTCTAGAGCGTTAAAATTTGATATCCAGATAGTACTCGACAGTATGAATATGCAGACGAAATATTAATTTCGAAACAGTGGGCGGAGGGGCGTGGCATAACTGTATTAAAGTCCTAGAGTGATAAAATTTGGTACGCAAATAGTACTCGGCAACACGAATATGAATATATAGACGAAATTTTAATTTTCATGCAGTGGGCGGAAGGGGCGTGGCAATACCTAATACAGAGGAAATTTAAATTTTAGATCTGTAGGCGGAAGTGGCGTGACAATACTGGATTTAAGTGCTAGAGCGATAAAATTTGATACACAGATGGTACTCAACAACACTACTATGAATATGCAGACGAAATTTAAATTTGGATCAGCGGGCGAAGGGGCGTAGCAGAACTTTTTTTTTAGCTCTAGAGCGTTAAAATTTGTTATTAAGATAGTAAACTACAAAACTAATATCAATATGCAGACGAAATTTTTTAAATTGGATCAGTGGGCGGAAGGGGCATGCCAAAAATGGATTTATGTCCTAGAGCTATAAAATTTAATACCCAGATAGTACTCGACATCATGAATATAAATATACAGACAAAATTTTAATTTTAAATCAGAGGACGGAGGGGGCGTGACAAAACTGTATTAAAGTCCTAGAGTGATAAAACTTGATACCCACATAGTACTCGACTACACCAATATGAATATGAAAACGAAATTTTGGTACAATTTAATGTAAAAAAATTTACAATTAATTGCACTTAAAAGTAAAATAGTACTTTTATTGTACCATCGAGTACCTTTATTGTACCAAAAAGTACTGTACCAAAGTATTGGACCAACAAGTAAAATTTATTGTGCCAAAAAGTATCAAAAAGTACATTTACAGTACCAAATAATACTTTTTCCGTACCATCGAGTATCTTTATTGTACCAAAAAGTATATATGTGGCATCAAAAAGTACATATAGTGTACTAAAAAGGTACATTTATAGTACCAAGAAGTAAAATTTGTTGTGTCAGATAGTACATATATTGTACCAAAAATGTACATTTAGTGCATCAAAAAGTAAATTTATTGTACCAAAAAGTACAATTTAAAGTACCAACAAGTAAAATTTGTTGTATCAAAAAGTACATTTATAGTACCAACAAGTTAAATTTTGTGTGGCAAAAAGTACATATATTGTACAATAAAAATACATTAATTGCATTCCAAATTACATTTATAGTACCTAATAGTACCTTCCGGTACCATCGATTACTTTTATTGTACCAAAAAGTACATTTATACTATTAAAAAGTACAAATATTGTACCAAAAAGTACATTTACAGTACCAAATTGTACTTTTACTGTACCATCGGGTACCTTTATTGTACCACAAAGTACAATGTATTGTACCAAAAAGTACAATTTACTGTTGATTGATTTTTACTGTACACAAACAGTGCTATGTATTAACTGTACTCGAAAATCACAAATTATTGGAACACCTAGTACCTTTGTGGCACCAAAAAGTATTGTACGGTAGAAAAGACGAACAGAATATGTTTTTATACCCTCACCCTATGCACAGTGGTTGCTATTTCATACAAAGAGCGGCCAAAAATAGAAGGAGTTTTCATAGGTGAATAATAGAAAGTCTCTTTTAATGACACATATTTCTTAAATTTGGTTAAAATCTGTGAAAGGATTCAAGGATCTCTCTTAGATCCTGAACATTTAAATTTCATAGCAGGCACACCAAAGTCGGCAAATCCATTGATTTCATCAAACTATAACTAAATCTAAAATTTTCTCAATTCCGGACAAAGGATTCAAGGATCTCTCTTAGATCCTGGAAATTTAAATTTCATAGCAGGCAAACCAAAGTCGGCATATCCATTGTTTCCATCAATCTTTGACTAAATCTTAAAATTTGGTCAATGTCGGACAAAGGATTCAAGGACCTCTCTTAGATCCTGAAAATTTAAATTTCATAGCAGGCACACCAAAGTCGGCAAATCCATTGATTTCATCAATCTTTGACTAAATCTTAAAATTTGGTCAATGTCGGACAAAGGATTCAAGGACCTTTCTTAGATCCTGAAAATTCAAATTTCATGGTAGGCACACCAAAGTCGGCATATCCATTGATTCCATCAATCTATGACTAAATCTACAGTTCAAACAAATCAAATCTACAAATCAATGTCGGATAAAGGATTCAAGCACCTCTCTTAGAGTACACAATCAAAAAATATGACACCGAGAACGACGATTCCGCTTTGTTCTATTGAGGATAACTCAACACACCACAAATTTCCGCAGCTGAAATTTACATCATATAATGTTGTAAATATTGGTAAACATTTTACAACAAATTTGGTTGTCAACTTCGATCGACTTCGCAACTAAAACTCTGAGTGAAATTTAAGTCTGCACACGAGTTAGTACTGAAATAGGCACATATAAAAAATTAATTGAATAAAATAGAACATGCTGAGTAGTTTTTAATTGTTTTAAATAATATTTAATGCCTTTCTTAACAATATTTAATTCTTCCAGAAATCTTTTTTGAAGAGGTTTTTACGTTTTATTTTCATAGTCTGCCTCTGGCAGCTATTCTTAAAGAGGACAGGTGGAATAAAGCAAAAACAAAATAAATTTGAAAGAGCAAAATCTATTGTGAGATAGTGTTGTCACAGAAATACCCAGAATTATGACTTAATTTTTTTATTTTTGGCCAATGGGGACGACCAGTGTGCTATGGTAGGGTATCATTGGATCGTATCATATGGTATGACCCAAAAGAGTAACGGATAGAAGTAGTCACTTTAGATCCTAGGTTTCCTTGAATCAAATTCGACTGATGACTTTTTAAGTGGTATGAGCCATGTCCGTCCTTTCAGTTCTAAATATGCATATGATATTTATTAAATTAAACGTATGGTAATGATTTTTTTATGTATAGTACAAATACGTACGATTAATATTAATTCCTTAGTACTTAGTACAAGTACGTATGATGAATATGAATTCCTTAATACTTAGTATAAGTACGTATGATTGATATTAATTATTCAAAATTTACAAAATTGTGCATTGAACGTTTACGTATGATTAACATTAATTTTGTTGATGCTTTTTATCTCTCATCGCCGTCATCATGACGAATGTCTATAGATTCTCCGGAAATATTCATAAAATCTAATTATATTCATGTGTTTTTTTTAATTGCTGTAACATGTCAACAATTTTTAAATTTTAACGGCAACAATTCACAGGCTTCATTAACTACGAGTACAACACCTTCTTTTTCGACATTATTTAAAATCAATAAAAATTTTCACCCAAAATCTTGTCATAAATATGAATTAATTGTGATTTGTACACACGCAAATCTTGTCATAAATATGAATTAAAAACCTGTGATATGTGACAAGATTGCTATAAATTTAATGCTGTGGTAAAAGTTGCCTACACACACACGCAATAATATTATAAAGCGTATGCCAGAGTGTGTTAACCGACCAAGTATAACTATAAAGCTATTACAGATTTTTGACATTTAATACAAAACCCCATAACATAAGTGTACGTCGTGGATGGATGTATGTGATTATAAGGTTCAGATTGCAATAACATGTGCCTGACTGCCTGCCTGTGAGTCTGATAATGGTAAAACGAATGACATAGCACTAACAGTGTACACAACACAAGGTATAAAAATTACACAGCTATAAACCACAGCAAATATACAGGCACATACATATAACTATATCAAGTGATGTGTATAAAGTACTTACACACACGGAGCAAGGTGAATACGTTTGTACCTTGATAATATTTTGCAAGTAAGTGTTGGTGTATAAAGCCTTTTATAAAACGAGCTTTGTATGTTTAATATTTACTTTTACTATTAACGCTGGCTTACTGTTGCTGTAAGTGTGTATGTGTAACGTATTCTCTTTCTCTCTCGTGCTCTCTCTCTCTCTTTTGCGTATTAACATTTATATGCGTTGTTTGTAAAGCTCTTGTGCCTGAATTGCATATGTAATATGTTACATTATTCATTTACTTTTATAATATTTTTGTACACAACCACACACATACACATACACACACAGTTGTGTATTTATTGGTTTATACCTATCCAATACATAATCGTATTTTAAAAAGGATAACTATTTTCTGTTGTTGTTGTATATTGCAATTGTGAGCTGTTTTTCAGCTTTCGGTGTTTAATCAAGAGTGCCTGCCGGTGTATGTGTGTTGTTATTGATTTATATAACAGTTTAAGAACAATATTGTTATATGCACACACACATATGTTTTATATGTGTATACATATTCATTATGTATATCTGCAGCAATATTCTTGTCAAAATAACTGAATATTAACAAGTTAACACAGCGTGTGGTTTTCATAGTTTAGCATAGGCAACAATGTGTTCATGTTAATGATATGTGGTGAGAACTTTTCATAGATTGAGCATTTGCGCATATTTAGATAGGTAGCAGCTGTATTACTTTACTTGGAGGCATAACATTGTGGGAGGGAAAAAACGTAGCATCTGTCATACAGGAAATAAACTATGTTGTCTATCGTATATAAAACATAAGTACTGTACAACACATTGGCCACCTATCGTTCGTTAATAGTACTAAGTAATGCATATAAACAGTTTTTTATAAGGTTTAAGCGATATTAATGATAACAAGCCAATACGTATAAGTGCTGTTAATTCAAATTGCTCTTACGCATGAGTGATGGTATTTCCAATTATGATAACTCATACGTACTATTTCAAAATTTTTTAATAATAACCAACACAGCACTAGATTATATTTAATTCACATCTCGTATAGAAAATGTGAAATTTTTTCTTGAAACCGTAGAACGAAATCGACAGTTTTGAGATTTGAGATGAGAACAAAGATTAGAAGACCGTATGAGTATTGTTATTATGTTAATAAATATCTCTATTACTGTCAGGTATAAGCGATATTAATGATAATAAGCCAATGCGTATGAGTGATGTTAGTGCTCTTACGTATGAGGAATGATATTTCCAATTAACATAACTCATACGTATTTTTTTCAAAACTTGCTAATGACAATCATCACAGCACTAGGTTATATTTAATTCACATCTAGTATAGAAAATCTGCAATTTGCTATAGAAACAGTAGAATAACATTAAACACGAAATCGACATTTTGAGATGAGAACAAAGATTAGATGACCGTTTGATTGTTAATATCATTAATATGTTAATGAATGATATGAGTGATATTAATTGTAATAAGCCAATACGTATGAGTGATGTTTGCTCAAATTACTCTTACGTATGAGTAATGGTATTTTCAATTAACAAAACTCATACGCATTTATTAAATTCGTAATTTTCCAATGACATACTATATAGCGCAAGATTTCATATTTTTTACATTCACAACTAGTATTGAACAATGTTAAGCAACCTAAATGGCATGCTACCACTGATGTGTCTTAGGGAATAGGTAACACAAGTTACGGAAGTTCAACACAACAGTCCTCATAATGGCTGTGGGACCCCTAAGAAACTCGGATAGGGAGCAGTGACCTCTTAAGTCACACTCCTATTACCCCCTCTTTAAAACCCACCCAATGTACGGAACATTTTTGCTAAAGCGAAACATAGCATCATTACAGAACATTCGTTCAGTATTACGTATGATTAATAATTATAAAAAAAATAATTACCCTCCGAGACGTATAAGTAAAATTATTACTGAAACTAATAGATGATTTATTAAAAACTCAGATTTCTAATGTCACAGTCTATTAGAACTTGTTGAGTTCTGAAACTCCGTGAATTGATGGTAAAACTTGGTGTTGACATAGGTTTGTGTGTATGAAATTTTTTAATTTTTGCGTATGATTAACAATAATATATGGACTAGACGTAAAACGTTTAATTTATATGACAAATTGTGCACTGGGACGTATGATTGATTTGAATAATGAAGGATGGCACGGTTATGGCTTTAGGTAATTTGCAGTTGTCGGTTTAAAAGGCATCAAGTTGTACAACTGAGTTCTAATTAAATTATTAAAAGTATAGCACGATTCTCTACGTTTATATTCGCTGGCTTACACAAATGAGGTGAGTCTTGCCGATGCAGCTTGAACCAAAAGTTTCATTTCATTTTCATTGATGCGTATGATTAATATTAATATATGGACAACAAAGAACTTGGCAGGTGTTCAAAACAATGAGGCACAAAGTACGAGTGTCAAGTCCTCGGAAGATGTTGTGGGTGTCAGTTTTCTCCCCTGTCGAAAAAGGACTTGGAGGATACAACCATCGAGTTCAAAATAATAAGGCACAAAGTGAGAGTGGTATGTCCTCCGAAGATATGGTGGGAGAGACCAGCCCTATTTCCCCCTGTCGGAAGAGGACATAAAGGATACGATCACTGAGTATTCTCTATTGAACATCACCCAATTTCCCAGGGAGTCTTAAGCGACCGTGGCACAAAAACCAACCAAGATGCCACTGTCTCCTTGTCGAACGACCACCAGCAATCCAGGCAGCCTGAGACAAAAGGAGGCAATATTATAGGCAGGAAAAGGAAGCGATCTAAGGACTCGAAGGACCGTAACGTGTATCGGAGGTTATGTAACATCCTAGCGAGTTTTCAGGGCTGCGATGCCTTTCTGCATTTTGAGAACGCGTATCGGAGTTTTTGTAACATCTTTGCGAGTTTTCAGGGCAGCGAAGCCGTTCTGCTCTCTGAGAAGAACAAAAAAAACGCACTGAAACACACAAGGAACACGTCATGAAGTTTCAGAAGACCTCAGTCAGGAAGTCGAAATCGGTATGGGGAAAGGGGGTGAGACAAAAAAAAGACATAACAGCCAGAAAAAGGAGACGGTCTAAGGATCAGAAGAATCCCGCAACGTGAATCTGTAACATCCTAGCGTGTTTTCAGGGCTGTGGTACGGTTTTACTCTCTGAGAACAGCAAAAAGAGTCAGGAATTCGAAATCGGTATGGGAATGTGGTTAAGACAAAATAAGGCGTCATAAATGGTAAAAAAGGAAGCGGTCTAAGGATCAAAAGAACCGGAACGTGCATCGGAGGTTCTGTAACATTTTAGCGAGGTTCGATGAACACGACATGAAGAAATATCCTGACCTCTGTCAGAAAATCGCAATCTGTATGGAGAATGTGGGTGAAACAAAAGGAGGCGACATAACAGGCGGGAAAAGTAAGTAGTCTCAGGATCAGAAAGACCGTAACGTGTATCGGAGGTTGTGTACCATTCATCCGAGCTTTCTCCGAGAGCGCGTAGCGGATGTCCTGTTTCATTCTTCCATGAATCAGCTTAAGAGCTTCACCCATCGGTTTCTTTGGTGGCTAAAAACACGACCAGAAACACGTCATGAGGTTTCAGAAGACATATCCTGACCTCAGACAGAAAATCGAAATCGGTATGGGGAATGTGGGTGATACAAAAGGAGGCGACATAACAGGCGGGAAAAGGAAGCAGTCTAATGATCAGTAACCTTCTAGCGGATTTTCAAGCCTGCGATGCCGTTCTGCTTCTGGAGAGCCCGTATCAGAGGTATCCTTCCGTATCCTTCCTTGAGTTTGCTAAATAGCTTGAGTTTGCTAAATAGCATAACAGACGGAAAAAGGAAGCAGTCTAATGATCAGAAGGACCGTAACGCATATAGGAGGTCCTGTAACATCCTAGCGAATTTTGAGGGCTGCTATGCCGTTCTTCTTTCGGAGAACCTGTATCAGATGTCCTGTAACATCCTTCCTTGAGTCTGCTGAAAAGCTTTTCCCATCAGTTCCTCTGGTGGCTATTAAGCTCTGTGAAACCATCAGTCAGAAAATCGAAATCTGTATGGGGAAAGCGGGTGAGACAAAATAAGGCCACAAAACAAGCAGGAAAATAAGCAGTCTAAGGATCAAAAGGGCCGTAATGCATATCAGATGTCCTGTGACATCCTTGCGCATTTTCACGGCTGCGTTGCCGTTCTGTTCTCTGAGAAGAACAAAAACAGACTAATTGAGCCATACAAGAAGCTCATCATAAAGTTTCAGGAGATATATCCTTACGGCAGGTTCCTTAGTGCGTCAGCTAAGGAACTTCTGCCATTACACAGTACAACACATTATTTTGTGACTCAAATTTGAGAATTGCACGTCAGGGAAGCCCCAAAAAGAAGAACTTCTGTATCATTTGTTCCAACAAGTTAGCTGCATTAATAATTTAATGGTCATACGATTTTTTTGCTTAATATAGCTATCCCACCACATGTCTAAAATGTCTAAGCTTGTAATAGAGGGATTGGTGAAACAAAACCCCTGCCTCCTTCAACACTAGTACCTGGTAGGAAATATCCTCGGTGCCATGTCCTTAGAATGGGGCGATGGATCTCCGGCTGGCAATCGATAAGGACACTTTGCCATACTTGCTGCTCTAGGGGGAAGCATGAAATTTGGATAGGGGTCAGCATAATGTGTGTGTGTTTTATTTCAAGTATCACCGAGGAGGTCCTACCGGTATGAAGGGCTCCACCCTACTTGAACATACTACAATGCCGCTGTTAAGGCCCGCAATCTTGCCCTTGCTTGAGAAAAATTGGAGAACTATTGCAATAATACAATAGTTCTTAACCCATCTATTGAGAGAGTGCTATACAATTCTGACGTTATCCTGCTAAGAAACAATGTTTCCTATCCGACTGGCTAAGATTCCAGTAAGCTTCCGTCATCCCCTCACCACCACTAAGAAATAGGCCAAAGAGACTATGAGTGATGTAGATTTTTTTTTAGCGTGGATGTTGCTTTAGTCTAAGAAACCTGAATTGTTGGCAATAGAGTTAGGGGTTTACTGTATGTGGCAAACACGCCTGAAAGGTTAAGAACCTGTATTGTATGGTGTGATAGGCCTCTCAATAAAGGCTAAGTGCCTAGATGTTGTTGTCGATCATAACCTAAAATGGTTTAGAAACACCGAGGGAGTCAAGAGTGGGGTGTCAGTGCCTTTATGCGTGTCGGTACACTTCAGGTACAAACTGGTCTCTCAGTTCCGAAGTTGATAATGAGGCTGTATAATGCGGTAGTCTGGCAAACAAAAGAGCTTAAAAGTGACAAATTCCCCTATGCGATACTTACTAACTTCAGATCGATATTAAAGTATTATGGCATGTAACTTGACAAAACGAATGATCTAGAACTACTTCTTTTTGTGGCTACATTCATGTGCATTCTCAGAATTGAGTCCCAAAATCATGTGTTATACTGTGTAATATTTCATCTTGTCCAGTACTCCTGTACACAACAGCGTATGATTAATATTTAATGCGTACCTGTCTACCAAAATAATAACAATAAGTATACGTCTAAGTGTCGCTCTATTATTGACTGCATAACTTAATGACACTTAATTTAATTCCACCTGGCGTATGATTAATATTTAATTACTGTGATGTGGTGCTGAGAACCAGTGTATGTGGCTAATGTTATAGAGTTGCATATCAGACACTAATGTGGAATGTTATAAGATTTAAAATAAGAAAATAAATGAAAGGCACATAGAAGGCCCATATGAAAATTGAATCCTTAAAAAGTTTTTGCCCCTCCGTTGTTGTTTTATAATGACTCCTTATTGTCCTGAAAGTCTGCTGTGCTATGTTAGTGATTTAACCCTACGTATATATTGGCAATAAAAAATCTTGTTCTAAGATCCTTGTCTGCTATTAAAGAGCTAACATTAGTAGTCCATAGAAATGTAAATTATATTAATCATACGCCTTTCTGCTGCCATTAAATATTCTGATAAGATACGATAGTTTCCCAAATTTAATGAATATTTAAATCTTTATTCGACGGTACTCTTGCTTACTTTATTTAATAATAACACTCATACGTTTTGACCACCTTAAGATGATAGCTTAAAATACTCATACGTTATAGTCGTCTATATAAGAAAGATTATACAAATTCTATTACCATTAAATACTTTTACCCTAAGATCCCTTAAGTTGTCGGCTAATGACAAAAAGACTAAGAGAGCTCGCTCTGTTGACGACGAATCCGTTAAAGGCACGAAGCGTCCCAGGTAACTCAGCACTGTAAACGGGGCAGTACTTGAAGAGAAATTGCCTAAAAAAAACTTTAATTTTTATAGGGGGTAGGTATCTAGTTTGCTATTTAAGAGCTAACACTTGCAGTCTATAGATATGTAAATTATATTAATCATACGCCTTTCTGTTACCATTAAATGATCCGTTAAATAATCCCAATTTTGATAAAAATTTAAATCTTTATTTGACTGTAGTCTAGCTTTTATTATTTAATAATAACACTCATACGTTATGACCACCTTTAGATGTCAGCTTAAAATACTTATTAATATCACTCATACGTTAAAGTCGTCTTTATAAGAAAGATAATACAAATTCTTTTGTCATTAAATACTCTTAACCCAAGATCCTAGATTGCTATTTAAGAGCTAACATTACTAACTTACTGTCATTAAATACTTTTGCATCTTGTTCTCTTGTGTGCCCTCTTGTGTGCCCCCTAAACAGTTCGTCCAACATTTCCAATAAAATAGTTCACTGTACTTTTTTTTTCGCTCATGCAAAAAGTATCCTTTGTATTCATTTCGTGGAAAATCCTTGAAACTTTGTGCTGTTTGTTGCCCTCCATTCTTATGGGGTTGGCTTTAACTTCTGTTCCATTTTGTGTGTTTTATGACTTTTGTGTATTTCTTATAGCAGTTATGGAAAACTTTGTTCATAAAGAAATAACTGATGTTCTAGTTGTAGAATTTTAGTCATTACATATTGTTTAACTAGCTGGGGCAGCAAAAACTTAGATACATCGTACAAAGTTACTTAGCAATATTCTAAGAAATTGGCCACGGCAAAAACGACAAAGCGTTTTGGTTTTTTGCTATAAATATAAACTTTTTGTGTTGGTGCTGTTTTCTTGCATGTAGCCCAACTCTACTCAATTCTTATGAGCCAATTTCAACTTAATGGCCAAATAAAACGCTGCTAATTGGAATAGATAAAGTGAAAAAGATGGCGAGAAAAGAAATTAGCGCAGATAGCTTTGGAAATAGGTGTATACAGATAGAAAGGGCTTAAAAGAACAGGCAGAGATGGGATGTAAGGAATAAATGAAGTGGAGATATTTGAAATTGGTAAAGTAACCAAATGGGTTTTAGGACTTTGCATAAATATCTACTCTGTGTGTTACATAACACGCCGTCCTACATTTTGTAATCATCTAAACTATAGGCATGTATAAAGAACCCTGGTTACGTTTTAGGATATTTGAATGTACAAAGTTTTCTGCAAGTTAACCAGGTTTTAATCTAGATATTTTTAAGACTTTCAATTACTTAAAAGTCTTTAAATGTTAACATATTTACTAGAATTTTAACTGAAAATGCTAAAAGTCCAAAAATAACTTTAAAAAATATATACGATAATAACACAGTACAACATTTTGTAGCTAATTTATTAGGGACTCAATTCTGAGAACTGCACGTCAAAGTAGCCCGAAAAGGAAGAAGTTCTGCATCATTCGTTCTATCAACTTACATGCCATAATAACTTAATATCGATTTGAAGTTAGTAAGTATCGTATGGGGGAATTTGTCACGTTTTAGGCTCTTTTGTTTGACATAACTCGAGAACCACTAGTACGATTTAGCTGAAACAAATTTGAAAAAATTAACAATTACAATTCCTTTAATTCAGTTCATATAATGTTTCCCTACATAAGCAACAGTTTCACTTTTTCATTCATCAAATGATTTCATGGGTTTATTTTGTAGCAGTAAAAATAAAACTGTTGTACTCCGTGGCGTATGATTTACGTCGAATATTACTTATGATAATCATACGCCACCATATAGCAATATAAAAATGTGTGTAAAATGTGACAAAATCCCCTATACGCTACTTACTAACTTCAAATCGATATTAAATTATTATGGCATGTAACTTGACAAAACGAATGATGTAGAACTTCTTCTATTTGGGGCTACTTTCTCGTGCAGTTCTCAGAATTAAGTCCCAGAAGTGCTGTGTAAGGTTATGACACAAAGTGAGCATAAGCATATTCAAAGGGCACTCTAAGATATTGACATATATGAAAATATATTTTTATGACTTTTCCAGCTGTTACATAAACAATCTGAAAATTCTGTTGGTATTTAAGAAGAATTTATAATTAACACACACTTATCTTCTTATGCCTTCAAATATCTATATATGCTCTAACTCTCACGTTAGATTGTGTGTTACGATAATACGTATGATTAATATGAATTCGCTTATACCGTAAAACAGAAGAATAGTTCGACTAATGTTGCACAGTAACGATCTTAATATACTAAGCTTAATATAAATATTAAGGAAAACAGATCTGAAATTAATATACGTCATACGTACCAGTTTTTGCCTTACCTCTCACGTTAAATTAGTGTTACGATGATACGTATGATTAATATTAATTCATTTATACCTAAAAAAAGAAAAATATTTCGACTTATGTTGTTCAGCTACGATCTTAATATACTAAGCTTAATATAAATGATATCTCGAACCCTATAGGGAATATAAGTAAGAGAAGTATGAAATTAATACATATATCATGCGTAAAAACTGAGATAAGTAAAAACAAAACTGCAGTGTTATGAATAATAGTATAAGCCTGCTTATGGGTAATATTAATAAAGACGATGTGCTATGATTTTTATAAAACAGTCAAATAGAGATTTAAATATATATCATAGTTGGGAAATTGTCGAATTAACGGATTATTTAATGGCAACAGAAAGGCGTATGATTAATATAATTTACATTTATATAAATGTGTATCTTTTATTTCATATAGTCGACTATAACGTATGAGTGATAATATCGTATAGACGACTATAACGTATGAGTGATATTAATAAGTATTTTAAGATATCATCTAAATATGGTCATAACGTATGAGTGTTATTATTTAATAAAGTAAGTTAGAGTACAGTTATTGTCCAATCTTAAAGGATTATTAAGTGGCAACAGAAAGGCGTATGATTAATATTTATATATTATCATATATCATCGCTAAGTCAACTATAACGTATGAGTGATATTATCATACGTTATTGTCGACAATATAAGAAAACAGACATAAAGAAATATTAATTATATTAATCATACGCTTTTCTGTTGCCATTAAATATGCCGTGAAGATTCGACAATATCCAAACTATGTTAAAGTTTTAAATCTTTATTTGACTGTACTCCAGCTTACTTTGTTAAATAATAACACTCATACGTTATGCCCACCTTTAGATGATAGCTTAAAATACTAATTAATATCACTCATACGTTATAGTCGTCTATATAAGAAAGAACTTACAAGTTTATAGAAATATAAATTATATTAATCATACGCCTTTATGTCCGTTAAGATTCGACAACTTTCCCAACTTTGATAAAGATTTGAATCTTTATTTGATTACTTACTAATTTAAACTGTCTAACTTTATTTATTAACAACACTCATACGTTATGGCCACCTTTAGATGATAGCATAAAATACTTATTAATATCACTCTTACGTTATAGTCGTATATATTAGAAAACTATACTAGTTTAAAGAAATATAAATTATATTAATCATACGCCTTTCTTTTGCCATTCCATTAAGATTTGACAATTTCCCAACTATGATAAAGATTTAAGTCTATATTTGCCTGTACTCTAACTTACTTTATTAAATATTAACGCTCTTAGATTATGTTCTCACTTAAATGATAAAAGAATAAAGTTTATAAACAATGAAATAATATTAATCATACGCATTTATGTTTCCATTAATCAATCCATTAATATTCAAACAGATCTCCAAATTTGATAAGGATTGAAATCTAGATCTGAGTGTATATAAATAGACGTCAGATGACATAAAAAAAGTTTATAAGGCATAACTTAATATTAATAAAACGCCTTTATGTTTCTATTACATAGTACAACACATGATTTTGAGACTCAATTCTTTGCATCATACGTTTTCTTAAGTTACATGCCATAATAATTTAATATCGATTTGAAGTTAGTACGTATCGTATAGGAGAATTTGTCACGTTTTAGGCTTTTTTTATTATATTATTATATGGTGGCGTATGATTATCATAAGTAATATTCCACGTAAATCATACGCCAGGGAGTACAACATTTTTATTGTAACTGACACAAAATAAACCTAGTTCAAAATCATTTGATGAATGAAAAAGTGAAATTGTTGCTTACGTAGGGAAACGTTATATGAACAGATTAAAGGAACTGTAATTCTTAGTTTTTTTTTTAATTTGTTTCAACTAAATCGGACTAGCGGTTCTCGAGTTATGTCAAACAAAAGAGCCTAAAACGTGACAAATTTCCCTATACGATACTTACTAACCACAAATCGATATTAAATTATTATGGCATGTAAATTGACAAAACGAATGATACAGAACTTATTCTCTCTGGGGCTCAGAATTGAGTCCCAAATCAATGAGCTTAAAAAATGTACTGTGTTATTGAGGACCCCAGGAACTATGAACAAGCGGTAACAACAGTTCAAATCAGAACACATCCTAATTCAATTGTTTAGCTTATCATAGTCGAATCTGAATTAAAATTACTAATACGTACCTTTAAAGGAGTCAAATTTCAATTGTACAGCTTAACATAGTGCAATCGGAATAAATATTATTCATACGTACCTTTAGCAAAGTATTAACATTATGGTTCATAGTTGGAGGGGAAAAAACTGTTAACATTTGCAAATTATAGTGAATCCCAAATACCTCTAAAAAACAATTGTACAGCTTATCATAGTGGAATCGGAATTAATATTACTCATACCTACTTGTAGCAAAGGATTAACATTCAGTCCACTACTAGAAGGACCAAAAACTATAAATATTTGGAATATATAATGAATCCCAAATACCTGTAGAAGTAGTTACAACAGCTCATATCCAAACTGAGTCATATTTCAATAGTACAGCTTATCATAGTGGTATTGCAATTAATATTATTCATACTTACCTGCAGCAAAGGGTTAAAATTACAGTCCATAGTTAGAGGGACCACAAACTATAACAATTTGGAATTTATAAAGAATCCCAAACACTGTAGAAAAAACTGTTACAACTGTAAATATCGAAACGATTCTCATATCATAGTGGTATCGGTAGTAATAGTAATCATACGTAACTTCAGCATTGGATTAAAATGACGGTCCATAGTTAGAGGGAATATAAATTATAAATATTTATAATTAATAAAGTCCTACAAATACCTAAAACTGTAACAACAGCTCATATCCAAACCATGTAATCGTAATTAATATTACTCATACGTAACTTTAATATTGGATAAAACTGACGGTCCATAGTTAGAGGGACAGAAACTATAATTATATGGAATTTCTTTGTTCAGCTTATCATAGTGGTATTAGAATTGATATTACTCATACGTACCTTCAGCAAAGGCCTAACATTATGGTTCATAGTTGGAGGGAACAAAAACTATAATTATTTGGAATTTATAAAGAACCCCAAACACCTGTATAAGTAGCAACAACAGCTCATATCAAAACCAAGTCGTCAATCAATTGTACAACTTATCATAGTGGTATTATAATTATTATTACTCATACGTATCTGCAGCAAATGATTAAAATTGCTGTCCGTACTTAGAGGGACCAACAGAGAACAAAAACTATATATATTTGCAATTTATGAAGAATCGCAAATACCTCTAAAAAACTGTAACAACAGCTCATATCCAAACAAGTCATATTTCAATAGTACAGATTATCACAGTGGTATAGGAGTTAATATTACTCATACGTACCTGCAGCAAAGGATTAACGTTGTGGTCCATAGTTAAACGGGAACAAAATCTATAAATATGTGCGATTTATTAAGACCCACAAATGCCACAGAAAAAACTGTCACAATTGCTCATATCCAATTAGCATATGAACATATTATCATGGTATACTATGAATAGTCAGATCTGACCCAAAAAGTCTACTCTATGACAAACAGTACAAAAAAAACTTAACAGATTGTGTTCAATTCATAAATTTATATAATATTTTTCCACGCATTGAAAGCAAATACCCTTTATTCTGCCTATCTATGCCAATGCATGAAAGTAATACTAGATTTAGCCCATTAATTGTTTTACGCTATCTAATCTTTTTTGAATGATTAATGGTCATACGTTTTGCCTACAATTATGTTGCACCACAAAAATGCAGGTGAACAATTTATTACCCACCAATTGAGCTATCACTGCATAACGCTAAGCTAATAAATAATAAACGTAATATAAATAATTATTTGCGGTTAGTTATTATTAATAATAATACGCCTAATGTTCCATCCGGAAATCGTATCAATCATACGTCAACATCACCACCACCACCACAAAACAATTGAATAGGTAATTTGTTTGTATATCATTAATAACCAATAAAACCTAAACGAAATACCGCCAAATAATGTATTAACCATTTATTTAGTTATTATTAATGACCAAAAAACCTTAACGAAATACTACCACACATATTACACAGTACATAAATTTTCAGCTCATTGATTTGGGACTCAATTCGGAGAATGGCACGTGAAAGTAGCCCCAAAAAGAAGAAGTTCTGCATTATTCGTTTTATCAAGTTACATTCCATAATAATTTAATATCTATTTGAAGTTAGTATAGCATTGTATAGGGGAATTTGTCACATTTCAGACTCTTTTGTTTGAGAACCACTAGTCCAATTTAGCTGAAACAAAATAATAAGAATTACAATTCCTTATATCTGTTCATATAACGTTCCCCTACACTAGCAACAGTTTCACTTTTCCATTTATCAAATGATTTTGAACTGGGTTTAATTTGTAGCAGTTACAAAAAAACTGTTGTACTCCGTGACGTATGATTTACGTGGAATATTACTTATGATTATCATTCGCCACCATATAACAATATAACAAAAGATCCTAAAACGTGACAAATTCTCCTATACGATACTTACTAACTTCAAGTCGATATTAAATTTTTATGGCAGGTCACTTGACAAAACGAATGATGCATAACTTCTTCTTTTTGCGGCTACTTTCATGTGCAGTTCTCAGAATTCAGTCCCAAAATCATGTGTTATACTGTGTTATGTGAATATAATAGTTAACTTCCCTGAACTTTGATGGCATTGGTTAATTGCGTATATTGACTAAACACACAAGGCAGACCTTAGCCTACTTTTAGGCGAGCACGCGTAACTGCATCATGTTACATTATACCATACACCCTCTGTGTAAATCTGCCATGAAATTAAAAATGTTGCGCCAAAAACAAAAAAAAACAAATCGACATAATTAAACATTATCAATGTCAACCGGTAAGAACTAAACCTGGCCAACACTGGTATTTAAAGCTTTCTATTGCAAGTGTTTTTCCCCTCCCCTGCTTACGCTAATTCTCTGCTTCGTTTCCAATGACCTTCGTAGTACAACACAGTGGCTAAATATGTATATTTGGTATGAGGATCTACAGTCAAGCTGCTTAGTTGGCCATATAAACAGTAAAAAGTGTGTTGCAAACTTTAATGAAGCGCAGTGAACATATATGTATATCAAAACAAAAACATATACTACTCTAAGATACGGGCCACATAATAGACTGCTGTATAGGCTGTGCAAATATTTAGAATTATATAGTAATATATTAAATCTAGGGCTCTCAAAAAAAAAAAAAAAACTCACAGCACTTTTATAATATACATGTATATTTAGCATCATCCGTAGACCCCCAGTAATAGTAGACTTGCGTTACTTGCCTTTACTTAGTATATTTTCTAACTGCCTCTATATCATATACATACATGCATACATACAGAAATAAGTATGCGCCTACATATACAGTCATAAACATAGTAACACTCGTACATTTACAGGCCAGGCACCATCAATGCTGCATTAAAAAATAATTTTCAATACCTCAACATACCTTGGAGCTAGGTTAGCCAGGGGGTGTGGGAGGAAGGGGGTAAAAAGCGTGGCAATACGGCCGCATTGTTGGCTGAGACTGAAAAATAAAATATATAAAACAACTCGAACTATTTAAATTTGTATTTAAGCGAAATCTGTAATGTAACGAGGCAAGGCTGGCAATTTATAGAAGAAGGATATAATGATGGCGTAGAATGTCATGTGATGTACGACGTATGATTAATATTTATTATTATATTTAAAAACATATCAATATTACTCATACGTTTAAAAAACTATCAATATAACTCATACGTCATAGTGGTATAGGAATAAATATTACTCATATGTACCTGCAGCAAAAGATTAAAATTGCTGTGCATAGTAAGAGGGAACGAAAACTATAAGTATTTGGAATTTATAAAGAACCGGTAAAATCTACAATAGCTGCTCATATCCAAACCGAGTCATAATTTATTTGTACAACTTATCATAGTGGTATTGGAACTAATATTACTCATACGTACTTTCAGCGCGTTGGATTAAACTGACGATCTATAGTTCAGGGAACAGAAACTAAAAATATGTGCAATTTATAAAGACGTATGATTAATATTTATTATTAAAAATATTAATATTACTCATACGTTTAAAAAACTATTAATATAACTCATACGTAAAAAAAACCATTTATATAACTCATACGTTAGTCTAAATTATGTTGAAAATTTCTAAATTTGACTACTTTAGATTAAACTGACGATCTATAGTTACAGGGAAGAGAGACTATAAATATGTGCAATTTATAAAGACGTATAATCAAAATTTATTATTAAAAAAATATAAATATTACTTAAAATACATTACAAAAACTATTAATATAACTCATACGAAAATTTCTAAATTTTGCCTACTTTAGATGTTATTTTTAATATTAAGTGAGCCGTGGTATAATAACGGCTAAAAGGTGATAATGTAACATTTGTGGAGAATAATAGTCTTAATTTTTCCACTTGCGAATTGGTGAGAATAATAATTTAATATCGAATTGAAGTTACCACTTATCGTTCTCAGAATTGAGGTCCAAAATCATGTGTTGTACTGTGTAAGGAGACGAAAAGTTTGCTGATATGGTCGTCGGTGATTCCTTACAGACGAAGTTTATTGCCAAGTTAAGCAATGTTTTCTGACATCCATGATCCTTGTGGCTTAAAATGTGACAAATCGGTATTAAATTATTATGGCATGTAACTTGACAAAACGAATGATGCAGAAATTCTTCTTTTTGGGGCTACTTTCACGTGAAGTTCTCAGAATTGATTCCCAAAACAATGAGCTAAAAAAATGTTGTACTGTGTAATATATGTGGTAGCATTTCGCTAAGGTTTTTTTTGGTCATTAAAAATAACTAAATAAAATGTTAATAAATTATTTTGTGGTATTTCGTTTAGGTTTTATTGCTCATTAATGATATGTGAACAAATTGCCAATCCAATTGTTTTGTGGTGGTGGTGGTAATGTTGGCGTATGATTGATATCATTTCCGTATGGTACATAAGGCGTATTATTAATAATAATTACCTACCGCACATTATTATTTATAATACGTTTCTAATTTATTACTTTGGCGCTATGCAGTGATGGCTCAACTGGTGGGTAATAAATTGTTCACCTTCATTCATTGTGGTGCAGCATAATTTTAGGCAAAACATATGAGCGTTAATCATTCATAAAAGATTAGATAGAGTAAAACAATTAATGGACTAAATCTAATAATACTTTCATGCATTTGCATAGATAAGCAGAATTAAAGGTATTTGCTTTCAATACGTGGAAAAATTTTATATATATTTAGTAATTGAACATAATCTGTTAAGTTTTTTCTTGTACTGTTTGTCATAGAGTAGACTTTTGTTGGGTCTGATCTAACTATTTAAATCATACCATGAACATATGATTGATATTAATTAGATATAATTCCAAATAATTATAGTTTTCGATCCCTCTTACTATGGACAGCAATTTTAGTTATTTGCTGCAGGTACGTATGAGTACTATTAATTCGGATACCACTGTAATAAGCCTTACAATTGAGTTGTGCCTCGGTTTAGATGTGAGCAGGTGTAAAAGCTTTTATAGAAATTTGTGGTCCCACTAACTCTGGACCGCAACGTTAATCCTTTGCTGCAGGTACGTATGAGTAATATTAACTCCAATACCACTGTGACAAGCTGTACTATTGAAATATGACTGGGTTTGGATATGAGCTGTTGTTACAGTTTTTTAGAGGTATTTGCGATTCTTTATAAATTGCAAATATATATATAGTTTTTGTTCCCTGTTGGTCCCACTAAGTACGGACAGTAATTTTAATCATTTGCTGCAGATACGTATGAGTAATAATAATTCTAATACCACTATGATAAGTTGTACAATTGATTTAAGACTTGGTTTAGATATGAGCTGTTGTTACTACTTATACAGGTATTTGGAGTTCTTTATAAATTCCAAATATTTATAGTTTTTGTTCCCTCCAACTATGGAACATAATGTTAGGCCTTGGCTGAAGGTACGTATGAGTAATATTAATTATAATACCACTATGATAAGCTGTACAACTGAATTACGACTTGGTTTAGAATTGAGCTGTTGTTACTACTTCTACAGGGATTTGGGTTTCTGAATAAATCTATATATATAAAAGGCTGGGGTGACTGACTGATCACTCCCCAGCCCAAACGGCTAAAGCTAGAACCACTGAATTTAGAATGTAGGTTTCTTTTATGACGTAGGCGTGCACTAAGAAGGGATTTTTGGAAATTCGGACTGAAAGGGGGTAAAATGTGCGTGGCACCACCCCATACAACTGGAATTTTAAAATGACTGTATCTTTTGAACCATTATAAGTACGAAGTTGAGATTTGGTACCGTTATCGGTGGTATAAGAAAAAATACTTTGTGGAAAACGGGCGGTGCCACACCCCCTTTTTAAAAATAGTAATACTAGCTAAATAAAAGGACCGATTACAATTAAATTTTCTATATGTGATACTGTCCGTAGGGCCTCTATCATAGGCTACATGATAACATAATTAGACAGAGGGGAGTGGCACCGCCCACACAAACCGAAATTTCAATCAGTCTTATCTCAAGAGCCGTTAGAGGTATGAAGATGAGATTTGCTACATATGTAAATGGTACATGGGGGATTACGTCTCGCTGGGAAATGGGCAGTGCCACGCCCCTTTTGAAACAATTGTTACGTCGGTTATATTAAAAGAACAGCCTACTGGCTGTAGATAGGATGATCAAATTTGGGGGGTTGTTCCCCTTTTCAGCTAAGAATGGATTTTTGGAAATTCATACTTTTAGGGGTAAAAATTACCCGACCAATCGGCTAATGCTATAACCGAAGGAATTGATATGGACACGCTCACGATCAAATTAGATTAAGGTTTTTTTTTTAACCAGATATTTCTGGGTAAAACAAATCGATAAAGAGATAAAAATGTTACTATCGCCAGACCAAACGGCTAATGATATAAACATAATAATTTTTATGGGCTTGGAATTAGAACGAAGCATGGTCGGTTTTCGAAATTTATTTCTTTTAGGGGTAAAAAGGGCCGAAAAGGGGTAAAACTGGTACTAAACGGCTAAAGGTATAGTCGCAAAAATTTAAGTGAATATTTAAGTTTTACGATGTGAAGTAATTTACTAATGCCCAAACCAAATGCCTAAAGGTAGAGTTTCGAAAATGTACATGGAATTAGAGAGCCGCCAGATGGGATTTTAAGAAATTCGAATATTTAGGGATTAAATGGCCGAAAGGGGATAAATGTGGTACAATCAACCAGACCAAGCGGCTAAAGCTATAATCGTATATGGGCATGCTTCTTATAGAATTAGAGGGAGTACCAGCCCATTTTAGTTCTGCGATACGAATGTCTCTTTTAAAATTCGTTCTTTTAAGGATAATAAGGGACTAAAGCGGTACAATCACTCAGACCAATGGGTTAAAGCAACAATCACAAAAATGGTGTGTTCGTTCGTCTTATGAAGCGTTTATATTTTACGTCTATTGCTTAAATTCATTAGAAGATTCATTGTAAGTACGGGTGAATCAACGCGAGCCGGGTAAGCTACTTTCATATAATTATATTTTTTGTCCCTCTAACTATGGACCGTCAGTTTTATCCAATGTTAAAGTTACGTATAAGTAATATTAATTACGATTACCTCGTTTGGATTTGAGCTGTTGTTACAGTTTTAGGTATTTGTAGGACTTTATAAATTCCATATATTTACAATTTTTATTCCCTCTAACTATGGACCGTCATTTTAATCCAATGCTGAAGTTACGTATGATTACTATTACTTCCGATACCACTATTATATGAGAATCGTTTCGATATTTACAGTTGTTACAGTTTTTTCTACGGTATTTGGGGTTATTTATAAATTGTAAATAATTATAGTTTTTGTTCTTTCTAACTATAGACCGTTATTTTAATCCTTTGCTGCAAGCATTTGAGGTAAAAACTTTGGTATAATGATTAATATTTTCAAAGTACTAAAAAAAATATTTATGTTAATTATTCTACGAACTTTTTTTTACCTCAAATGCAACGTATGATTAAATTTAATAAATAATGTTTAATAAATAATAATCATACATGATATGTCAATGGTAAATTACGTATGATTTGCTACGCTGATTGATATTAATAAATTATTATTAGTAAATATTAATCATACGTGGTACACATCATACACATGTAAAGTAAATTACCTACCATTTAGTTATTTATTATTAATCCAATATTAATATTATTCATACGTTCAGCTTAAATGATAAAACACTTTTTTTACCAACCCATCACTTTATCCTCGTGGCTCGTTATGACAACGACAAGCTTGCACAATAAACCTTCTCTACTCCCACGCACTACTTGATATGTGTGAATATGAATGACTGCTGAGATATGCAAAACTTGTAAACATTCGAGAAATTTTTAAAAAAGCGGAAAACTATGCCGCAGGCTTTATTTCTTGTTTGCTTGCCTGCTTGCAACCTTCTTGTGTACCACAAACCAAAGCAGCAAGAACAACCTTTGCATCTTTAAGGCTCTTGAGGATTAAAGGCACCAAACTTCTAGCACGCACGCACACAACAGCCAACAGTCAGTAGTCATAGTATCCTCAGTACTATAGAAAATGTTTCTACATTTTCAGCGAGAGAATAGCCACCAACTGACAAAATCTGACTACGACTTAAGATAAAATTTCGCATTGAAGCTACAACTTGTATGGCCTTGAACTCTGTTCAAAGCTGAGACAAAACTGTGTATACACACAAGAGTTACTGTCGGGCCGCTTTGCTTGGCATATTACAAAACTCTTAAAGCATTGCGATCTATGGGGACTTAGATGAATATCTAGAAGAGGAAAAAAACACATCCTTACTGTTGACAAAATTTCACACATGCTCACGTGTGAAATGAATGCCACAAACAAGGGTACGAAATGTCGTGACGCATACGTAAGTACGGTCGCATTGGAAGATATTCACATGTTATCAGCAGTGTCACATACATTTTTAAACATATTCACAACACAACTGCATTAATGTACGTGATAACGCGCGTTTATAATTAAAAACAAATTAAAATTCCAACAATGAAAATGTTTTCAAAATCGAATTAAAATTCTAACAAAGGATAACTTAAGAGACGCCAACGGAATTTTTTAACATGATACTAAAGATGCTGCATAACACCCCCACACTATCTGCCTGGGAAACAAGAGGGTAATGTAGTCAAAGGATATAAGATTGATGTTTTCAAAGATCGACATTTTTCATTAATAACTGAACTCAAAGCACAGGATGTGTTTTTCCGTTTGAGCATGAAAGGATAATTGATTAATGCATAGATTGTATAGAAACGGCATACAATGCAAAGAAACTTTGTAGAAGTGTTATTTGTGAGGCATAAAATAGCATAGATAAGGTGTAAACAGTAAAAGTTGTGTAATAAGAACTATTATTAAGTGAATTAGTTCACTGTTAAGACCTACAGGCTGTGTGAGTTATATTTGTAAATAAGTTGTTTAGACACTTTTTAAGGATCTGCGGTGACCGTAGGATATTCGTAGGGAGTGGAGTTTATTGTATTTATATTTTGCTTGAAAAAGGATATTACATTTGTTGCACAAAAAACCACTTACGTATGATTAATATTAATTCAAATTATCTTATGAATTCTAAAAAATGGCTAGGTCTTACAATTTATGTGAATCGGTGGCGCATGACTTATAACAATATGAAACGGGATTATAACTTAATATTTGATACAAAAAAATTACTGACGTATGATTAATATTAACTCAAACTGTCTTATGAATGCCAAAACAGACAGACATGGCTGGGACTTACAATTGATGTCATTTGAAGCGGTGGCGTATGATAATTGTTAATATGAAATATACAAAAATAACATCAAGTTATAGCTGAATAATTGTCGGCAATTGTTTTGTAATATGTTTTTTTTTGTGAGGCTAGTTTGTAAGGAACTTCAAGGATAATCGTATGAGTTATATAACATTTTTTCATTTAAATAGGACTGACCTCAAATTCTTTGTAAAAATGCAAGAAGCGATGAAAGTTGAATAGGTAATATGGAATGATAAATGACGTATGATTAACATTAATACACATTAAGTTGCGAGTATGAAGGAAAGGCGGGACCATACACATAAATATAGTATCAAGGGGAGACGTATAATAATATTAAATATAAACTGAGCTAAGAATTCAAATTCAAAGACGTATGATTGATATTAATTTCATGATTAATGATTACTTCTATTAATCATACATAACGTATGAGTAATATGAATATAAATGAAGCTCCTCGTAGATATTGGGTTACTTGTTGGAGTTACAATAGAAAAAAACTATAATTGGTGGTGGACATTTTCGGCTGATATCTACTTCGCATGTACATGTTTGACATAATTGTAGATATACATACAACTGATGATGTACCATTGTGCATCAGTTCGTCACAAAGGGGTCTGAAGATGAACTCGTCATGGAGTTCGAAACGCGTCATCCTAGTGCGTGACACACTGAATTTGACCAAAAATATCAAACAATAAAAACACTTTTCTGATCGTAAGCCGAATTTGATGTATCATGTGATACACTTAACGTAAAATGTAATTTTATAAAACTTTAATTGGGAAAAGTAAAACTAATAGAAACGTAATATTAATATGAAAAAAAATATGTTACGAAAAAGTTGTAAAAATAAATAAAGCAAAACCAGAAAATTATTCAGGTTCTGCAAAAATTTTATATAACTTTTACTCGTAATTTAATCAGGAAGAATGTAATAAAGGTATACGTAATATTATTATATGAGTATAACGTATACGTAATATTAATTAGTTACAAATATGAAATGGATAATAAAAAGGGGTTGCTTATGATTAATATGAATACAATAGAAGAGAACCACTTAATTAAAGTGGAGGAGGACTTTTTCAAAAAAATTTTAAGTTGGACTGTTAGTACAAGAACTATAGAATAGAAGAATGAATAAGGCAATAAATAAGAGCGGCGTATGATTAATATCAATATGAATGGAATTAATTAGGCAGAACTTTGATATGTAATATACATTAACATATACGTAATATTAATTAATCAGAAATTTGGGACTGGAACATAAAAAGTGGTGCCGTATGATTATTACGAATATAAATGGAAACCCTGCGGTCTATGGATAGCCAAAAGAATGGAATCACTTAATATGATAAGTTTTCTTGAAGTTGTTAGTTGGACTGTTAGTACAAGAATTATAGAATAGAACGATGAACTAGACAGTAAAAAGGAGCGGCGTATGATTAATATCAATTTGAATGGAATTAATCAGACACACCTATGATATGTTATATAAATATAACGTATACGTAATACTAATTAGTCAGAAATATTAATTCGGCAGTAAAAAGGGGTGGCGTATGATTAATATCAATGGAACCCCTATGATCTATATATAGACAAAGGAAAAGCATTAATTTGTATATTAAAATTTATTTCAACGTTTTACGAGGAATTTTTCAGAAAAGTTATAAGTTGGACTGTTAGTAAAAGAATTATAGAATGAAAAAATTAAATAGACAGTAAAAAGGAGCGACGTATGTTTAATATCAATATGATAAATATAACGTATACGTAATATTAATTAGTCAGAAATAAGACCTGGACAATAAAAAAATTGGTGGCGTATGATTAATATGAATATCAATGAAACCCCTTTGACCTATGGACATTCAAAGGAAAGGAATCACATTATTCGATAAATTTTATTAAAGAGTTTAACAAGGAATTTTTCAGAAAAGTTGTAAGTTCGAGTGTTAGTAGAAGAATGAACTAGACAATAATATATTTTATAAATATAACGTATACGTAATACTATGAACTGGACAAATATGAACTGGACAATAAAAAAGTGGTGGCGTATGACTAATATGAATGGAACCCTTCAACAGATCAATAGAGCCCTGTGGGTAGACATTGGAAAATCATTATATTTATATAGGAATTTTTTAGAAAAGTTGTTACTTAGAATTTTAGCAGTCTTATGAAAAATACACATAATATTAACTAGGCAGATATATAAACTGAACAATAAAAAGGAGTGGCGTATGATTTATAACATTATGAATAAAATCCTTTTGGTCTGTGGACAGTCACAGGAAAGGAATGACTTTATATTAAACATTTCATTTAAATGTTTAACGAGAAATTGTTCAGAGAAGTTGTAAGTTCGACTGTTAGAAGACTTATAAGAAATACTACGTGTATTTTTCATAAGACTATATTTATTAGGCAGAAGTATAAATTTGACGATAAGAAGGTGGGGAATCCGTTTGATCTATGGACAGCATCTATGAACAGCAACCGTTTGATCTATGGGCAGTATCTTAATGTAATAATTTAATAGACATTATTCTCCAGATTTGGGACCGGCCGTGGTATAGTGTTTAGAACACGCGACTACCATTTGGGAGATCACAGGTCCAATTCATGGCTCCAGTCATCTTAAAAGAAAAATGTTCTTTCATTGTTGGCTCCCCTCGAATGTTATCGCCAGCAACTTCGCAGTGTAAGTGTCGACTCAATCGGCATGTCTAGTAAGAGCTTCTTAAGCAGTGACGTTCGCATTCGTCGATAAACAAGTAGGTGCCGTTAGTTGTGAATCTAAAACTAGAAAGCGTGTTAATTCACAACAACGCGAGAAGCTATCCCATACCTCATTCATGGGGGTGTAAAGGGAAGTTAAGTTTTTTTTTGTAATTGTCTGGATTTAAGACGAGAGTTTTACATTATTTTTTTTCGGATTTATTTTTAGTTAAATTACAATAACTGATTTCTATTGAACTTGCCCAGTATTAATATCAATCATACGCCACATAATAAGTTCTAATTTATATAAATAATACGCCGAGAGAAAGTACAACTGACATACTCTAGCCTACTGACTGCGGCAGGATAACATCAGTTTCTATTGCATACATTTAGGATTCATAATAACACATAATAATGCTCACCATACACATAATTCCAACATTTGCGCTTGAGTAGTTTCATATGATATTTGTACAGCAACACACACACACACTAGTAATAAAACTCAACTATAATTCAATTACATCACAAACAAAACACAGACACACCAAATACGTAATTCAATTATATAATACGTCCGAATTATATAAATCTGCACTCCCTTTCTCTCTCTCTGCTGCATATACATATTGATTATTGAGGTACTTTATGTGTCACAACGATTAACGCAGCAACAGTCAACATAGCCCAAAATTAATCTTCTATTATTCTATAACAGAATTGCACAAAAAAAAACCTCATCAATTCATTTCCCAATTATCAGCTACTAATGCAAACTCTATGAAAAATTAAATCATATAAAAGCATTTCGTTGAATTTTTTTTTTCGTGGAAATCACAAAAATTAAAATCGAATATAATTTCATATTCAGCTGATGGAATACACGTATGTATATTGCGCAGTGAAATCAATGTCAAGCCAGATATGAATATATAATGCTTAAATACATATATCTTTTTTGTCACTTTCATAAGCACACACAATCCCAAACATAAGTAGTGTGAGGGTGGGATAGAATTTTTTGCGCTGTCATTGCTGTTGAAAGGATGAACGCACATATTATTTCATGTCATTTGCATATTTATTTGTCCCTATAGATTTTTTTTTGTGCGATAAAATATGGAATAGTCATAATATAAATAATACGTTTTTGCAGGATCAATATGAAGTCGAGTGGTGGAAGGGAGGGGGTTGAGAAATATGGGAATGTGTAGAGCGATACATATCGAATCGTAATATTAAGCAAAAAATTCAGTGTTTAAGGTGAATAATATTTAATAAATACAACAAAATTGAGAAAATAGTAGAAGCTTTAAAAAATTAAAAAAAAAATTACGTATACGTAATATTAATTAGGCAGAAGTTAGAACTGGACAATAAAACCCGGTGGCGTATGATTAACATGAATATAACCCTTTATTATTTTACATATGAAAAGTTTTTAATAAATACAGCAAAAAATTTTACACATTTTAAAATATTATATAACTTTAATTGGGAAAAGTAAAATTTACGTATGCGTGATATTAACTTGGCGAAAGTATGTTACAGATAACAAATTGGTATTACAAGAGCAAACTAGATATTAAATCTTGTAAAAACAAATAGAGCAAAACCAGAAAACTATACACGTTCTAAAAAAAAAAAATCTCTTTAATCACGAAGCGGACAATTAACGTGTAACTTAAAAAAATCGTAACTTCCCTGTACCTGTGCCCCATGAATGAGGTATGGGTTAGCTTCTCGCGTTTTTGTGAATAAAAACGATTTCTATTTGAAATTGACAACAAACGGCACCTACTGTTTATAGACGAATGTGAACGTCGCTGTTTCAGAAACTTTTACTAGACATGCCGATTGACTCGACACTATACATCGAACATCAAGGGGGTCGGCAATGAAAGAAAATGTAGATGACAGAAACCGGCAATCAAAGCACGGATCTCCCGCATGGTAGTCGCGTGTTCTAACCACTATACCGCAGCCGGTCCAAGGTAATTAACGTGTACGTAATATTAATTACAGCGAACTGTGATATTTTATACAAATATAACGTATACTTAATGTTAATTGATCAGAAATATAAACTGGACAAAAAAAGAGGTGATGTATGATTAATATTAATATAAATGAAACCCCGTTTACCTTCGGACAAACAAAGGAAAGGAATGACTTTATATTATAATTTTTTTTATTAAGTTAAACCATGAATCGTTAACAAAAGTTGTAAGTTTAACTATTAGTAGTCTTATAAGAACTAAATAGGACTGGTTCATGATTAATATAGAAACGACGATCCACATACGAATTGTGTGGAACAAATTGATAACTGTCTTAAGTCTGCTTGCTTAATTAACGTATACGTTATATTAATTAGACAAAAATATGAACTAGACAAAGAAAAAAAGGAGTGGCGTATGATTAATATCAATATGAATAGAATCGTTTTAAACTACAGACAGCCAAAGGAAAGGCAATACTTTATATGATTAATTTTATTTAAGTGATTAACGAGGAATTATTCAGAGAAGTTGTAGGTTCCCCTGTTAGAAGTCTTATAAGAAATAAAAAAGGCTGACGTATGATTAACAAATACACGAGGATCTATGGGTACTCGAAGAGAATGAAGTAGGCGTATATTTTTGACATTCCAATAAATTAAAAATTGGCTTAAGTCTGCTGCTTACTTAATTAACGTATACGTAATATAAAGTAGAGAGAAATATCAACTGGACAATAGAAAAAAGTGGGGCATATGATTAATATGGATATGATAGGAATCTTTTTGATCTCTGAACTGGTGTATGATTAATATAGAAACGAGGATCTATTCATTCCACATTCGAATTGGTTAGAATAATTTGATTATTGTCCTAAGTCTGCTTATTTACCTGCTTTACTTACTTAGCAGGCACTTTTTTGTGATTGTATGGGACTATATGCCGCACGTAGAAAATATTATATGCGATTTGATTTTCTGCGATTTTTCTCCAGTTGGTCACATCAAGTTCTGCAAGCTTCTCAGTAACCTGGATTTTCCAACAAAGTTTTGGTCGCCCTCTGCGAGCTCATTGTGGAAAACTTTTTGAATAGGAGCATTTTCGTCCGTGCGTACAACATGACCTAGCCAACGCAACCGCTGCACCTTAATGTGTCTGATCACGTCACTGTCAGTGTACAGCTTGTACAGCTCATGATTCATGCGACGCCTATGCTCTCCGTTAACGATGATGAGCTCATTTATTTTACGGAGATTTTTTCTATCGACTACTGCCAGAACCGATTCATACGCTTCATGTCATTACCCAGGACTCTGAACCATACATCGAGACGGTTGGGACCATTATCAGGTATAGCTTGATTTTTGTTCGTCAAGCAGGATTCTTCTCCGGATTTTGAGGCTGACGTTATTTGTTTTGTTGATGGCGAAGCCTAGGTACAAAAAATCATCTAACACCTCAAAATTATAGTTGTCAACGTTAGCGCAGTTTCCCAAACGAGTAGATTCTTCGTTTTTGGTGAAACTAATAACTTCGTTGTGTCTTCGTTCACCACTAGACTCATTTTTGCTGATTCCTTCTGTATACCTTGAGAAGGCTGCAGTCACATCCTGCAGTTTTTGTCACTAGCGTACGCAAGTAGCATGTGGCTTTCTCATTATCATCTCCAGTACTATGGTGAAGAGGTTGTTGCAGCCCAACTTTCTCACTATCTGTCGCTTAGGTGACACCACGTAGAAATAGGAGCATATGTCCTAATCTCAGTTTGAAGTGAACTAGAACTCCCACAAGCTTTATAGGTTTAATTTTTAACATATGAATTGGTAAAAATAATTTAGGAATTGCCTAAAATTAGTTCAGTAACAAATATGGAGAGGCGTATGATTAATATGAATACAAAGTGAACTTCTGTGAAATAAGGATAATCGAAGGATATGAAGAAGATTGTTATAATTCCCAACTAAAAATTCATTAGTTATTCAGGGAATTGCACTAAGTAAACTATGTAATAATACTGGTGATTAATTTCAATGTAAATTGAACCATGAATCCCTAGTTATGACGGGGATTCATGATCTTTCTAACTGTCAAACTATAAAATTATACAAGTTCTATGAGATGTGTTTACAATTTAAAATAGGATGAACTTAATTAACGTACACATAATATTAACTAGGAAGATTTTTTTAAAGCAAAATTATATTACAGCATTTAAAATACAAATCAATATGCCGCATAGAAACTTCAACAACATGACGTATGATTAATATTAAATTAAAGCGAACAGCCCACTGATATTGTATTATCGTTATAAATAGCATAATTTTCAGCATAATCCATAATTTCATACCCATTCAGGTACCATACCTTGGGGAGAGCCCGAGGCAGGACGCAACAAAACGCTATGTATTAAATTACTATTACGTCAAATGTTTAGCTCTAATGGTATTTCCCTTAAAGTTCATAATGGATTAGATTAATAACGTAGTTATTGTTAATTAGCTGCAATTAATATCAATTTGCGTATAACTTAATGTAATTGCTATCATATTAACGTATGATTAATATTTATTTAAAAATCATCATCTGTTGGCGGCGTATGATTGATGTTAATTGAAATTAACATAAATTATTGGTTATGTGTTTAAATATATATTAAAATAATCAAAGAAGTTGCGAGTTTATCAATAGTGTAGTGTATTATAAAGTGTTTGTTATAAAATGACAAATTATTGCAACGTATGATCGATATTAAATATAAATAACAAATTTCAAAAAAATATTACTCATACGTCTGACAATATAATAAAGAAATGATCACTAATCACGATTATGTTCAATCTTATACAATGAAAATAAAGAAGAAGATTAATAATAAGGACATCCTTATTCCTGACTGAACCTTCAACTAACTGTCTCATTGGTCTAAGGACGCGTTCTTACATTTGTGCGAAATGACAAATTATTACAACGTATGATTGATATTAACCATTAATAAAAAATTTCAAATAATATTACTTATACGTCTTCTTTTTATACATCTTCGATAATTTAAAGAAATTATCACTAATCCCAATTATGTTCAATCTTATACAATGAAAATAAAGAAGATTCATAATAAGGACATCCTTATTTCAGACTGAACCTTTAACTAACTGTCTCATTGGTCTAAGGACACGTTCTTACTTTTGTGTGGAATGAGAAATTATTACAACGTATGATTGATATTAACTATAAATAACAAATTTCAAAAAAATATTACTCATACGTCTTCGTTTTATACGTCTTCGATAATTTAAAGAAATTAGCACTAATGACGATTATGTTCAAACTTATACAATGAAAATGAAGAAGATTAATAATAATAATATCTTTATTCCTGACTGAACCTTAAACTAACTGTCTCATTGGTCTAGGGACGCGTTCTTACATTTGTGTGAAATGACAAATTATTACAACGTATGATTGATATTAAATATAAATAACAAATTTCAAATAATATTACTCATACGTCTTCGATAATTTAAAGAAATTATCACTAATCCCAATTATGTTCAATCTTATACAATGAAAATGAAAACGATTAATAATAAGGACATCCTTATTTCAGACTGAACCTTCAACTAACTGTCTCATTGGTCTAAGGACGTGTTTTTAATTTTGTGTGGAATGAGAAATTATTGCAACGTATGATTGATATTAAATATAAATAACAAATTTCAAAAAAATATTACTTATACGTCTACGTTTGATATGTCTTCGATAATTTAAAGAAATTATCACTAATCACGATTATGTTCAATCTTATACAATGAAAATGAAAAAGATTAATAATTAGGACATCCTTATTTCAGACTGAACCTTAAACTAGCTGTCTCATTGGTCTAAGGACACGTTCTTACTTTTGTGTGGAATGAGAAATTATTACAACGTATGATTGATATTAACTATAAATAACAAATTTCAAATAAAATTACTCATACGTCTTCGAATGTATAATAAATAAATTATCACTAATCACGATTATGTTCAATCTTATACAATGAAAATTAAGAAGATTAGTAATAAGGACATCCTTATTTCAGACTGAACCTTAAACTAGCTGTCTCATTGGTCTTAAGACACGTTCTTACCTTTGTGTGGAATGAGAAATTATTACAACGTATGATTGATATTAACTATAAATAACAAATTTCAAAAAAATATTACTCATACGTCTTCGAATTTAATGACATACACTCAATACATGTTTTAACATAAAAATCATCATGAATGCACTTTAGGTTATTTTGTCTAAATGCGAAGAAACCGGAATGAAACTCAAGGAGAACCAGCAATGAAGTATCAAAGCGCTAATCCAGATATACTACAAATTTCATTACAATTTTCATAGATAACATAAAGAAATTTGAAAATAACTTTAATGTATGATTGATATTAATAGAGACTATTCAACAGGACGTACACGAATGATTGATATTAATAAAAATTTTATGTAATAACGTTTGATTGGTAATAATTATAATTTATATTACTCGTACGTCAAAGGCAGCAATAAAAATGATAAAATTATAATAAATGATTCATTTACATTTGATTTTTTTTTATTTCCAATAATATACTTATTTTTTAAAAAAAAATGATGTTTTCTAAATGATGTATCAAGGTAATAATCCACAACTACTTTATTTTCATAGATAAGATAAAGAAATTTGAAAAGAACGTTAACGTATGATTGATATTTATAGATTATTTAACAGAACTTAAACGAATGAATGATATTAATACGCATTTTATTAAATAACGTATGATTAATATTAATTATAATTTACATTACTCATACGTCGAAAGGAACAATAAAAATGATTCATTTACATCTGATTTTTTCATTAAAAAAGTGAAGTATTCTAAACAAAGTATCAAGGTAATAATTTAAAATTACTTTAAATTTTTAAAACAATTTTCATAGATAAGACAAAAAAAAATTGAAAATAAATTCAACATATGACTGATATTAATAAAAAACTTCAACGAATTAGTGGTATTAATACGAATTTACTTAATTACGTATGATTAATATTAATTACAATTTACATTACTCATACGTCAAAATGAGCAATAAAATTATAAAATGATAATAAATGATGCTTTTACATTTGATATTTTCTTATTCCTAATAATATACTTAAAATTATATATAAAAAAGTGATTTTTTATAAATGAAGTATCAAGTTAATAATTCAGAATTTCTTTAAATTTCATAACTATTTTTATAGAAAAGATACTGAAATTTTAAAAGAACTTCAAAGTATGGTTGATTTTAATAGAACATTTTCAAAAGAACTTAAACGAATGATTGATATTAAAAACGTATGATTAATATTAATTACAATTAACATTACTAATACGTCAAAGTGAGCTATATAAATATTGAAATTATGATAAATGATTCACTTAGATTTCATTTCCATTAATTTCTAATAAAATACTTAAAATTATATTAAAAAAATTTAAGTTTTCTAAATGGAGTATTAAGGTAATAATCCAGAGTTACTTTAAATTTTAAAATAATTTTCATAGAAAAGATACGAAAATTTGAAAAGAACTTTAACGTATGATTGATATTAATAGAACATATTCAAAAGAACTTAAACGAATGATTGATATTAATACGCATTTTACTTAATAACATATGATTAATATTTAATATAATTTTTATTGCTCATTAGTCAAAGAGAACAATAAACATATTGAAACGATGATTAATTTACAGTTGTTTTTTTCTTACTTCTAATAATATGATTAAAATTATATTTTAAAAAAATTACCTTTTTAAAATTAGTAACAAGTTAATAATTCAGAATTTCTTTAAATTTTTCTAACAATTTTCATAGAAAAGATACAGAAATTTGAAAAGAACTTTAACGTATGATTGATATTAAGAGACCCTATTATACAGAACGTACACGAAAGATTGATATTAGTTCGCAATTACTTAATAACGTATGATTAATATTAATAATGTTTTACATTACTCATACGTCATAGTGAGCAATAAAAAGAATGAAAGGATGATACATGATTTATTTACATACATGAGATTTTTTCTTATTTCTAATAATAGGCTTACAATTATATTTAAAAAGTAAATTTTTTTAATGAAGCATCAACGTACTTTAAATTTTATAACAATTTTCATAGATAATATAAATCAATTTGATAAGAACTTTAACATATGATTGATATTAGTTGACCAGTTTCAAAAGAACATTAACGTATGATTGATATTAATATGCATCTTGTTTAATTTCCATACTGGGCATAAGATAATTTAAACTTCGAATAACGGACTGAAATCAAAACAGTTTCTTATTCAGTGGCAATTAATAATGAAGAGTATGATTGATATTAACTCGTAATAATATTAATTATACGCCTTGTATTACTAATTGTCAAACAGAATCTTCGCTGAAGTCTAAAAACTTTGCGAAAACCTTAATATTTCATAGTTTAATATCCATAATAGTATGATTAATATTATTTTTCAATAAAAGTTTCAATTACAATACAAACCACACAATAACGTCGCTTCGTCCCAACCACTTAAAACACTGCAGCAATCATTGTCAACTAAAATCTCTTTGTCGGTTTTTTTTTATATTTTGCGCTGCATACTTTCAGGCGTTGTTTGCAATTAAAACTTCTGAATGACAAATATTTCCACGCAATAAAGCGTTCACTACTGTTGTATTAATATTAATCGCTGTTCGCTTGCCTGAAGTTACGTTTGAAACTAATATTTATTATGTGCGTATGATGGTTTTTCTCATTTCAATAAACATTTATTTAAGCTTCAATAAGCAGGAAAGTTTATAAAACAAAAAAAAACAAAGTTTAAAACTAAAATGTTTTATTTAATATGCATAGTATTGTATTTATAAGCTGCCAGTCAGTCATTCACGTATGAGTAATTTTCATTTAACGTTACGTATGACGTATTAATATTAATTAAAATCTCTATATGGCATATTAAAAGCAATTAACTTCTCATCACATCGACGTATGATTAATATTAATTTAAAATGACCTAAAAATAAAGGATTGCCAGTTTGGTTTACAGCTAATCTGCTATTAATTTCCTTTTGCTATAAGCCCAACTCCACCTCCATCTAACTTTCAAGGCTTAGCCAGCCAGATATCCCAGTGAACCAAAATCTTGGCTCTTGCTATTTCTGCAGCATATTTCTACAATTAAAACTTTTTAATTATAAATCATTTTGTACACTCAGAAGCAAGGAAAGGAAATAATCTTCAAATTAATACAATTTTATTTCTGTATGGGTTGCCTTGCCACCCTACCTACCCTTTCTACCGTGTTTTGTTTTTGTCTAGCTCTGAGAAATTTATAAAAATTGCATTACGTTCAGCTATTCAAATAAGGAAATGACTTTAACATCCGTTGCAGTTTTGTCATTTTTGTACTCTGCAGACACAGGTGGCATATAGTGTAGGAAAGGTCTCCCCTTTTGCAACTTCCTCTCTCCCGGGTGCTTTTTTTTTTTGTTGACTTATAGTTGGAAAATTTCTTAACAAACTTTTGGGCAACATTACAAAATTTATTTTAGTCCAATATAAAATAGAAAGCAAACTGAAATTTCATCACAATCGTGCAGGAGCACTGCTGCCTCTTGGCTGCACGTTGGATACCAAGTATAAGCAGCAATACCAGGTAAAAATACTAAGTAGCGGAAGTTGGGTTTAGGAAATGGTTGGCAGTATGGCACAGAGGCAGCAGTTTTTACGAAATTAAATTTCATGAAATTTGTTTCAACATTTCCCTTTGTAGTTGTTGGCAACAATAAACAATTCATTTGTATTTCATACTTGTTTCTTTTAGTTTCTCTCATTTGCTGGGAAAAAGTTGCATTAGTGTTAGTATTCTAAATTGTTAAAGGGGTGAGGAATGTAAATTTTTTACAAGGGCTGATATTAGTTTTAAGTAAGGGATACAACTTGGGAATCGAAAGGAAATTTTAATTAATGGCATACACTCAAGGTATTTTTTAACATAAAAATCACCTTGAAGGCACTTTAGGTAACATTGTCTAAATACAAAGAAACCGCAACGAAGCGAAAAATAAAGTAGCAAGGCGATAATACAGATTTACTTTAAATTTCACAACAATTTTTATAGATAAAATAAAGAAATTTCAAAAGAACTTTAACGTATGATTGATATAAATAGATGAGTTTCAAAAGAAAGTATACATATGATTGATATCAATACGCACTTTATTAAATAACGTATGATTGATAATAATTATAATTTACATTACTCATACGTCAAAGGGAGACAAAAAAATTATAAAATTATTTTAAATGATTCATTTATATTTGATTTTTTCAAATTTATAATAAAATTCTTAAAATTGTTTTAAAAAAGTGATTTTTTCTCAATGAAGTATCAAGGTAATAATCCAGAATTACTTTAGATCCAGAATTCTATTAAATTTCATAATAATTTTAATAGATAAGATACTGAAATTTGAAAAGATCTATAACGTATGATTGATACAAATAGACAAGTTTCAAATGATGATATTAATACGAATTTAATGTAATAACGTATGCTAGATATAAATAATAATTTACATTACTCATACGTAAAATAGAACAATAAAAATGATAAATGATGATAAATAATCCATTTAGATTTCATTTCTTCTACATTGTAATTTAATACTTCAAATTATATTTAAAAAATTAGTTTTTTATATAAAGTATCAAGGTACTAATTCAGAATTCCTTTAAATTTCATAAAGAAATGTGAAAAGATCTTCAATGTATGATTGATATTAACGGAACGTAAGTGTATGATTGATATTAAATACGCATTTTATTTATTAACGTATGATTAATATTAAATATAATTTACATTACTCATACGTCAAGAGAGCAAAACAATTATGAAGTGATGATAAATAATCCATTTAGATTTCATTTCTTCTAATTTCTAATAAAAAACTTAAAATTATATTAAAAAAATAAACGGATTTTCATCACAATTTTCATTGAAGATACAAACATTTGAAAATTACTTTAACATATTGATTGATTTTAATACGCATTTTATTTAATAATGTATGATTGATATTAGTTATACTCATACATCAATGGAGCAATAACAATGATAAAAATATGTTAAATGATTCATCTACATTTGACCACATACTTTAAATTATAATTAAAATAAGTGACTTTTTCAAATGAAGTATCAAGGCGATAATTCAGAATTATGTAAATTTTAAAACTATTTTCATAGATAAGATACAGACATTTGATTGATATAATATTAATAGATAAGTTTCAAAAGAACGTAAACGTATGATTGATATTAATACGTATTTTATGTAATAACGTATGATTTATATTAATTATAATTTATATTACTCATACGTCAATTGGAACAATAAAAATGATGCCAAATAATCGATTTAGATTTCATTTCTTCTATATTCTAATTAAATACTTAAAATTATAATTAAAAAAAGTGACTTTTTTTAAATGAAGTATCAAGGCGATAATCCAGAATTACTTTAAGTTTTAAACAATTTTCATAGATAAGATACATAAATTTGAAAAGAACTTTAACGTATGATTGATATTAATAGATAAGTTTCAAAAGAACGTAAACGTATGATTGATATTAATACGTATTTTATGTAATAACGTATGATTGATATTAATTATAATTTACATTACCCATACGTCAATTGGAACAATAAAAATGATGCCAAATAATCGATTTAGATTTCATTTCTTCTATATTCTAATTAAATACTTAAAATTATAATTAAAAAAAAGTGACTTTTTTTAAATGAATAATCCAGAATTACTTTCAATTTTAAAAAAATTTCATAACATAAAATTTAACGTATGATTGATATTAATCGATAAGTTTCAAAATAACGTAAACGTATGATTGATATTAATAATTAGTTTATGTAATAACGTATGAACAATAAAAATTATGCTAAATAATCCATATAGATTTAATTTCTTCTACATTCTAATTATATACTTAAAATTATATTTTAAAATAAATACCTTTTTCACATGAAGTAGTAATTTACAATAACTTAAAATTTCATAACAATTTTCATATGTAAGATACAGAAATTTGTAAAGAACTTCAACGTATGATTGATAGTAATAGACTAGTTTCAAAAGAACGTAAAAGTATGATTGATATTAATACGTATTTAAGATAATAACGTATGATTAATATTAATTATAATTTACATTTTATTTCCAATTTCTACTAAAGCTATATAACTTCTTTTAAATCTTTATGAATTTATCAATGCTCTGTTATTTTTCTTAGCTAATCTAATAATAATTCTATCTCTTTTTTTCTTTCAGGTATGTTCTTTTAAATATAAATGTAAGTATTTGTGCCTTATGCTATTAAGCTTGAGGCGGAGAGTTTATGAACAATGCAGAAAAGTCTGTAAAAACTAAAACAACCTAAAAATAATGAAGGAATCATTCTACTTCTTCTACTTAGCTGGCACTTCTTTGCATTCGTAATATGCGCTTTGATCTTCTGTGCATTCTCTGCAGTTCGTCACCCCAAGTTCTGCTAGGTTCTCAGTAATATGATCAGTATCTCAAAAAATTATCTAAGAAATAAAACTAAGCCTACGAGTAAACAAACTATCGCAGGAATAGTCCTGTGACTGGTCTGTGGTGGGTAGGGAACGGTCCTAGTTCTAACTCAAGTATATATAGGGGATACATCATTTTAACATGGCTGTATCATTGGAGGAATGAATTAACACTCTCCGCCACAAATTGGATCACTCCTGTGTTTGTTCTACAGTGCCTGTCTTAGGACCAACTTCGAGGAACTTGACTCAGACCACAACTAAGGAACATGCCAAACTATATAAAAACACAAATGTATTCTATTAAAAGCCACCTTTTAACAAATACAAAGCCGCAGGAATACTATACATCAGTGTAATTGCAACTTCTTTAATACTTTATAATCAGTTTGTTGACAAGTCCCCTCTTCACCAGGTACTTTAGGACAATCGACTCCCCATTTCCCCTATTTGTAGGTAAATTACAAAATACTTAAGACTCATAAACTCGCAGAAAAGTATACAAAGTTCTATAAATCGCAACTCCAAACAAACTAATTAAAGGAATACAATATTTCACAATTCCAATTTATCGTATACATACTTTTTGAGTATTTTGTATCTGTATGTTCTTTATAGGCTGCTTAAATCTGTTACCAATTGTATTTAATATTTGAAAGATTAAGTTCTACTAATCTGGGAAGGTTGCTAAGATAACCCTTCTACTACACCATAGTTGGCGCTTCAACAATTTTTGCAACTGTAAGGGGGCGAATGTGCAATATCCCGAATTTCAATTTATCATATCTATACTTTATTAGTGTTATATATGTATGTAGGTGCTCTTTAGGCTATGCGAATCTATTACCAATTGTATTAAATTTTTGAAAGGTTAAGTTCTACTAATTTTGACAACATATAGATTTAATTTCTTCTACATTCTAATTATATACTTAAAATTATATTTTAAAATAAATACCTTTTTCACATGAAGTAGTAATTTACAATAACTTAAAATTTCATAACAATTTTCATATGTAAGATACAGAAATTTGTAAAGAACTTCAACGTATGATTGATAGTAATAGACTAGTTTCAAAAGAACGTAAAAGTATGATTGATATTAATACGTATTTAAGATAATAACGTATGATTAATATTAATTATAATTTACATTTTATTTCCAATTTCTACTAAAGCTATATAACTTCTTTTAAATCTTTATGAATTTATCAATGCTCTGTTATTTTTCTTAGCTAATCTAATAATAATTCTATCTCTTTTTTTCTTTCAGGTATGTTCTTTTAAATATAAATGTAAGTATTTGTGCCTTATGCTATTAAGCTTGAGGCGGAGAGTTTATGAACAATGCAGAAAAGTCTGTAAAAACTAAAACAACCTAAAAATAATGAAGGAATCATTCTACTTCTTCTACTTAGCTGGCACTTCTTTGCATTCGTAATATGCGCTTTGATCTTCTGTGCATTCTCTGCAGTTCGTCACCCCAAGTTCTGCTAGGTTCTCAGTAATATGATCAGTATCTCAAAAAATTATCTAAGAAATAAAACTAAGCCTACGAGTAAACAAACTATCGCAGGAATAGTCCTGTGACTGGTCTGTGGTGGGTAGGGAACGGTCCTAGTTCTAACTCAAGTATATATAGGGGATACATCATTTTAACATGGCTGTATCATTGGAGGAATGAATTAACACTCTCCGCCACAAATTGGATCACTCCTGTGTTTGTTCTACAGTGCCTGTCTTAGGACCAACTTCGAGGAACTTGACTCAGACCACAACTAAGGAACATGCCAAACTATATAAAAACACAAATGTATTCTATTAAAAGCCACCTTTTAACAAATACAAAGCCGCAGGAATACTATACATCAGTGTAATTGCAACTTCTTTAATACTTTATAATCAGTTTGTTGACAAGTCCCCTCTTCACCAGGTACTTTAGGACAATCGACTCCCCATTTCCCCTATTTGTAGGTAAATTACAAAATACTTAAGACTCATAAACTCGCAGAAAAGTATACAAAGTTCTATAAATCGCAACTCCAAACAAACTAATTAAAGGAATACAATATTTCACAATTCCAATTTATCGTATACATACTTTTTGAGTATTTTGTATCTGTATGTTCTTTATAGGCTGCTTAAATCTGTTACCAATTGTATTTAATATTTGAAAGATTAAGTTCTACTAATCTGGGAAGGTTGCTAAGATAACCCTTCTACTACACCATAGTTGGCGCTTCAACAATTTTTGCAACTGTAAGGGGGCGAATGTGCAATATCCCGAATTTCAATTTATCATATCTATACTTTATTAGTGTTATATATGTATGTAGGTGCTCTTTAGGCTATGCGAATCTATTACCAATTGTATTAAATTTTTGAAAGGTTAAGTTCTACTAATTTTGACAACTGTGAGGGAGCGAATGAGGAATATCCTGATTTTCAATTTATCATATACATAATATATAAGTGTTATATCTGTATGTTCTCTATAGGCTGCGTCAATCTGTTGCCAATTGTATTAAGTCTTTGGAAAATTAAGATCTACTAATCTGGGAAGGTTTCTAAGATAACCCTTCTAATACACCATAGATGGCACCTGAAAAATGTTGACAAGTGTAAGAAGTCGAATGTGAAACAAACTACTAGAAAAGTTACGCATACGACTCGTAAAACTAAATTAATAAAAATAGTATTAATATCACCAGGTTAAAGCTAAAACAATAAAAATTTAAATGTATAGCCTACTTTTCGGTGTGTCTTGTAAATAATATAAATTGATTTAAATTAAAAAACTGTCAAAATTTTGCTAGATTTTCCAGTTGCTTTGAAAACAACCCACCAACTTTAGAGCTACTTTTTTAAGGGGTGGCTTGTAAAAAAAAACACTCACAAAATTACACAAAAAGTAGGGATTACACAAACGATGACTGATGCACCAAACGCCATCTATAGTGTATTAAGTGAACTACAGAGAAACACTACTTTAACTGCAGAGATTTATTGGTTAGAAATGCAAAGCGAATGGATGAAGGGCGTAAGATTTTTAAAATAACATACAGACAAACTAAGAAAATCTTATTTAGTAACTTATGTAATACTTGGTGAACCTTTTTTCGCAATTGAGGGAAAAGCTTGAAATAGTATAGAATACTTTTAGGTGTGCCAAAAACGTCTACTGTATTGTTTATATAATGTTATGTACATTTTTTCCTTTTTGAATTTCATAGTTCGCATTGACTTACTCTACCCTCTTTCCACAAATCTGATGACGCCAGGGTATTTTGTTGACATGGAAATGCGTTTTAATTAGGTTTGTTAAAACAGTCGTTTCCATTTTTGTAGTTTGTTGCTGACTTTGTATTTGGACAATGCAGTTTTAGCCCCTTGTAGCCCTTTAAAGCTTCTCTATGCTGTTGTATCCTTGCTTCATCTCACTGCATCTGACTTTCTATGCGGCTCTTTGCTCTTGGATTTCGTAGGGAATATAATGTTTAACTGATTTCTCTGTAATGGGACGGAGGACATACCACAGGTGGCGGAGGCTTACAACTCACAGAAGTGGGGTGGGGGTTGCCGGGAAACACAGTGAATGACGACAAAACTAAGTAAATAATTATGGCATAAGGTCTTTTTGGGAGGAATGAAACATTTGAACTAACATTAAAACGTGTTTGAATAAACGTACACTTTGGCAGTAATGTGTGCGAGGTAGGCAGGATAAATGAAGGAAGGACAGGAGGTAATGAAAGGAAACATCTGTCATAAATTTCTTACACAAATAACCAGAAATTTGTAAGGTACATAACGAATGTTAGGCTCTGCTATGTCAAACTGCGGCACATATACGACAAACACTCTAAATAAGAAGGTAAACAACAAAATTTAACAAATGTGATTATGATTATGAAATCAGCGACCCAAAAAACCCATTAGGCTTTATAACAGTTAAATTCAGGCATTTGTTTTTTTTTATCAAAATTTGACTGCAGATTCGGAAACAGCGACACCGAAAAGTTGTATGCGCATTAGAAGTCTTCTTCAAATCAAAACAAAAATTTTTGCAGATCCAACCAATGTCTACGGGTAATAACCAGTGTAAACTTCAACGCCTTCAAGTAATTAACATGGGATTTCATAAGGAACATACAGACAAAGAAATGACTTAGTTACTGCCTGACACCTATCGGTCAATTATTGTACTAATCAGAAACGTTACTATACATTCTGGCAACCTTTTTAACACAACGTCAATGCCAATGAGTAACGGACGTAAGATTTCATAAGTAACATACAGACAAATATAATAAGGAACATAAAAACAAAGAAATTTCTGATGCACTGCACACCACCTATAGCGCATAAAGTGAACTACAGAGAAACACTACTACAACTGCAGAGATTTAGTGGTAAGAACTACAAGTCATGGGGTGAAGGGCGTCACATTTTTAAAATAACATGCAGGCAAACTAAGATATGAAAATTTCATAAGGAACATACAGACAAAGAAATGACTTAGTTACTGCCTGACACCTATCGGTCAATTATTGTACTAATCAGAAACGTTACTACACATGCCGGCAACAATTTGGCAGAACTTCAATGCCAACAGGTAATAGACGTACGATTTCATAAGTACCATACAGACAAATATTATGATATAGAACATACAAACGAAGAAATATCTGATGCACTGCACACCACCTATAGCGCATAAAGTGAACTACAGAGAAACACTACTATAAATGCAAAGATTTACTAAAAAAGATTTACGAAAATTGTATAAGGAACACACAGACAAATAAACGGCTTGTTTATTGTACGCGCAACCAATCGGTCAATGAGTATACTATCCAGAAACGTTACTACACATGTCGGCAATACAATAGCAGAACTTCAATACCAACGCATAATAAACAATAGATTTCATAAGTAACGTACAGCCAATTATTATAAAGAACATACAAACGAAGAAATATCTGATGCACTGCACGGCACCTATAGTGTATAAAGTGAACTACAGAGAAACACTACTACAACTGCACAGATTTAGTGGTTAGAACTACATCGTCATTGGGTTAAAGGCGTCAGATTTTTAAATTAACATACAGACAAACAATGATATGGCTTATTTAGTAGCTAAGTAATACTTGGCAAAAACTTTATTGCTATTTTAAGAAAATCATAGAATTGTATAAGCAACATAAAGACAAAGTAACGTATTGTAAAACACCCTAAAATCGGGAAGGGAAAGATCGGTGGAAATCGCCACTATATATGTAAATTCTTAGATTTCATAAGAAACATACAGACAAAGTAGGTAAGGATCATATAAACAAAGAACTGGCTGATGCACCGAACGCCACCTATAGTGCCTTAAGTGAACTACCGACAGATATTACTAAAATACCAGTATCTAGTTCTTAAGAAATAAACTTTTTTAAAATAATTAAAACTTTAACGATATTTAAAGTTAAGTATATAAAAGTATTTACATATTTTAACAACAACAACGTTTCGGTTTGTACGCCCTGCGACAACTTTTAGTTATTAGTTGTACATATCTTAAAACATTTCTAATAGTTAATAAAATATTGTGGCCATAGCGTTACTGCCATCGAATAAAGAGCATATAAATTTATAAAGAACACACAGGCATACAAAATAGTCAGTTTCCCCAATAAGTGCGTTCAGTTTCAGTGACACGCCATAAGTCCACAGCCAACATATATTTATTATATTACTATGAAAACCTTTGCCTATATGCAGGCACCCTTCGCTAAAATTATCACAGCTATCGTACAACTTGTCCACCAACCTATACAAACTGCACAGACAGGAAATGTAATATTTTCGCCTTTTCACACTATCCTCGTTGTGTCTGCTAATTTTTATGTAAATTTTGTATAACACATTGCAGTAAATGTTGAAAAATTCCACGATTCTCATTTCTTTTTTGGCAGAAAATTGTAAATGACTGTTTGTATATATATGAAATATGCATGACACAGTAGAGACATCTCCCTCCCTCCCACTTACATTTGCTGTAAGTCACTGGGTTAAAGAGTTAATTCACAGTTGGGATGTAATAACACATGTGTGTATTGCTTTGTAAATAACATAGAAAGAGTGTATGCAAGTACGTATGTGTGTGTGTGTGTGTGTGTGGAAAAATGCAAATAATTACATTTCGTTAATGTTCCTCTGTTACCCAGTGGATTAATTGAGCTCTTTCGCTCATTCGTGCTAACGAATAGAGTTAAATAAACATACCCAAAAGGACCAAAGTTTTCTATACATCCTCTTAGTTACAACAGAATACCATTATGCATGTGTATACCAATGTATACTAGTGAATTCCAACATGATTTGTATGTTGTATGCACACAGGAAGTGAATTGAACAGTGGTTTAAAAAGGACTAAACTATAGACTAAGATTGATATAAGAAAATCAGCAAAAATTTTCATAGATGTAAAAAATCCATTGCAATTAGTTTTAGAGCTTTACAAATTGCCCTGTTTGGAAAAAAGAGCACTCGGAATGCCATACAAATTAATTTATCATACGCTGAGAATATATAGGCCCCTACAGGGTACATCTTATAAACCTCAAAAGTGGACAAGAAATAGTCTTCCCATATGGCATAGTTTTGACAAAAGAAAACTTAATGCTTGATAGATTGCGCAAGGCAATTTTGCTTTTATATTTTTTATTACATAATTTTAAAGTATTAAATTTTATACAACAATTTTATATCGCCCCCTTAAATATTAAGAAAATTACTACAAAAACGCCACAAGAATCGCTTTAGAGACTACATTTGTGTCTGTGTGTTCCCAATATGCTCATACAAAGTACTTCTTATGGCACCAAAACATAGGCCAGTTATAGTCTTCCCATATGCAATGGTTTTGAGTATAGTACAGTTAATGCACGATAGGTGGCGCAAGACTATATTGCATACGTAAAACAAAGCCTTAAGACAATTGCTGTAAGAATTTCTTATATATAAGTCTAGTCCGTCAACACTAAGAAATTTTCTCCAAACCGCTATAAAAAACTAACAAATTGTAACCTGCCACGTTACTATATTTATAGATATTACATCTGTGTCTGTGTGTCCCACATAGACTACTACAAGGTTCATCTTATCCACCTAAAACTTCGAGTTGTTATAGTCTTCCCATATACAATAGTTTTGAGTGTAGAACACTTAATGCTCGTTAGGTGGCGCAAGACCATTTTGCTTACGGTTAAACAAGCTAAATACATTTTTCTACAAAAAATTTCTTAAATGTTATTGCAGCCCCGTAAACATTAAGAAAATGTCTTCAAAAACACCACAATAAAAACTCAAAACGAAATTTGACCTCCTTTTATCACTTTACCATATCTAGAGACTACATTTGTGTCTGTGTATTCTGCATAGATTACTACAGGGTACGTTTTAGAGCACTAAAACATTGGTCAGTTATAGTCTTCCAATATGCAATGGTTTTAGGTGTAGTATAATTAATGGTCGATATATGGCGCAGGACTATTTTGCATAAGTAAAGCAATGCTAAAGACATTTTATATAAGAATTTCTTTACAATAATTTCAGTCACGTCAACATTAAGAATTGTCCACCAAATCGCTATAAAAAACTAACAAATTGTAACCTGCCATCACGTTACTATATATACAGATATTACATCTGTGTCTGTGTGTTCCACATAGACTACTACAAGGTTCATCTTATATACCTTAAACTTCAAGTAGTTTTACTCTCCCCATATACAATAGTTTTGAGTTTAGTACACTTAATGCTCGATAGGTGGCTGAAGACCATTTTGCTTACGGTTAAACAAGCTAAATACATTTTTGTACGAAAATTTCTTAAATGTTATTGCAGCCCCGTAAACATTAAGAAAATGTCTTCAAAAACTCCACAAGAAAAACTAAAAACGAAATTTGACCTCCTTTCATCACTTTGCCATATCTAGAGACTACATTTGTGTCTGTGTATTCTGCATAGATTACTACAGGGTACGTTTTAGAGCACTAAAACATTGGTCAGTTATAGTCTTCCCATATGCAATGGTTTTAGGTGTAGTATAATTAATGGTCGATATGTGACGCAAGACTATTTTACATATGTAAAACAAAGCTAAAGACATTTTATATAAGAATTTCTTTACTATAATTTCAGTCACGTCAACATTAAGAATTGTCCACCAAATCGCTATAAAAAACTAACAAATTGTAACCTGCCATCACGTTACTATATATATAGATATTACATCTGTGTCTGTGTGTTCCACATAGACTACTACAAGGTTCATCTTATATACCTTAAACTTCAAGTAGTTTTACTCTCCCCATATACAATAGTTTTGAGTGTAGTACACTTAATGCTCGATAGGTGGCGCAAGACAATTTTGCTTACGGTTAAACAAGCTAAATACATTTTTGTACAAAAATTTCTTAAATGTTATTGCAGCCCCGTAAACATGAAGAAAATGTCGTCAAAAACACCACAAGAAAAACTCAAAACGAAATTTGACCTCCTTTCATCACTTTACCATATCTAGAGACTACATTTGTGTCTGTGTGTTCTGCATAGATTACTACAGGATAGGTTTTATAGCACTATAATATTGCTCAGTTATAGTGTTTCCATATGCAATGGTTTTAAGTGTAGTACAATAAATTATCGATAGGTGGCGCAAGACAGTTTGGCCCACGCAAAGCAAGACTAAAGACATTTTCTATATCAATTTCTTAAACATAATTCCAGTCAAGTCAACATTAAGAATTGTCCACCAAATCGCTATAAGAAAATATATAAACAAACTGTAACCTCCTGCCATCAGTACCTTTGTGTCTGTGTGTTTCGCATAGACTACTACAAGGTTCATCTTATCCACCTAAAACTTCGAGTTGTTATAGTCTCCCCATATAAAATAGTTTTAAGTTTAGTACACTTAATGCTCGATAGGTGGCGAAACACAACTTTGCATACGGTTAAGCAAGCTAAATACATTTTTGTACGAAAATTTCTTAAATGTTATTGCAGCCCCGTAAACATTAAGAAAATGTCTTCAAAAACGCTACAAGAAAAACTCAAAACGAAATTTGACCTCATTTCATCACTTTACCATATCTAGAGACTACATTTGTGTCTGTGTATTCTGCATAGATTACGACAGGATACGTTTTAGAGCACTAAAACATTGGTCAGTTATAGTCTTCCAATATGCAATGGTTTTAGGTGTAGTACAATAAATTATCGATAGGTGGCGCAAGACAGTTTGGCCCACGTAAAGCAAGACTAAAGACACTTTCTATAAAAATTTCTTAAACATAATTCCAGTCAAGTCAACATTAAGAATTGTCCACCAAATCGCTATAAGAAAATATATAAACAAACTGTGACCTCCTGCCATCACTACCTTTGTGTCGGTGTGTTCCGCATAGACTACTACAAGGTTCATCTTATCCACCTAAAACTTCGAGTTGTTATAGTCTTCCCATATACAATAGTTTTGAGTGTAGTACACTTAATGCTCGATAGGTGGCGCAAGACCATTTTGCTTACGGTTAAACAAGCTAAATACATTTTTGTACGAAAATTTCTTAAATGTTATTGCAGCCCCGTAAACATTAAGAAAATGTCTTCAAAAACGCTACAAGAAAAACTCAAAACGAAATTTAACCTCCTGTCATCACTTTACCATATATAGAGACTACATTTGTGTCTGTGTGTTCTGCATAGATTACTACAGGATAGGTTTTATAGCACTAAAATATTGGTCAGTTATAGTCTTCCCATATGCAATGGTTTTAAGTGTAGTACAATTAATGGTCGATATGTGACGCAGGACTATTTTGCATATGTAAAACAGAGCTAAAGACATTTTATATAAGAATTTCTTTACTATAATTTCAGTCACGTCGACATAAAAAATTGTCCACCAAATCGCTATAAGAAAATATATAAACAAACTGTGACCTCCTGCCATCAGTACCTTTGTGTCTGTGTGTTCAACATAGACTACTACAAGGTTCATCTTATCCACCTAAAACTACGAGTTGTTATAGTCTTCCCATATACAATAGTTTTGAGTGTAGTACACTTAATGCTCGATAGGTGGCGCAAGACCATTTTGCTTACGGTTAAACAAGCTAAATACATTTTTGTACGAAAATTTCTTAAATGTTATTGCAGCCCCGTAAACATTAAGAAAATGTCTTCAAAATACCACAAGAAAAACTCAAAACGAAATTTGACCTCCTTTTATCACTTCGCTAAAAGAAAATATTTAAACAAACTGTAACCTCCTGTTAGCACTATGCTATATACAGATATTACATTTGTGTCTGTGTGTTTCTCATAGACTACTACAAGGTTTAACTTATATACTTTAAACTTCGAGCAGTTATAGTCAGCCCATTAGGAATAGTTTTTAGTGTAGTACCCTTATTGCTCGATAGGTGGCGCAGGGCAACAACAGGGCCTACCAAAGCAAGACTAAAACATTTTTTCTAAAAAAAAAACTTCTTAAATGTTATTGCAGCCCCCTAAACATTTAGAAAATTTACACAAATTCGCTTTAAGAAAATCCTTACATGAACTTTAACCTCCAGCCATCACTGTGCCCTAACAGAAATTGATTTGCAAAAAGCAAATTACAAATTTATTTGATTCAATTGTTGTTGGCAATTGGTTTTTTGTTGTTGTTGCAATTAACACAATCAAAATTATTATTGAAATCAAAAGCACCAAAAAAAAACAACTGTAATTTAATTTATATGCTATTTACATATCTCTTCACATTCAATTGACAGCTCATCTTCACATGATAAATACAAACTATATTTATTAAAATCATGTGCCCCAAAAAGTAGGCACTTGATTTTTATTCGTAAATATATGTAATTGATTTGAAACTATCACAATCATGGTTCAAATAAATGCAAAAACCAACAAATGAAAATAATTAAAAATCAATAATGTTTTGTACTAGTGTTTTAGATTATTTACTATATCAAAGCATAGTTTTAGGCTGTTTATGTGCAAATACTTTGTAAATTTGTTTACAAATTACAAAATGGTTGTTGTTGTTGTTGTAGTCAAGTAAGTGTGTAAATTTTGCAGTCAAGTTGATTCAATTAAGTAGTATAAATTGAGCCTTCTACACCAGCTGGATCGCAGCTGTGCCAAACCTTTTTCCGTACTTGGTGGCAGGCTGGTTTCCAGCGATGTTCTTTTTTGTATCGTTGACAGCAAAACGAAATATTTTTGAACATTTTAAGAAGAAATTTCTATGACAAGCAAAGAAAATATGGGACCTGCAAGGCTATAAGTTTACTTTTCAGTTGTTGTACAGTGTAATTAAAATATTGCCCGTACTCAATGTAAACAATTGTCGTTGACTTTCCTGCATGTTATCTGTGACAGTATCAATGCTCTGGTTAAACGGAAACCTCTTTGTCTTTCAAGGATATCATAGCCCTCTTAACTACTCTCACTCTCCCTCACTCTCTCTCTCTCCGTCTAGTATCTACATATAACAACCCACGGCGATTATCCTTGCAAAGCGTCTAACGAAGCGTTTCTGTGAAATATGCCAAGTTTTCGCACAAAGCACAACATGTTGTTAGTTATCCATTCATGGTTCATTGAGTTTAACGATCTCACAACGACGATAATTTAATAATACATGTTATTCTCTAAACCTTTGGTAGGAAAGAACCTTCCATCCCTTTCCCCCCCACTGCGCTACAAATGCTTTGTGGCATGTGAGAGAATTGATGGAATTCCAAACGCCATCCATTAGATACTTGAGTGTGGCAAAGAGAATGTGCAAATGGCAAATGGAATGTCTTGTTACCATACAAATGTTAGCGGTCCTTATTGTATAAGTTCAAGTGCGTCATTATATACATACATATGTATGTAGTTTAATGTAAACTATAATTTATTGCAGCAATCATAATTGTTATGAATACCAGAAACGGATATAATAAACAATTTCCGGGGCTTTTTAGTTCTCCTTTTGTCTTTGCTGAGTAAAGCATTAAAGCGACAAGAGGTCTTGCGTGGCACTGTTGGAGGGGTGGGGTGAAATATTTTGTAGAAGCAAGCACAGGGACAACGTTTAAATGTTAAAGCTTTAGTGGCAGCTTAACGATAATCATTTCTGAGTGTGGTTGGTTACCTTGCGCAGACCTCCTTTAGCTGTCTTCGGTATTGCCTATTGTCAAGAACATTTCTAATAACCATAGCTGCAGCAATAGTCAAGGTTTGATTTTCATTAAATGACCTTTAGAATTTTTCTTCCAAACGAGGTTGAACCGGAAAGCCAAGCAATGCATATAACACAGTACAAAATTTTTTAGCTCATTGATTTGGGACTCAATTCTGAGAACTGCACGTGAAAGAAGCCCAAAAAGGAGGAAGTTCTGCATCATTAGTTATGTCATGTTACATGTCATAACAATTTAAAATATCAATTTGAAGTTAGGAAGTATTATATAGGGGAATTTGTCACGCCGACTTCTTCTTCTCAATGCTTGAAAAGATCGCAGTAACATCATGCAGTCCTCGGCCAATGATCTAAATATTTAAAAGTCTTGGGTGACTGACTGATCACTCCCCAGCCCAAACGGCTTAAACTAGAAACTTGCATTTTGGAATATAGGTTCCTTTTTTCACGATGATTGGAAATTCGGACCGCAAGGAGGTCTAATGGGAGGGGCACCCCTCCATACAGCTCGCAATTTAAAATTATAGTTACGAAGTCGAGATTTGATACATATGTCATATGGCCGGACCACGCCCCTTTTTAAAAATAGTTATATTGGGCAAATAAATGAACCGATTGCAATTATATTTTCTTTGTGTGATACTGTCCATAGGACCTCTACCATAGGCTTTATGTAGTCTTAATTACACAAAGGGGCGTGGCACCGCCCACACAAATAGAAATTTCAAGCGGTCATATCGCAAAAACCATTAGAGGTAGGAAGTTAAGGTTTGCAACAAATGTTAATGATACTGAGAGGAATACTTCTCGCTAGAAAATGGGCGGTGCCACGACAATGGGGCGTGGCACCGCCTTGGCCAATGATCTAAATATATAAAAGTCTTGGGTGACTGACTGATCACTCCCCAGCCCAAACGGCTAAAGCTAGAAACTTGCATTTTGGAATATAGGTTCCTTTTATGACTTAGGCGCGCACTAAGAAGGGATTTTTGGAAATTCGGACCGCAAGGGGGTCTTAAGGGAGGGGCACCGCTCTATACAGCTCGAAATTTAAATACGCAATATCCACGAAGTCGAGATTTGATACATATGTTGATCGTACTAGAAGCAAATTATTTTGTTACGGAACGTAGGCGGGGCCGCGCCCCTTTTTAAAAATAGTTATATTGGGCAAACAAATGGACAAATTGCAATTATATTTTCTTTGTGTGATACTGTCCATAGGGCCTCTACCATAGGCTTTATGTACTCTTAATTAGATAAAGAGGCGTGGCACCGCCCTCACAAACAGAAATTTCAAGCAGTCATATCTCAAGAGCCATTAGAGGTATGAAGTTAAGATTTGCTACATTTATTACTGATATAGAGTGTAGGTGAATACTTCTCGCTAGAAAATGGGCGGTGCCACGCCTCCTTTGAAACCCCCGTTATATGGGAGAAATAAATGAACCGATTGCAATGAAATTTTCAATGTGTAGTACTATCCGTAGGGCCTGTATCATAGGCTACATAAAAACATACTTAGACAGGCGTGGCACCGCCCTCACAAACAGAAATATCAAGCGGTCATATTTCAAAAACCATTAGAGGTATGAAGTTGAGATTTGCTATATATGTTACTGATACAGAGAGGAGAGGAATACATCTCGCTAGAAAATGGGCGGTGCCACGCCTCTTTTTGAAAAAATCGTTATCTGGGAGAAATAAATGGAACGATTGCAATTATATTTTCTTTGTGTGATACTGTCCATAGGGCCATAGGACCATAGGCTTCATGTAGTCTTAATTAGACAAAGGGGCGTGGCACCGCCCTTACAAACAGAAATTTCAAGCGGTCATATCTCAAAAACCATTAGAGGTATGAAGTTGAGATTTGCTACATATGTTACTGATACAGAGAGGAGAGGAATACATCTCGCTAGAAAGTGGGCGGTGCCACGCCATTTTTTAAAAAATCGTTATCTGAAATAAATAGACCGATTGCAATGAAATTTTCACTGTGTAGTACTATCCGTAGGGCCTCTATCATAGGCTACATAAAAACATACTTAGACAGGCGTGGCACCGCCCTCACAAACCGAAATTTCAATCGCTCATATCTCAAGAGCCATTTAAGGTATGAAGATGAGATTTGCTGCATATGTAAATGATACATGGGAGATTACGTCTTGCTGGAAAATGGGTGGTGCCACGCCTCTTTTGAAAAAACCGTTATATGGGAGAAATAAATGAACCGATTGCAATTATATTTTCTTTGTGTGATACTGTCCATAGGGCCTCTACCATAGGCTTCATGTAGCCTTAATTTGACAAGGGGGTGTGGCACCGCCCTTACAAACCGAAATTTCAATCAATCATATTTCACGAGCCATTTAAGGTATGAAGATGAGATTTGTTGCATATGTAAATGATGCATGGGAGATTACGTCTCGCTGGAAAATGGGCGGTGCCACGCCCATTTTGGAAAAAATTTTATATAATACTAATACAACGATTGTAATATCATTTTCATCCTATCCTATGAATATTATAAATGTGAATGTCTGTCTGTTTGTTTGTTTGTATGTTTGTTGCTCAATCACGCCTAAACGGCTGAACCGATTTCAATGAAATTTGGAAGACAGATAGTGTAGTATATGGAAATTGCCGTAGGCTATAATTTTGAATTTTTGACCATATGGGCGGTGTGGGCGTGGCAAAACTTTTTTTTAGAGCTAGGGGGATAAAATTTGATACACAGATAGTATTCGGCAACACGAATATGAATATGCGGACAAATTTTTAATTTTGGACCAGTGGGCGGATTGGGCGTGGCAAAATATATTTTTAGAGCTAGAAAGATACAATTTGGTACACAGATAGTACTCGGCAACACAATTATGAATATGCGGACAAAATTTTAATTTTGGACCAAGGGGCGGAGTGGGCGTGGCAAAACATATTGTTAGAACTAGGACGATAAGATTTGGTACACAGATATTACTCGGCGAATAAGAATATGCAGACGAAATTTAAATTTTGGGTCAGTGGGCGGAGTGGGCGTGGCAAAACATATTGTTAGAGCTAGGAAGATAAAATTTGGTACACAGACGAAATTTAAATTTAGGATCAGTGGGCGTGGCAAAATATACTTTTAGAGCTAGGGAGATAAAATTTGATACCCAGATAGTACTCGACAACGCGAATTTGCATATGCATACGAAACCTTAATTATGGACCAGTGGGCGGATGGGTAAGGCAAAACATATTTTTAGAGCTAGGTAGATACTATTTTATGCACATATACTACTCGGCAACACGAATACGAGTTTGCGGACGAAATTTTATTTTTGAATCAGTGGGCGGAGTGGGCGTGTCAAAACTGTATTTTAGCCCTAAAGATATAAAATTTGATACACAGATAGTACTTGATAACACGAATATGAATATGTAAAAAACATGAGTGGGCCGAGGGGGCGTGACCAAACTGTATTTTTGCTCCAGCGAGATACAACTTGGAACACTGATAGTACTTGGGACTTCATGTTCAAATGTTATTCTCAATCAGTTGTGGGAAAACTGTATTTTATCTCTAGACCGGTGATATTTGATACACAGATGATAACGACACGAAAAAAGTACAATTTATTGTACTAAAAAATTCAATTTATTTTACTAAAAAGTACATTTATTGTTCAAAAAAGTACAAAAAGTACAAGTTACAAAAATAACTCTTACTTTTATCAATAAGTAATGTTGTTGAAGCAAAAAGCAAGGGTTACAACTGTTTTTTCTTAACTTAATAATATGTTTAAATTTTTTTGCTGACATTTTTGCAGCATTTTGACAAGATTTTTTTCAGAATTGTGTCATTAAAGTTTAAGGACTATTTACACGGCGTCAGTTGGTTTTATCCAAAATGTGGGCAATACAATCTTATTTACATGATGCTCACACATTTAGAAAGAAAACATTGACATTGATGTCAGTAGTGTAAATGAGGATTTATAGTTCTCGGCAGTGCAGACATGAATATACCGACATAATATTTATTTTCGGTCAGCCGGAATATGAAGGCGGACATTTTATTTCCGATCTAAGGTTGTATTTGTATACAGGTAGTATTTGGCGGTATAAATATGAATGTTCTGACGAATGTTTTATATTTCAGTGATATGTTGTTAGTTTGATCAGATTAAGGAGTAACTTGGGGTAGAAAATTGTTTACAGGGTGTACAAGATCGACGCTTAAACTTAGCCCTTAAAGTAAGCAGGCCAAACATATTATAAGTATAAGTCATGTACGCAATAGCGAAGCATTGCCGGGTCCACTAGTATTCTATATATTTAAAAATGCTTTCTGCTTGTAAATAGGATGATGAAATTTGGGGTGTTGTTACCCATTTCGAGTAGATTTTTGGTAATTCGTACTTTTAGGGGTAAAAATGACGAATAAGTGATAAAAGTTATACCATCACCCAGACCAATCGCCAAATTCTATAATCGCGAAAATTGATATGGGCATGCTCACTATCAAATTGGATTAAATGTTTGTTGAAATCCGATATTTCTAAGTAAAAAAATCGAAAAAGGAATAAAAATGTTACTATCGCCCAGATAACTAACTATGGGCTTGCTTACTATGGAATTAGAAGGAAATTTTTTCCCTGTTAGAGGTAAAAAAGGCCGCAAAGGGATAAAAGTGGTACTTAACGGCTAAAAGTATAATCTCAAAAATTTAAGTGAATATTTTATGAAAGTATATTTTGAAATTCTACTTTCAGGGATAAAAATGGACTAAAGCGGTACTATCACTCAGACCAATGAGATAAAGCTACAATAACATAAATGGGGTGCTCGTTCGTCTTATGAAGCATTTGCATGAATGTACTTACCATCTGGTCAGACAGTCAAGGTGATACAAGATGTAAAACACTTACAGGATTCTTGCCAACTATGAATCCTCATCCAAATTAGTGTCTTTCTGTTCACAGTTCTTTTGTCGTGTTCAACCCTGTCCCGTCCCTGTATGACGACGATGTCAGCTTTGTATTTGTCGGGGACATCCACCAACGGGATAGAGGCACCATCTCTGTATAAATACGGACATTCAAGGTTCATATCCTTAAATCATGGTATTTATAACGTGGGCGGTAGTTGCCAAACGTTCTTAGGGCTACCAAAGTCCTTCTAGTTGCTTCACCGTTATGTTGAGTTTCAGTAATTTCGGTCACCTAGTCCATAAGACGCATCGGCGGTAGTTTGCTGAACACATTGATCTATCGAACATTGTGAGCTGCTTGAGCACCTTCAAAGAGAGATTCTTGTTATACCTAAGTGAATAGCGACCACAAAATTTTGAGACTTGAGACCCTCTCGTCCATACCTTTTCTAACACCCCTCGTTTTTGTATTCATATTGTATTAATAAATAACAATAGCATTGTATCTATTGCATGATTTCGCTTTGTCTCAGTCTTCTTGTTGCTTATCCTTTCTCTCCCCCCGAAGGTTTTCCGTATTTCCTCTCTTGCCTCTTGCTAACAACAATTTCCTATACAACGACCATGGCTAAAATGTTGCGCTCACAACAAAATCGAGAGACGTAGGAGACACAATAAGGAAAACGTCAAAACAATACAAAAATCTAAGAATTTCCCTTAGCTGGTATGACTTTATATCCGTTTCCGTTTTGGTCAATATGCTACGGCTGTTAGGTGGAAAGTAAATGGATGATTTTGTGCCGTGGTAAAGGGGTAGTGGGGCTCACTTCATTTAACTGCATGCTTAACAAAATGACTTAAGTTTAACCGGCTAGAGGGGTTGAAAAGGAAAGACATCTCACAATGTTTGTCATTAAATTCTCTTTAAGTTTTTGTAGCATATTTTCTGGCCGTTTGTTGGTTTCTTTTACTCAACTTTGTATATGGGGGGGGGGGGGGGGGGTGTGTGGTTTGCACTGGCTGTGTTTTTCAGCCTGTCAGCTTGCATGCCAGTTTCGCTTAATGTTTTTTTTTCCAATATAAAATTAACTTTGTTTGTTGGCTGCTGGTTTAGCATGACGACCCAAATGTGCTATGAAGCTTATTAAAAGCTTATAATATATACAATTTGTTTGTGTGTGTGTGTGTCTGTATAGCTCTTTTTATATCCATTAAATAAAACTTAAGCTATATAGGCGCATATAATAACATTATAACACACAGCAAGCAATGCACAGTGGTGTAAAACAAGCACAATTTTATAAAAATTTGTCAGATTTTATTTTTTATAGTTACAAATTTTATTGCATAAGTAAATCAGTATTAATGAAATGATCATCCTGGTATTTTAGTTGTACTTTACTAAAAACCTTGCCACTTATGTCTAAAATTAATTGTTGGCGTTTCATGGCATTGGAATGACTAATATGGCGCCCATGAACTAACACACAGACACACTACATACATTTTGCAGTAACAAAATAACAAATGTTCTAAAGCAAAAACAGACAAAGTTCAAAGCACAATTGTGGGAACCGAATTGAAAATTAAACTTGGAAGATAATTATCTTCGACTTACCGATACCCTTTACTATTTGTAAAATTACTGGAAAAATAGGCCCCAAAAAGGGGCTGTATGTATGAGAGATGTGAGTAGTTGTTGTCCTATCTTGCTCATTTTAAAACTTAACCTCCGATTACGGGATAGTATCTTACATACCAAATATCAGTTCGATAGATCTTAAACTATGTGTGTACTCGAAGGGACAGGCTGAAGGACACTCCCCAAAAAGGGTGAGTCTTTATAGGAGGTGGAAGTAGTTTTTGTCCGATCTTCTTTATTTTAAAACTTAACCACCGGTTATGGGGTAGTATCTTGCATTCCCAATATTAGCTCCATAGCTCTTAAACTACGACGGTTATCGGGGGGACACATAGAAGGACACCCAAAAAAGGGAGTTTGTGTGGGAGGTAGGGGGTAGTTTTTTGTCTGATCTTGTTCATTTGTAAAACTTAACCTCCGCTTACGGAACAGTACATTGCATACCAAATATCAGTTCTATAACTCTGAAACTATGGCGGTAATCACAGGGACATATAGAAGGGCACCCCAAAAAGTGGGAGTTTGTGTGTGAGGGAGAAAAAAGTTTTTGTCCGATTTTGCTCATATTAGCACTAAAGACGCTTGCATACCAAATATCAGATCGGTAGCTCTTAAACTACTATGGCAATTGCAGGGACAGATAGACTGGCACCCCAAAAAGGAGGAGTTTTTGTGGGAGGTGGAAGTAGTTTCTGTACGATCATGCTCATCTTAGAACTTAACCTCTGCTTACGGAATAGTATCAAGTATCAGCTCGATAGCTCCTACGGCAGTTATTGCGGCGACAGATCGACGGCCACCCCAAAAAGGGCAATTTGTATTGGTGTTGGAAGTAGTTTTTGTCCGACCTTGCTCATCGTAGAACTTAGCCTCCGCTTACGGGATAATACATTGCATAACAAATATCAGCTCGATAGCTCCTAAGCTACGGCGGTAATCGCAGGATAGACAGACGGACATCCCAAAAAGGGGGAGTTTGTATGGGAGGTGGAAGTAGTATTTCTACGATCTTGCTCATCTCTCTTAGGATAGAAGCTTGCTTACCAAATAACAACTCGATAGGTCTTAAACTATATCGGTAATCGCGGGGACAGTTAGACGGCCACCCCCAAAAAGGTGGAGTTTGTATGGGAAATGGCAATATTTTTTGCCCGATCTTGCTCCTCTAAGAACTTAACCTCCGCTTAGAGAATAGAAGCTTGCATACCAAATTTCAGCTCGATAACTCTTAATCTACAGCTGTAATTACGGATTAGGACATCCCTAAAAAGTGCGAGAAAACTAATCAATGTCTGTTTGTGTGTTCCATATAGACTCCTACATCGATCACGTGATTACTATAAGTCATTGCAGATGTGTTGTCTTCTTGACTGAAAGGCTTTAAAATGTTCCACTCTAATATACAACTAAGAATCAATGTGTGTCTGTGTGTTTGACATAGACTCCTATACCGATCAAGCGATTGTTATAAAACTTAAGCTCAAATCTTGTTTATGCTTCTGGCAAAGTTTTAAAGCTACTTTCACTAATACACGAATGCAATTCGATGTGTGTCTGTATGGTATTTCTAGACTCCTTCATCGATTATGTGATTGCCTAAAACCATATGCTGAGTTGTTGTCTACATGGCTGGACAGGCTTTAAAATATCTCCCTCTCATATACAACTAAGAATCAATGTGTATATGTATACAAATACAAATCAATGTGTGTATCTGTGTGTTCCATATAGACTCATACATCGATCATGGGATTGGCTTAAACCATTGTCTACATGGCTGGAAAGGCTTTAAAATATCTCCCTCTCATATACAACTAAGAATCAATGTGTGTATCACATAGATTCCTATACCGATCAAGCGATTGTTTTCAAATTTTACCAAGGTCTTTTTTAAGGGCCAGGTAAAGTTTTGGATGTGTGTCAGTGTGTTTCATATAGACTCATACATTGATCATGTGATTACCCTAAAATATTGTCTAGTTGTGGTCTACATGGCTGGAAAGGTTCTAAAACTTTCCTCTATAAAACATACGAAAATCTATGTCTGATTTCTTTGTGTGTTTTAACAGACCCCTCAATACTTTGATATAAAAAAAACAAATAAATGTGTGTCTGTGTGTGTTCCCCATAGACTCTAATTTTCTAGTTGCTGTCTACATGGCAAATGACAAATCAATGTGTGTCTGTACGTTCTTTATAGACTCCTAAATCGATCTTGTGATTTCCGTAAACCATTGTCTAGTAGTTGTCTACATGGCTGGAGAGGCTTTAAAATATCTCAGTCTCATATACAAGTCGTGTCTGTGTGTTTGACATGGATGCCTATACCGATCAAGCGATTATTATCAAAGTTTACCCAGATGTTTTTAAAAGGCATGTCAAAGTTTTAAAGATCCTGACATTAATATACGTACACAAATCCATATGTGTGTGTATGTTCTATATAGACTCCTACATCGATAATGTGATTACCATAAGCCATTGTCTAATTGTTGTCTACATAGCGGGAAAGATTTTAAAACATACGCAAATCAAAGTGTTTGTCTGTCTGTTTGATATAGACTCATTAGGCGATCAAGTGATTATTATAAAAATTTATCCAAATGTTGTCTATGATTGTTTGTTTAATGATTTCGCTCTAATAGACACTTGTGTCTGTATATTAGATACGGACTCCAACATTATAAATGCGATTGCCAATAAAAATTGTCAAAACATTGCCTATATCCTACACAAAGTTTTGAAACATTTTCCTTTAATATAATAAAATAAATTAAATGTTTGTCTGTGTGTTTGATATAGACTCCGACATTGATCATGTGATTACCCTTAAACATTGTTTAGGTGTTGTTGCCTACATGGCTGGAAAGGTTTTAAAATATCTCACGCAAAAATACAAATAAAAATCAACATGTGTCTGTGTGTTCTATATAGACTTCTATGTCTATCATGAGATTGCCATGAAACTGTATCTGGAAGATGTCTAAGTGAGAGTCAAAGGCTTTAAATTCAAATTTGTATAATAAAAAATTTTTAAAAAATCTTTTGTAAAATTAAAAATGCCTCCTCTCAATCTAGTTATAGCTTAATTTACTCTACCTTTGTTCTTGGTTCGGTATATAAAGAGGATATATAAGATATATAAAACATCAGTTTTATTGTCCTTGTCTTTGCTTTTATTAATAATTTAACTGAGGTTTTTCTCTCCGACCCTGTCGGCTTATCTAACCACTGTTCATGTTTGCCAGTCAGTGTATGAAACAACGAATTCAAGTTTTTTTTATAGTTTTATAAAATAAAAGCTATTATTATGTGGTGGTAAAAAAAACTTGATTGGTTGTTCTTTAAACATTGCTACATGCTTGGCAATGCGCACTTTAAACATGTGTGCTTATATACTTATATGAAACTAAAGCTGCTTGGGACATATTTATCAAAAGTATAAATCTTTTGGCAGCGTTATAAAGCATTTCCTGTGAATACTTATATAAAATGGGTCAAGAATATTTTATAGTAATCACAACATAAGTCAATTCATAGACATATTTCTTTGTGTATTATTATTTCTGCTTTCATATAAATAAGCCCTAAAATATGCCACACTTTTGCTTGCTCGTATATTATTGCACAACAAGGATACTCGTTAAATAGAACATACATTGATCACTCACGATGTAAGCTACAAATATTCCATTTCAAAGTCATATTTCATTATGTATCTTGTCATGCTCCTAAAATTATGCAACGCCTTATGGAATTTCCTAAAAATATGCTGCAGTTGTTATTTTAAGCAGAACGTAAATTGTATAATTTCTAATCACAATCGCGGCCTTTAACATAGGCTATGTTTTGTTCATATGATTTCTTTAAAAAAAACTAGTTAGTTTGCAGTATCTTTCACATCTTCATATCTAACACAAAATAATTGTGAGAATATAAAAAAAAAATTCCTAAAACTTTACCCTACTATTAAGTAAGAATTGATCCTTATCCTATGTCTTATTTGGTGACAGCTATGAACGCTTATACAACACAATCCTATTTTCTATGCTATACTCGAAACTAAATTGTGTTCCTTACTACAACACAAATACTGCCCCAATGTATGCTTTACTGTTTATACGAGAAATGCCAGCTCAAATACGCATTGTGTAATGAACAAAGTTATATACTTTAAATAATTATAAATCAATTACAATTTATGTTTCCATAGAAAATAAAGTAGTAGAATTACTTTCTCTCTCTCTCTCTCTCTTTCTCTCATCTGCACTTCTATCTAGGCAACCTAAAAATATACTTTTCCTAAAAGCATACTTTACTTTTTTTACATGCGCCTTACCATACCTTCAAATTATTCTCTCATCTGCCTAGCCACAGGCCTCTAGTATGCATTACATCTGTTCCACATCCATACATGCATATAGTAAACTTCTTTAAGGCTTTTAAAATTATGCAATATCATTCCACAAAAATATATGTTACATCACTCTACATCACTTCACTCTATTTGCGCAAATTCCCTTGCTTAAAGGCATTTCATTGAAAAATCGCAAAACCTTTAGTCTTTTCTCGTTACATTCACTTAGGCCCTTCCCTCTTTAAAAATATGCTGGATTTATTTATATTATTAAATATCAATTGGCCTTGAATGACAGACAAATTTGTGTATGATGTAACTAAGAAAACTATGCTATGAAGCATAATTGCTTGACATCATTTCCAAGAACTCATAATAATAGGTTACAGCTTAGGGTAGTAAATAGCCTAAAGATATGCTTTAATTTTTGTGTAATAACCATGAAATGGCAATTCATTGGAAGTGCAGTAATTACAGTTTATACTAATTGATAATAAATTGCTTTATAAACAATAAGTAATTGAGGCGAAGGGTGAGAGTATGTTAAAGCAATTATATATCAGGAGAAAGGAATTTTTCTTAAAGCAGCCATGTATGCCATGTTTTAAAAGTTAATATATAACCATGTAAAGATTATGTACTTAAATAAATAAGTAGAACATTATGTGCATAATGTTTGGAAATTTAAAAAGTTTGTTGGGATTTTTAAGCAGAATTTCTTGGAACAGATAGATTACACACCAAAAAGGAGTAGTTTTAATCTTAATGGCGTGGAACTGAAGCTCTCAACGGACACCAAGTACCTAAGTGTTGTTCTCCACCAGAAGCTAAATTGGTCAAAGAATATCGAGGAGAGGTTACAGAGGAGTGGCAATGCCCTTTATGCGTGCCGGAACTCTGTAGGCATAAGCTGGGGACTCAGCTTGAAGGTGACAATGTGATAGTTCTACCAATACTTACACATAGATGTTATGGTTCGGTGGAAGGACATAAATAAGAGTAAAATACTGAAATTGCTTGGCAGGAACCAATCGATGGCTGCAATATGGATTACTGGGGCTAGCAGGAGCACAGCGCAAGAGGTTTGGTTATATTTCTATGCCTTCCGTGCCTTGACTTGTTCTCCAAGGCTACGGGGCTAACAGACTGCAGAAAGATAGAAGCTGTCCACATAAGGTCATGCAAATACTCTCTGTGGCTCTCTATGTGGCTCTTTTCATCTGTCAACTCGTAATTGATTTTTTGACTAAACGGAATGGCACTTAACTCCTTAAGAACACCCTAAGGCTACATTCTGCATGACCAGCGGAGATACAGACCATTCAGATAGAAGGTTACTTACTTACTTACTTAATTGGCCCATTACAACTTACGAACATGGTTCATAAGTTTGAGGCCTGAAGTACTAAAGAATTCCACACGCTTCGGTCTTGTGCGTGTGTTCTCCAGTTAGTCCTACCAGATGGTGACACGTCGCCTACCACTTGGTCCTTCCAACAGAGTTTGGGTCTCCCTGCTCTGCGCCGTCCTTCAGGTTCGCCTTCAAACACCTTTCTCGCTGGAGCATTTACATCCATCCTGGCAACATGACCCAGCCATCGTAGTCGTTGCATTCTGACTCTTTTAGCTACGTCGATGTCGTGGTAAAGCTCATACAGCTCATGGTTCATCCGATGGCGAAACTCGCCGTCGACACAGATAGGTCCATAAATTTTTCGGAGTACTTTTCTCTCGAATACTCCCAGGTTTTGTATGTCCGTTGTCGTAAGCACCCATGATTCGGCAGCATACAAAAGAATGGGTAAGATTAGCACCTGGTAAAGCTGTTTCTTAGTATTCCGAGATAAGGTGGTGTTACTAAAGTGCTGCCGAAGTCCGTAGAAACATCTATTGGCTAGCACTATTCTCCGTTTAATTTCTTGGCTGACATTATTTTTCTTGTTGACGGAAGATCCGAGGTAGGTAAACTCGTCGACTACCTCAAAACAATAATTGTCAACGTTCACGGTGCGTCCCCAACGAGAGGACTCTTTGTTCGTCGAAATCATTATTTTTGTTTTGTCCTCGTTGACCGCTAAACCCATTTTTGCTGACTCCTTTTCTAGTGATGAGAAAACTGCAGTAACATCCCGCAGATTTTGACCAATGATGTCTATATCATCGGCATAGGCTAGTGCCATGTGGCTCTTGTGGAATATAGTGCCAGACATGTTGACACCAGCCTTTCTCATCACCTTCTCCATAACTATATTAAATAGTGTACAGGACAGGCTATCGCCCTGCCTGAAACCTCTTTCCGTGTTAAATGGTTCAGACTGATCCTTACCAATCTTAACAGAGGATTTGGTGTTGTCTAAGGTACATTTGCAAAGTCGAATCCGCTTTGCAGGAATACCAAACTCAGACATGGTCTCATAAAGCCTATTCCTTATCTGAGAGACGAAGGCAGCTTTGTAGTCGACAAAGAGGTGGTAGGTGTCGATCTGCTTTTCATGGGTTTTTTCCAGGATTTGTAGTAAGGTGAAAATTTGATCGGTCGTAGATTTGCCAGGTCTAAAGCCGCACTGATATGGTCCAATTAGTTTTTCTACAATTGGCTTTAGACGTTCACACAATATGCTTGAAAGGACCTTGTACGCAATTGGTAATAGGCTTATTCCACGGTAGTTCTTACATTCACTACGATCTCCTTTCTTGTATATGGGACATAACAGACTGAGACTCCAATCCCCGGGCATGCTCTCCTCTTGCCAGATGTTCTCCATGAGCTGATGCATGCTCCTAATCAGCTCCTCCCCGCCAGCCTTAAACAATTCAGCAGGGAGACCATCGGCTGCAGCAGCTTTGTTGTTTTTAAGGCGGGAGATGGCCATACGTATCTCGCTCTGGCTCGGAGGTGGACAGTTAATACCGTCGTCATGGATTGGAGCGGGGTCTTCTGGATTGGTGTCAGTATCCAGTAAATTTCTAAAGTGGTCTCTCCATGTCTTCAGAACGCTATCCGGGTCCGTCACTAGCTGACCATCGCTGTCCTTGCAGGAGGGCAACCCTGTTCCACGCATTCTCGCTTTAACTCTCTTGTAGAATTTTCTGGCTTCCCCTCTACTTTGGAGCAACTCAGTACACTCGTCCTGTCTCTTCTTCAGCTCCTTCTTTTTTCTTCTAAAAAGACGAATTGCCTGTCGTCTCTTCTCCCTGTGCCGTTCACGAACAGCTCGCGTTGCCATTGGTTGCAGTTTTGCACTGTATGCAGCATCCGTCTCTCTCGTGGCATTGCGACATTCATCATCGTACCAGGCATCTTCTTGAGACGGCTTTGAGTACCCAAGTACGCTTCTCGCAGTCCGTTCCATTAAGTCGGCTATATATTGCCACTGCGAGGTTATATTATCAGGGGTTGGAGCATTCCGCAACAGTAGAGTTAGGTGGTTGGAGTAGGCATCCGCTACCTCTGTGGTCCGCAGTTTACCGATGTCCAGCTTTCGTTGTGCCTGGTTACGTACGTTTTTCGCCATGCTTAGCCTAGTGCGTACCTTAACTGCGGTAAGGAAGTGATCAGAGTCAATGTTCGCACCCCTGATCACTCGTACGTCCAGAACACTCGATGCGTGCCTTCCATCGACTACCACGTGATCTATCTGATTCCTCGTCAATTGATCTGGAGATAACCATGTTGCCTTATGAATATTTTTATGGTAAAATCTAGTGCTGCTAACTACCATATTTCTTGCCGCAGAGAAATCAATCAGTCTGATGCCATTTTTCGACGTTGCGGTGTGCAGACTGAATTTTCCGATTGTAGGCTCAAATGCGGTCTCCCTGCCTATTTTAGCATTAAAATCGCCTAGTACAATTTTGATGTCATGGCTGGGGCTGCGGTCATATACATTTTCTAGGCTCTCGTAGAACTCGTCTTTGTCCTCATCGCTTTTCTCTTCTGTCGGAGCATGGGCACATATAAGTGTTATGTGGAATAACTTTGTTTAGACTCTTATGGTGGCTATACGTTCACACACAGGGTTGAACCTTGAGACTAGGTGTCGCAGTCTTTTGCCAACCACAAATCCACAACCAAACTCGTGCTTGTCCGCATGGCCACTATAGTAGATGTCGCACGTCTTCATGCGCGAGCACCCGTGTCCCGTCCACCGGATTTCCTGTAAAGCGGTTATGTCAGCCTTGTATTTTTCGAGGACTTCCGCCAGTTGGATGGAGGCACCTGGTCTATACAGTGTTCTAACATTCCAGGTGCATATCCTCAAATCAGATAGAAGGTTAGGCTTTACTATATTAATGCAGCCAACTTGACAAAACGAATGATGCAGATGTTCAAATTTTAAGGGCTACTTTCACGTGCAATACTCAGAATTGAGTCCCAAATCAATTGGCTGGAAAATTTTGTACTGTGTAATTAGGGCAAGCTTTTATAGAGTACACATAGAGTCTCTCCCCTCAGTTGGAGTAAGTACCCAGGGGTAAATAAAACGAAGTACCTATTTAGTAATCCACGACATCAGTACTAAGAATGTCATGTAATGTAAAAAATACCGTCCACTCATTGTTACTCCTATTACAATACTATTGAAATGGCACTTACTGACAACGTCACTTACTTTGTAATCAGGCGTGTTATCAAGGTCGCTTACAATGCCGATTATAACGTAATTGCACCAGAAATGACACATACTGACATCTTTGCTTACTTTGTAAGCGAGAACGCACCGATTTACCGGTCTATGACACTCCAATGCTAAATTTAAGGCGGAATATAAACGAGAGAATCGTCCCTGATTCCTACTAAATATAGCTGACAGCAGCGATTACGTAATGGGTCTTTTTACTGCTGGGTAACTAACTAGGTTTCTGGGCTAGCTGGTTCAAGGTAGGAAGGACTTTGAGTCTATGCAACGAGTCCTTTCACTTTTACATCGAGGTATAAACTGGTAGGACTGATCTTGAGACTGTACAACGAGTCCTTTCATTTGTACAATAAGTCCTTGCACTTGTACAACTGGTAGGATGGATCTTTAGTCTGTACAACGAGTCCTTGCACTTGTACAACTGGTAGGATGAATCTTTAGTCTGTACAACGAGTCCTTGCACTTGAACAACGAGGTGTAGACTTATAGGACTGATCTTGAGTCTATACAACGAGTTCTTGCACTTGAACAACGAGGTGTAGACTTATAGGACTGATCTTGAGTCTATACAACGATTTCTTGCACTTGTACAAAAAGGTATAACTGGTAGAACGGATATTGAGTCTGTCCAACGAGTCCTTGCACTTGTACAACGAGGTATAAACTTGTAGGACGGAACTTGAGTCTATACAACGAGTCCTTGCACTTGTAAAACGAGGTATAAACTGGTAGGACCGATCTTGAATATGACAACGAGTACTTACACTGGTACGACGTGTTATAAACAGGTAGGACGGATATTGAGTCTGTCCAAAGAGTCCTTGCACTTGTATAACCAGGTATAAACTGGTAGGACGGCACTTGAGTCTATACAACGAGTCCGTGCACTTGTACAACGAGGTATAATCTGGTAGGACCGATCTTGAATATGACAACGAGTACTTACATTGGTACGACGTGTTATAAACTTGTAGGACGGATCTTGAGTCTGTACAACAAATCCTTTCAATTGTACAATAAGTCCTTGCACTTGTACAACTGGTAGAACGGATCTTGAGTCTGCACAACGAGTCCTTGCACTTGTACAACGAGGTATTAACTGGTAGGACTGATCTTGAGTCTGTACAACTAGTCCTTTCACTTGTACTATGAGATATGAGTCTACACGGACACTACAACCGTACAACAAATGTTTGCAACTGGCTACAAGTCTATAAAACGGACTCTAAAACTTTACAACGAGTCCTTGCCATTGTGCAACGAGGTATAAACAGGTAGGAAGGACTTTGAGTCTATACAACGAGTCCTTTCACTTGTACATCGAGGTATAAACTGGTAGGACTGATCTTGAGACTGTACAACGAGTCCTTCCATTAGTACAATAAGTCCTTGCACTTGTACAACTGGTAGGACGGATCTTTAGTCTGTACAACGAGTCCTTTCACTTGTACAATGAACTATAAATTGATAGAACGGACTTGGAGTCCCAACAACGAGTCCTTTCACTTGTATAATAAGTCCTTGGCACCTGTACAACGAGATATAAACTGGTAGAGCCGCACTTGAGTCTGTACAACGAGTACTTGAACTGGTGCAACGAGGTATAAACTAATAGGACCGATATAGAGTCTGTACAACGAGTCCTTTCACTTGTACAATAAGTCCTTGCACTTGAACAACTGGTAGAACGGATCTTAAGTCTATACAACGAGTCCTTGCACTTGTGCAACGAGGTATAAACTGGTATGACGGATCTTGAGTCTGCAAAATGAGTCCTTGCACTTATTCAATGAGGTATAAACTGGATGGACTGATCTTGAGTCTGTACAACGAGTCCTTTCACTTTCAAGGACCCTACGACCGTAAAACAAGTGCTTGCAACGGGCTAGAAGTCGATAAAAAGGACTCTAAAACTGTACAACGAGCCGTTAGCATTGTGCAACGAGCTATAAGCTGATAGGAAAGACATTGAGTATGTAAACGACAACCGTAGAATGTACACTAAGTTTGTACGCACTTTGAGTCTGTACAACGAGTCCCTGCACTTGTTAGGCGGCCTTTAAGTTTGTATAGCGGATCTTGAGTCCGTGCAACAAGTCCTGGCACTTGTAAAGACACTGATGCCAGTAAAGGATAAATCAACTCTACTCAACCAACTTTACTGTCAAGCAAACCTTCAACATTTTTAGTTTACAGTTAATTTCCATTTTCCTTAGATTCAAGTTGCCTCTTTGCTCACAATTCCTTTTTAAGAAACACTATTAGTGTCCTAAATCTCACATGTCCTGATGCCAGCTTTTTCAGTTTAAGACTGTCTCTATTGCAACAACTTCTATTTAAGTCACACTAACAGTGTATTTAATCTCACAAACCCGCCCCCTTACCTTCCCTAAAACAACTCAATTTGTATTAATTAAAAGTATTTTTTGAGTCGGTCTCATCAAAATCCTTTTAAGATAAATTTCATTGGATTTGGAGGATTTCGGAGACTGCCAGCGAATCTTCACACTAACACAAGGACATGACAGAAATTACGATGCTATGCAACGAATGAACATTGTGTGTGTGTGTCACAGAACTCTAGTTAATGTTTCCATTGGAATGAATTTGAAAAGTTAATGAGTTTACTTCCTCGCTAGCTGGCTATAACCCCAGTGTCGTCCTGCTTTTGTTACTCCACTGACTACTAAGTGTGTCCGCCAAAAACCCGTACTAATTTGTAGTTTTCAGAGAGGGAACATGACTATGTGTAAGGAGAGAGAGTGCGTAAGTGTAGGTATTTTTGTAGCCATGGGAGTGTAAACGCTTTAGAGCTGTTGCAAATGTACTTAACATGCTCATCCCTTGGCCTGGTGATGGCTTTTATCACGCAGCAGTAAGAGAATGCCTAAGAGTATTGGTGTGAGTCAAGTACTTATCTAGTGTAGATGTTTGTTAAAGTAGTTGTCGTACAATTTTACCATGTGACTCTTGCTGTGTGTGTGTCTGTGTGTGTGTGTATCATGCATGTACATGTCAAATGCACAAATACAACTTTCTATAAGTATGACTATGTATCCACTTTCTCATTTACCCAAATAAGGACAATTTCCAATTGCATGTTCTGTGTGCTGTGTTCATTGTTATGGTTTAAAATACATTGCAAGCATTTGAAATACAGCGCCAAACCCCCCAGTCAGGCCTAAACTACACACACACACATAACTATTGTGGTGATTCCCTTCTCTCTTCAACGACCACATGCCCCTCTACATTGTCTCTTGACCCCCTCTTGGCGAGAAACAGCAAGGATTACTGTTTATGACTCAAGTGTCTTGTCAAGTGGAAAAGTGAAGGTAAACTAAGGGGAGAAGACACGGAGAGCGGCGAGCGGGCTTCGTGAAAACACTAGTCAGTTGCATTCAGTGCCAGTGAAGTGTTGGATAGTAGTGCAGGACTAATGTTCGTATGTTCGAATGTGAGACGATGACGATGACGCTGAGTAGTTCATGGCTTTAAACATACATAAGCATGCATGTAAAGGGTATTTAATACAATATGTTGCACATGTATGCTCATATAGAAATTGTGTACAAGCACACACACATACATAGACATACCACATAAAACGTTACATATATGTTATGCTTACACGGTATTAGTGTTTATAGCAGAAAACTCACTGTTTTTTGTTGCAGCCAACAGCAATGCCTACAATTAGTGGCGGCCTGCTATGTTCCTGTGATGGCCATAGTTTTCAATGCGAACCCCCCACCCCTTTCACCATCGGCATATACCCTTTTTATTTCTTTTACCGTTAGCTCATATGAAATTTCTAACAAAAGTTTTGTTAAAACAAAAGACAGTCCAATCAATGCGAATTCTGAAAGACTAAAAATTTGATTAAAGTTTTGTAAATTGGTATAACTAAAGTTTGACAAAATTTATGATGCCTATTTTAGGGCGGAAAAGTTTTTCACTCTCACAGTTATAGAATATTTATGGCAATAAATGAAAATTGACTTAAAATAGCTAACGCTAATTACAATGTATTGCTTTATATCAAAAATAAAAATGGTGTTGCCTATTTTGGGGGGTAGTAATGATAGCAGACTTTATGGCTGATTACTAAGATATATTGATGAGTTTTTGAAGAAAATCTTAAACTACTGCCTTTGAAATCAGTAAAATAATTGGCAGTATTTTTGAAATTGAAAAAGCAAAACTTATTGTTTCTATATGTTGCCTATTTTAGGGCTCTTAAGCATTATTTTTTATAGGAACTAATTTGAGATTGTTCTTTTTTTTCCTTATTTGGCAGCAGCAGTAAATTTTAATGCGGCAGTAGCCACACAAAGAAAATAATTCCAAGCGCTTGGGTCTTTTACGCTCCGTAGATAGTTTGTATTGATTTATATGAAAACAAAAACGGTGTTGCCTATTTTAGGGGGCAATAATGATGGAGAGAGACTTTATGGCTGATTACTAAGATATATTGATGAGTTTTTGAAGCAAATTATTAACTACAGGCTTTGAAATCAGTAAACTAATTTTCAGAATTTGTCAAATTAGAGTTGCCTATTATAGAGCTCTTAAACGATATTCTGTTATAGGAATTAATTTATGAATCTTCTTTATCTTCTTATTTGGCAGTAGCGATAGAAATTCATGCTTTACTAGCCGCACGAAGGAAATAGTTCCGAGAATCGGTCTTTTGCGCTCCGTAGATAGTTCGTCATATCAAGTTAAGAAAAAAACCTCTGTCCCTTGGTCCATCCAACGAAGTTTCCCTCTTACGCCTCCCATCGAGTTTATTTCCAAAGACTTTTCGAGCTGCAGTGTTGTCATACATTCGTACGTGTCCAAGCCATCACATTCGGTCTATTCGAACGCGCTTGACTACCTTGATATAGATATACAGCTCATATAGCTCAAGGTATACATGACGACGGTTCTAATTTGCATAGTAATTTTCTCTCGAAGGCTTCCAGAGTAGATTGATCTGCTTGTGTCATTACCCAGGATTATGCGCTGTAGAGCAAGACTGTCCTACATGTCCCTTTGACGAGCAGAGTTTGATTTTTATTCGTTTTTAAAGTTTAAAGAATTAAACTTTCACACTTGTTCTGAGAACGCCAAAAACTTTGTTGGCATTAATATACTGACGAAGTACCTTCACACTGACTTGGAATTTCTCACCCCTCCAGACAATGATCCAGAATATGTTCCACAGTGTTACCACAAACCCACATTTACCGACTGATTTTCAATGTTTAAAAAGGCCGAAATTAAAAAGATCGTAAAACAGACTATCACCTTATCTTAAGACTCGCTTGGTATTAAATGGCTCTGTCAGATTTATGCCTATATTCACTGAAGACTTCGTGTCGGTCGGTATCATCCCGCAAAGTCGTATCAGCCTCGTGGGGATATCAAACTCAACTATCAGTTTCTGTCATACCGAACTGTCGATTGAAATCTTGGTTTTGTCCTCTTTAGTCACCAGAGCCACTTCTACCGACTGCTTCTCAATGTCAGAAAAAGCCGCAGTAACTCGGTGGATGATATCTATATTATCGACATACACGAGCAGCATGTGACTTTTGTTAATGATGGTACCAGTTGTGTTTACTGCAGCTTTCCGCATGCTCATCTCCATTATAGTGTTAAAGAGATCGTATGACAGACTATAGTCTTAAGACTCGCTTGGAATCAAATGGCTCTGTCATGCCTACTTTCACTGAAGACTTCGTGTCGGTCGGTATCATCCCACAAAGTCATATCAGCTTCGCGGGGATACCAAACACAACCAAGAGCAGCTAACGGCTTTGGAATTGATAAACCAAATAAATTGGTTTTGTCCTCTTTAGTCACGAGAGCCACTTTTGCCGACTGCTTCTCAATGCCTAAAAAGGCCGCAGTAACATTCCGCAGTCCTCGGTGAATGAAAGCTACAATATAGGCATACGCGAGCAGCAAGTGACTTTTTTTAAAAGATTACTGCAGCCTTCCGCACGATCGTTTTCATTATAGCGCTAAAGAGATCGCATGACAGACTATAGTCTCGTCTTACCACTCGCTTGGTATGAAATATCTCTTTCAAATTGTTCCCTATTTCACTAAAGACTTCGTGTCGGTCGGTATCATCCTACTAAAAGTTGTATCAGATTCGTGTTGATACTAAACTCAGCCAAAGCATGTAATATTTTTTGCTGTACCGGACTGTAGCTTTGAAATCGATACTTGGGTCTTCTCTAGGATTTGTCGTAGTGGTCGATCGTTGATTTGCCAGATCTAAAGACACACTGATAACATCCAACCAGATTGTTCTAGAAAACCTTTTTTCTGTTACAACAGGACTTTGTTTTCGATGGGTAAAACGGTGATCCTGCGATAGTTGCTGCATTCACTTGCATCGTCTTTCTTAAACACTGGACATACAATACACACACTCCAATCATCAAGCATGTACTGCTTCAGCCAAATTGTGTTTATGAGCGGATGCTTATCGCCGGACTTCTTCTTTTGGCTCTGTGATGGATAATCTGCTCCGTCGTCAATTATTGTCGTGATTTCGTCACTTATGCTGCCTTCGGGATGCGAGCAAAGTACGAAAATGTTCCCTCCATATTTGCCGCAAAATGTGCCTGTCCTATATAACCTTTCCCTCAGTATCTTAGCCGTGGCATAGTGGTTAGAACACGCGACTATCATGTGCGAGATCCTGGGATCGATTCCCTAAATTTTTCTTGCATTGCCGGCTCTCTCGATGTTTTCGACAGCAACGTTGCAGTATAAGTATAAGTGTCGGGACAAACGGCATGTCTAGTAAACGCTTCTCAAACAGTGACGTTTGCATTTGTCAATGAACAAGTAGGTGCCTCTAGTTGTGAATCTAAAAATAGATAGCATGCGAGGAGCTATTCCACACCTCATTCGTGGGGTGTAAAGGGAAATTAAGTTAAGTTTCAGTATCTTAGCCTACGGGACAGTAACAAATATGATGTTCCATTGTTTTGCAGGAAAAACCATAGCATACATTGGGCTAAATACTCACAAATTGGTTAACAAACAAAATTATGCCTATCACAATCTATACCTGCGATATGTTGCATATCTTAAGGAGGTGTATTAATGGAAACACCAAAGTATATATTGGGGCTTGGATACAATTGAATTAAAGCTGGCTAGAGTTATTTAGCGATATTTAAAAGTAAGAGTAGTTCAACTAACAGATAACACTGCGGAACATTTTCGGCACCATTGTCTGTGGTGTGAAAAATTCCAAATCAGGTTCATGAGAACGCCAAACCCTTTGGAGGTTTAACTGTAGTGACGTAGTATCTTCATCCTGACAAAAAAAATTACAATCGAAATTGGTCGATATATTGGGTAGGAATAAATTACACAGCACAACATTTTTCAGCTCATTGATTTTGGACTCAATTTTGAAAATTGCACGTGAAAGTAACAACAAATTTGCTTCAGATACAAAAGAGATATTCCGTAGGGTATATCGAGATATAACCGTGTCTAAATATGGAAAAAGTGCTACAAATCCATCTTAAGCTAAACAATTTGTATGACCACTAAATTTTTAATGCACACAACTTGACAAAGCGAATGATGCAGAAGTTCTTATTTTTGGGGCTACTTTTACGTGCAATTCTTAGAATTGAGTCCCAGCATCGTGTGTTGTGAAATTGTCTGGGCATTATTACAGTAAAAACATAATTACTGCGTCTATCTTTTGTTGTGAATTTATGTTTCGATTTACACTTTCTAATCTGTTTTTAAATAAAAAAAAAAAAGAATTGTTTCACCAAATCTATAACTGTCATATGTTGCATAGGTTAAAGCTGTGAATTAAAGGGGCAAAAACCAAAGCATTCATTGGGGCTTGCATACAATTGGATATAAGCTGGCAATAGTTATTTAGTGTTATTTATTTTTTCTGCCAACAAAAACCAAACTTTTGTTACTAAAACTCAAATCTGAAATTGTGCCAAACATCTCGCATATTAACTCTGTTCTACCTTTCCTGCCCTTACACGACTCTCAGTTCTCTATTTCTCTCTCTTTCGCAAAAACCAAACTTTTGTTACTAAAACTCAATACTAGTACATTACAGCAGATTTCACCTACAAAGCTTAGCCTGAAATTGTGCCACACACCTCGCATATTAACTCTGTTCTACCTTTCCTGTCCTTACACGACTGTCAGTACTCTATTGCTCTCTCTTTCGCATGCATTTGGCCATGCACTGAACTGCTTTTAATTTCCATAGGTGGTTTTTTCTCTCCTCAAAACTTAACAAAAAAAAATCTCATAGCCATTATTGTGCTGTTGCTGTATTTTTTGTTTTTGTATGGCTATATTGTATTCAAACTTAAAAAGAATATGGTGAATAGTATGTGTGTGTATGCACATGTGTTGTATACACTCACAGGCATATTTGCCATGTCTGTGGTTGATTAATTGGGGTCATCATTACTAAAGGATATAAGTGGTTTCCGTTGGAACGAAATTGTTTTATTCACATACATTTAAAGCATATTTTATCAGAAAGAGAGAGGAGTAAAGTGATTTTCTCTCACTGCTGTGACAGAAATTTATGTGCAGGGCAAAATGATGTCCCTTTAGAGGTATGTATGTATATGTACGTTTGGTTATGCCAAAAAAACACGAAGAGTGGCAGAAATTTGTCATTTCACTCAAGTGTGAAATTAGCATAATTTTGACAAATACAGGTTTCGTTTGCCTTGTGCCATCAGCACAAGCAGCAACTTCTTTTCTCTTTGCCTTTATATCATTTATTTGGAGGCCATTAAACAAAAAAAAAACTGTTATAAAAGAAAAATATAAAAAGAAAACTGTATAATTCTATTACCAGCCGAAAGCAACACACAACAAAAAATGGGAAACTTCATTACCATGTTATGTAAAGCTACGGCAACCAAATTGCCTAAAAGTAGGCAGTGTTTTAAAATATACACTGGTATGCTGCTAAAAGTATACTACACAATTTAAATTTTATGTTATATATATGTAAATAGTGTTTTTCGCATTTATGCGGCTATGGGCCATTGAGCTTGTAAGTGGATGGATGTATAAGATATTTTTTATCCACATGTTTCCTTTTTTACCTTGGCTACTTAATGCCATCACAGAGTTTTGAGTTGGGTCATCCTAAAAGTAGGCTATTTTCCATAATATATTAGGAGGATCTTTTGTTGGAGTAGGAAACTTAGAAAATTTATGCATAAAATCAGTCTCTACAATACAAAGTGATGGAGGAACATTTTAATGGCAGTGAATGGAAATCCTTAAAGTAGGCAGCACTTTTAATAAAATTAATCAAACAACTATGGCAAGTAAATCGTAAAATTAGGCACAACTAATGTTAGAAAAAATAAAGGAATTCCTATATAAACACTGAACTAATGTAAACATTAATCAAATAACGTAAAATAATATATGGAAATCCTAAAAGTAGGCAATGCTAATAATAAAATTCATTAAGAAAAAACTGAAATCAATTGGAAATATAAACTTTTAGTTGCAGATTTTTAAGGTTTTTGTTTTCTAAAAAAAAACGTCTGCGTGTCTTTACACTTACACAGTACAACACTTGATTTTGGGACTCAATTCTGAGTCACAATTCTGAGTGAAAGTAGCCCCAAAAAGAAAAACTACTGCATCATTCGTTTTGTCAAGTTACATGCCATAATAATTTAATATCGATTTGATGTTAGTAAGCATCGTATAGGGGAATTTATCACGTTTTGGGCCCTTTTGTTTGACAAATCACCCACGCTTAAAGAAACGTGTGTCTGTGTGTTACGTATAAGCTAGTAGACTTTTAAGAGGAATTGAAACAAACTTAAAAGAATAATTCCTTAGCACTGTGCAATTGTTTCTATAGGGACATTATAGCGTTTGTGAGCTAGTGATAAAACTTACGCAGTCTACTACTTAGATATCTTACATAGAAAACACAAAACTAGACATAGTCTGTGTGTTATATATAAACTTTTGTACTGTTCAATCAATTACGATGAAACTTTGGTGGGTTATTTTCTAAGAGTGTGGGAGAGTCTCTATAACCGCTTTGTGAATTATATCTGCTCATTGGGAAACTTCAGCACGTTCTACCTGAGATGTCCTGGGTATAATATAGAAATAATTTCATCGTTGCATAAATGATTGCGGATACCTTACAGATACATATTTTAATAGCCTTTACCATGCGCACGCACTAGTAGTAGTTTATTCAGTTTGTTTTTCTATTCGTAACGCCCATAAGTAGGCGTGGTAGATACAACAATATATATATTAATGTAGGTCAATTTGCATAGAGTAAAAAAAAATGCAAAAAACTTCCCCGGAATCGTCCTGAAAGGCTTCAAATATATGATCGACTCCCGGTAATTTGTTCATCCTTACACGCACTGACCGTATAGTATATTCTTTTAGTTTTTCCATTTGTAACGCCCATAAGTAGAAGTGGGTCAATTTGCATAGAGTAAAAAATACACCAAGCGGTCATCAAAATCCTAATCTACGATGAATTCTAAGAAAATTCGCCCATGAAACCATAGGCCAAAAATCAAAATTGAGCTCCCGGGAAAGATCCACAACAACAACCCACAACTGCGCCGGAATCGCCACTAGAGACTTCTAATGTATTACCGACGCCCAGGCATTTTTTCCTCCTAACATTTTTTCCAAACATACCTACTGCCCATCTTTACCCCCTAAGGGGGCTGCCATACAGAATTTTATTGTTATAAAGTTTGCTCCCACCGCTCTTACCACCCCGGAGTCGCCACTAGAGGAGTCAAATGTATGGCCAGCCTCTAATATTTGTTCAACCTTAAAAAGTTATCAGATCGTATCTACTCTCTATCTTCAATCCTTAAGGTCGTCCTCATATAATTTGTTTTAGCAGCTCCTGCTGCTCCCATGGTGCTTTCCTCTCAAATATATACATCTACATGATCAGCGTTGAATTCTTAGTCGAATTTTACGAGATATCGACTTGAAATATGATGTGCGAGCTTCTATTCTCAAAGTCGTTCTAATGTTCTAATATCAGCAAGAAAGGACAAAAACTACTGCCACCTACCATACCCCTATTTTGGGGAGTCTCTGGGCCTGCGATTACTGTTGTAGTTTTAGATGTATTAAGGCGAAATTTCTATCACCTAAGCGTTGGTTTTCTTGTCAGATGAGCACAATCGGTCAAAAACTACTAGCACTTCCCAGACAAACTGCCCCACAATCGGTCAGAAACTACTTCCCACAAACAGCCCCCTTTTGGGGGGTTCCATCGATTACAGACGTAGTTTAAGTGCCATCGAGCTAAAATTATGCGAGATTCTATCCTCTTAGAGGTGGCTTAGTTCTAATATCAAGTTCAGTCGAAAACTACTACCACCTCCCATTCTAACTGCCTCATTTTGTTTCTCAAATATCTAAGGCTCCACCTATCGCACATAAATTGCACTACTCTACAAACCATTTGCACAGCACCCACAATAATCTGTCTTAGTTTCGTGCATATTGATTAAACCGCTTAGCAAACTATACATAACATACAGACATCAACGTCATTGATTTGTTTACACAAAGAGATTTTCAATAGTAATTTTAAGCCTTCAAGCTTATTACAACTAATTACACAATTCATCATATCAATAGAACTACACTCTATTCCCTACGTTCAACATATAATCCACTTTTCTCTCTTTAAACTATTCTTCAAAACTTACTCATAAACCAATTCAAATTAATTACATTAGCCCTCTATTCAATAGACAGTTTTAAGTCATTACAAAAGTGCACTGAGATTGTATTGGTTACCCTGCTAACCAACACCACTACTATGTACTAAATATTTATATGTATGTGTGTGTGTGTGTGCATATACAAATACATATAGAACCAACACTTAACTTTATATGTAGATGCCTAGGCATTAGTTTGGTTTCTGGTACATAGACACATACAAATTTCATTATGCCAGAGAAATTTTGATAAAAGTAATTTCATTAAATGTCAAATACGGAGTAAATTTTGATTGACTCCCACTCAGTTCGTCTCTGTTTTAACATCAAAACTTCCTTAAGGGCCAGACCAAACGAATTGCCACATCTAGATGTCTTATGAAGTCTGTTAACTTTATTACTCTCTTTTAAAACATAAGTTAGGATAAGAAGAGGGATTCGTAGGGGCTACAGCCTCAGTAAATTAATTCATTACATTATTAGTAAATAAAGTTAGAGTTAGAATGTATAAAACTGTTGGGTAACTGACAATTACATGGAAAATTATTGCATACCTTAGGGGTGTATGTGTAATAGAGGGGGGGGGGGGTGGCTAACAGATATTTTGTTATGCAAATGAACTACATGTAGTTGCCCGCCCTGCCTTACCCCCTGAAACTGTCTGTCAATCTGTATACAAACTCTTTCTTTGCGTATTTGTGGCTTGAAATTATTATATTTGCAATTAGTTTAAGAATTTTGTAATATAATTGCATACTTTTAGGTTTGTGAGTCAATAAAGTAGATTTCCTTTATTTTTTGTTTTGTATATGTATAGTCAAAGGCACATATTTAACATAACTAGAAATTTATATAATCGCTTGCAATTATTTACATAGCAAAATCATTAAATATTTTAATATTGAACACATATAGTAGTTTGCGAAAAATCTATGCATACTTTAGGGCAACGATAATATTGCATACCCTCCACACACGTATCTCTATGTATGTCATGTTTTCGTTGGCTTTCATTATATTTACAGAGATTAATGTATATAAACAGGCAAATAGTTAAAATTTTGGCATAACAACTTGCGGTAAGGTTTTGTAGGTTTTGTGATTGGAACTAATTATTTTATAAGAGCCTGTGAATAGGCTACATAAAATGATTTCAAATGAAGGTACACATTCATAATGATTGGGCTTTAGAACTAAGGATGCTTTGGTGACTGCTAAGCGGTTCAATAAATAACTAAGAGAGATAGTTGTGCAGGCAATTGTAATGGTTTCTAGGGAAGTACATTTTTTGTGCTATAGATGGAGTGCTGAACATTTGTGGGCAAAAGTGTAGCATTCATATATTTATTAACAAATAATGAGTTGTTTCTTACAAGTGCTAAAAAACATTTAAGTAGAATAGGAAGAAAACAAATAAGAAAGTTTCAGTCGTGCAAACCGACTTTCATATACCCTCACTATCAGTTTAAATTAGCACAAGGTTTTACAGAATTTGAGCATGGTCCCTTTAGCTGTATTGATATTCTTACTGTGGGCGAAATGGTGCATCTCTGGGGGAGATACCAGAATGGGCGTGGCTAGACCTCCAGTTTTTGTCACCAGTACTTTATCCAGAATTTGGACACAATCGCATTGGGTCTATTGATATTCTTTCTCGATATCTAAAGTGAGCAGAATGGTACATTTGTATGGGAAGTATCCGTAAGTCGTTTTGGGAAAATATTAACCCATCAATAGTTTCAAAACAATTGGTTACGCGATCCAAATTTTTCAAACAAATGATTTTAATACCGGATTTCTAAAGTGGGTAGATTGGTACATTAATGTGGGAATTACCAGAAGGGGCGTGGATAGTCTTCCAGTTTTATCCCCGAAGTTTTATTCAATTATAGCTTTACAAAATACAGAATTTGGACACGATGGCGATAGCTGCATTGATATTCATACTCGATTTCTAAAGTGGGCGGAATGATACATCTGTGGGGGAGGTATCATAAGGGGCGTGATTAGACTTCCAGTTTTTCCCAATACTTCATCCTAATATAGCATTACTAGATACAGAATTTCGGCACGATCGCGTTAGATGTATTGATATTCGTACTCGATTTCTAAAGTAGGCGGACTGCTGCATTTGTATAGGAGGTACCAAAAGGGGCGTGGCTAGACTTCCAGATTTTTCCCCCAAAGCTTTATCCTGCTTTAGCTTTACTATATACATAATTTGGGCAGAATCGCGTAGGGTGCATTTATTATATTAATCGTTTTCTAAAGTGGGCGGTACCGGATGGTTATGGGAAGTACCACATGGGCATGGGTAGACTTCCAGTTTTTTCTCCAATACTTTATAACTTTACTAGATACAGAATTTGGGCACGGTCGCTTTAGCTGTATTGATATTCCTTATCGATTTCTAAAGTGTGCGGAATGGTACATCTGTGGGAGAGGTACCATAAGGGTCGTGGCTAGACTTCCAAATTTGAGGCCAGTATTTTATCCATAATTTGAACACGATATCATTGGTTCTAGCGACATCTTTACTCGACTTCCAAAGTGAGCGGAATGGTACATATGTATGAGAGGTACCAAAAGGGGCGTGGCCAGACTTCCAGCTATTTCCAGCCGATACTTTATCTAGTTATAACTTTTAAAAATACAGAATTTGGACACGATCACATAAGGGGGGTGGTATTGATTCTTACTCGATTTCTAAAGTGGACGGAATATTACATTCGTGTGGGAGGTACCAGAATGGGCGTACCAATATAGCCTATATGCAATCCCATAGTAGTAGTAGTAGTAGAAGTAGTTTCAAAACAATTAGTTATGTCTTTTGAAAATTTCATAATCCAACAAATGGGTGGAGGAGGGGTTGGGCCAAATGGTCGAGACGACGAAAAATCTACATCAAATCCCACAACTGCCCGGAAGTCGGACCTAAAGGGGTAAAATTTATGAGCGAACCGAATTTTTCTCACACATACCAACCCCCCTATCTTCACCCCCTAAGGCGGATCCAAGATAAAATTCTAATTTTTATAAATTTTGCTCGCGTCACTTTAAGTGCCCCCAAGGGTGTCCCTAAAGGAGTCAAATGTATGACTGACCCCCAATTTTTTTGAAAAAAATCTTTGAAAAAATCTACCCGCTGACATCAACCCTTAAGGTGGTCCACATTCAATAATTATTATTTTGTATAATCATTCTTATAAAAGCAGCTCCCACTGCTCCATTGATGCCTCCCTTAGGGGTAATACATGTGACTGACATCAACTAACTATTCGCTTCTAATATTTTAGTGGTATAGTATTGTATGGAGGAATTAAATGGTGGCCACTAGGGAAAAATCCACAACAAGTCACACAACTATCCTGGCGACAGGGTTAAAAATGTAGGAGCGACCCGATTTTTTCTCTTAAAATTGTTCTCAAACATACCTTCCCCCTATCTTCATTTCCTAAGAGGCTTCCATACAAAAATTAAATTTTTATAATATTTGCTTCCGGCGCTATGTTCATCTATGTGAAGTGATGCCCAAATAGGGTGGAGGTGGAGTTGGGTGAACTGGTGGGGAAAAAAATATGTCACACAAATGCCTCTTAGTCAACTCAAAGAGGGCAAAATGTATGACTGACCCCAAAAAATTGTCCTTCCTAAAATTTTTCTCAAACACACCTACCCTCTATCTTCACCCCCATACAAAAAAAAAAAAATTTTTTGCCACCGCTATATCTGCCCCAAAAGTGCCCCTTGAGGTGTCAAATGTATGACCGGCACCCAATATATTTTTGCAACCGCAACAGTTTCTAAGATCATATGTGCCGTCTATCTTCAACCCTTAACTCTGGTCCACATTTAATTTCTTTTTATTTTTTTATAATTTTTTTATGAAATCAGCAAACTGCCGCTCTCTTGCTGCCTCATAGAGGGGTAAAATGTAACACCGATCTCAAATAAAGTTTTCTTCCTAACATTTTTCCCGAATATACATACCTACCCCTCTATCTTCACTCACGAAAGGGGCACGCAATCAAAAAAAAAAAAAAAATTACTTCCGTCGCTCTAACTACCCCAAAGGTGCCCCTAGAGGAGTGGAATGTATGACCGACATCCAAAAAATTTGTCCAACCTCAACAGTTTCTAAGAACAAATCTACTAAAGAAGTCAAATATATGACCGACCCCCAATATTTGTTTGCAACCTCAACAGTTTCTCAGAACATATGTTCCCTCTAAATTCAACCCTTAAGGTGGTCTCCATAAAATTTTATATTATTTTTAATAAACTTTTTAATGAAATCAGCTCCCGCCGATCCCATGGTACATCCTAGAGGAATAAAATGTATTACCGACCCCCAAAAATTTTTCCTTGCCAACATTTTCTCTAAACATACATACCTTACCCCTATTTTCATCCACTAAGTGGGCTGGCATACAAAATCAAAATGTTATAAAATTTGCTCTCACCGCTCTTACTAGCCCAAAAGTGTCCCAAGAGGAGTCAAATGTATGACCGACACCCAATCTATTTTTGCAATCTCAATAGTTTCTTACAACAAATATACCAAAGGTGCCCCCAAAGAAGTCAAATGTATGCATTATGCCAAATATTTTTTTTACAACTCAACAGTTACTCAGATCATATGTAGCCTCCTCAATCTTCAACCCTTAAGTTGGTCCCCATAAAATTTATATTTAATATTTTTTTTTATAAAATCAGCTCCTGCCGCTCTCATAAAGCCTCCTAGATGGGTAAAATGTATGACCGACCCCCAAAAATATTTGCTTCCCAACATTATTTCTATACATACCTTACCCCTATTTATACCCCTTCAGGGGGCTGGCATACAAAATTCATAGGTGCACCTAAAGGAGTCAAAAATATGACCGACACCGAATATATTTTTGCAACCTCAACAGTTTCCCTTCTACTCTCTAAATGGAGCTTTAGTTCTGAGATGAACAAGATCGGTCAAAAAGTCAAAATTTCGCTTTTTTTTGGAAGGGTCCGTCTGTCCCCGCGATTACATCCGTAGCTTAAAAGCTATGGACAATTTAGTATGTAAGCTTCTATTCTCTAAGTGGGAGCTAAAATTCTGAGATGAGCAAGATCGGTCAAAAACTACACATAACTCCTATATAAACTCCCCATTTTTAGGGGAGTCCGTCCAAGCTATCAAGCTAACATTTGGAAAGCAAGCTTTCATGCTCTAATAGGTGGTTAAGTTCTAAAATGAACAAGATTGGACAGAAACTACTGCCTTCCCCATATAAGCTCCTCATTTCCAGAGGTGTCCGTCTGTTCCAGTGATTAAAGCCGTTGTTTGAGAGCTATCTAGCTTAAATTCGAAATGGTAAATTCGGTATTACAAATTCGACTGCTAATGTGTTTTGACTAACAATTTAAACTACCGACGATCTGTGTGTTATACATGAACTCCTGTATAGTCCATTCAATGCGTTTGAAATGTAGGCAGGTTATTCTTTAGGAGTCTGCGAAAATTTCCGAAATCGTCCTTTAACTTCTGTCTGATTGTGATCAAAACTACGTAGGATATTTCGTATGAGTCTGTGATAGAAAATCACAGTAATATATCGATAGTTCAAACTCTATCAACTGTTAATTTACAGTACTGTAATAAAGCGTTTAGTAAATATAAGCCTAAGTTTTAGCGTAATCCCGCAGTTGCCTTTGTTGTTATTCTTTTTTTTTTTTTTGTATTACAACTTTTTTACATTCACCCGCTTTTAGTCTCATACGCATAAGCAATTAATCAATGTAAATTTATGCCATTTGCCATTCTCTTGTATACAAAGCATTGCTCCTCTATTCGTCATTCATCCATATTATTACAGCCTAATTTAGTTGCTGTCGTTAGCACCACAACATATTGCCTATTTTTAGGCATTTTCAAATACGGATTTAGTTTCTTTTGAAAGCTCTTTGAGCTTATTGCTAAACTGTTATTCCGTAACTAAAAAAAACAATACAACGATGTGCCTAAACAACAACAACAACGAAACAAATTGAAAAATGTTGCCTATATTTAGGAGGTATTAGAAAAGTTGGCAGACGATATTGTGCCAAAGCTGGCTGCCAAGTGAATTTAAATGTTTAAACATAAACCTTCACAGCAAAAGGCAGTTATTGAAACAAAAAAACACAAATGCGCATTTGTTAAACAACAGCAACAACAACTAAAGGTTTATGCGAATTTTTTGGTGCGAAAAAGAATTAAAACAAATTTCCAACAGTTTCGAAAGTGTGAGTCTGGGAGTCCATTAAAGCCCATTTAGAGAGAGCCTAGTTTAGTGCTAGGAACATGGCGGGCATTACAACAACAATTAAAAACGTTTGATTTCTGACAGCTGTGAAAAAAATAGACGAAAAAAGTGAACATTGTTTTACAAATAGCAAATGCAACTTTTTTTTATTATGAACACTAACTGTATTGCTAGCTTTTAGGCGTTTGAAAAACTTTTAATTTGTAGCGGACAACGGAAATTGTTGGACAAATTGTTAAGGCAACGAGAAAAAAAGTTAAGAATATTTGAAACTATACGTAATATTAAGCAAATGTTAAAGTTTTATATGTGCTGCGATTTTGTATACCTAAAATACTGCATACTTTTAGGCGGTTGAAATGTATGTAATATACAAGGTGGTTAACTTTTTTTATATATAAATATATACTTTTCTTGAAATTTTTATACATTAACCATTTGTATGGCACAGGGGACATTTTCGCTATATCAAGGACCTTACGCTCTCTAAATGTCCTTGAAGTATTTTCCATAATTGCACATTATATTTGTGGATAACATAGTTCATGCTTAAGTTATAAAATATTTGCAATATTACATAAAATGACATGTTAGGTAGTTATTTAGAACACAAGAAAACCTGTTTGCCACTTTAAGGACATGGTCCTATTTCAATGTTCTTAAAAAAAACGTTTTCCATAGTTTTATATTTAATTGCTACTAACATAGTTAAATAAAACATTATGGACCAGTATACCAAAATAGAACAAAACATTTTAAATTAGTCAATTGATCAACGTAAAGGACATTGCTAATGCTAATTCCAGGATATTGTCCCTTTACAATGTCTTTTACAGATTATTACTGCCGAAAGCATACTTTAGCAAAACCATGCCAACAGTCTTACCAACAAATTAAATAATAATATTCTTACTGTTAAGGACTTTTTCCCCATATCAAGGATCTTGTGCCCTTTTAATGTCATTGACAATTTTTAAATAATTTCGAATTGCCAGTGTTCGTAATTAAGCAAGCCCTTGGGCTCTACTACAAATTTTACAAACAATTGCAAAAAGGACCTGCTATACTACGCACTTGGTTCCAGTTCAGTGTTTTTTAAAAATTTTTATATTACCAGAATATAATAGCGGATAACACGCTTTAATATGAAAGTGTACATTTTCTCCAAAATTTTAAGTTTCTAAGTTATATAGCGGTGTTGACTAGTGTTAAAAATTTTAAGGACCTCGACTCTTTAAAAGTTTTTCGGTAATTTTGAAATAAGATTGCTCATAACATAAATGTATATAAACTCATGAACTCTTCTGAAAATTTTCCACAAATTTGCAAAAAGGACATTCCAAGGACCTCGTTCCCTTTCAGTGTTTTGAAAAATGTTTCTATAATATCAAAATATAATAGCAGATAATGCACATTAATACAAAAGTGTGAACTTCCCCAAAATTTAAGATAAATATTTAAATTTCTCAGTTTATGGCGCAGTTGACTTGTGTTAAATATTTTAAGGACCTTGACTCCTTAAAAGTTTTTTAGTAATTTTAAAATACGATTGCTCGTAAATTAATTGAATATAAGCTCGTGAATTTTTCTGAAATTTTCCACAAATTTGCAAAAAGGACATACTATTCCAAGGACCTCGTTCCCTTGCAATGTTTTTCAAAATATGTCCATATTATCAGAATATAATAGCGGAAAATACACTTTAATACAAAAGTGAAAACTTTTCCCAAAACTAAACAAAACATTCAAATTTTTTCAGTTTAAGGCGCAGTTGACTTATGTTAAATATTTTAAGGACCTTGACTCCTTAAAAGTTTTTCAGTAATATCGAAATACAATTGCATGTAACTTAATTGTTTTTAAACATGTGAATTTTTCTGAAAATTTTCCACAAATTCGCAAAAAGGATATGCTATTCCAAGGACCTCTTTCCCTTTCATTGTTTTTGAAAATTTTTCTATAATATCAAAATATAACAGCAGTTAATACACTTTAATACAAAAGTGTGAACTTAACCAAAATATAAGATAAATATTTAAATTTTTCAGTTTATGGCGCAGTTGACTTGTGTTAAATATTTTAAGCACCTTGACTCATTAAAAGTTTTTTAGTAATTTTAAAATACGATTGCTCGTAAATTTATTGAATAATAACACGTGAATTTTTTCTAAAAATTTTCAACAAATTTGCAAAAAGGACATTCTATTTCAAGGACCTCGTTCCCTTGCAATGTTTTTCAAAATTTGTCCATATTATCATAATATAATAGCGGAAAATAAACTTTAATACAAAAGTAAAAACTTGTGTTAAGATCCCCCATAACATAAGAAAAACATTCAAATTTTTCAGTTTATGGCGCAGTTGACTTGTGTAAAATATATTAAGGTCCTTGACTCTTTAAAATTTATTTGGTAATATTGAAATACGAGTGCTAGGAACTTAATTGAATATAAACTTATGAACTTTTCTGAAAATTTTTCAACATTTTGCAAAAAGGACATTCCAAGGACCTCGTTCACTTTTAATATTGTTGAAATTTTTCCATAATATCAGAATATAATAGCGGATCCAACAGTGATAACTTTCTCAAAATTAAAAAAAAAAATATTACTATTTCTCAATTTTATGGCCGAGTTGACTTTTTTTAGGACCTTATAAGGACCTTCATTCCTTTCAATGATACCAAGGGCTTTAAAATAAATCCATAATTGCAGTTAACATATTTAAATATAGAATTGTTTATTTGCACAAAAAACAACTTTTCAATAACTCGTTTCTATGGCGCAGTAAGCTTTTTTGAAATTTTAAGGACCCTGGTTCCTTTCAATGGCTATTTTCCATACTCATGATAAGCTATGCTTATAACATTCTTCAACAAAAGGGTGTGAAATGTTTCCTAAACATTAGACAGAAAAAATATTTAAGTTGGTCATTTGGAAGACGATGGAACTTTTTTTATACATCAACAACCTTATAATTTTTTAATGTCCTTGGAATGTTTTCCATATTTGCAGACAAAGACTACGAATAAAATATGTAAATATTGAGTATGAAACTTCCTCCAAGTTTTGCAAAAAATTTTAATATGAGGCTTATAAGAAGCTGTAGGCATTATTAATATTTAAAAGAATTTTTCCCATATCCTTGTCCTTTAAAATTTTTCCATAATTTCATGACATTATTGCGGATAACATACAAATATATGAAAAGGACAAACATTTCCAAAAAAATTTCATTTGCAAATTGGAGTGTATTTTTTTGCTATTTCAAGGACCTGGTCCTCTTTCAAAATCCTTGTATTTTTCTGTTAATTAAGATTATCGTAAATTACATAAATCTATGAAGTTATACAGGAGATTTATATTCGTCTGTCCGGCGGAGGGATTTTGTGCCCCTTCAAGGACTTTATCGTACTTCAATATCCTTGAGAATATTTCCATAATAGCCAGACCAAATATAAAAAATTTCATAAAAATTTAAAAAATAAAATTAAAAATAGTCATTTAAATAGGCGGAGGGGACCTTTTCGTCTTTTAACAGGTCCTTGTATTTTACCAATGTCCTTGTAAATTTTTTGTAGGTCCTGCGTCATAAATTTAAAAGCTTGGTAAACTTCTTTTGGAATTTGGTATGGCTTTAGCTTCTCGTCATCACAACGAGCTGTACGAAGGACAGAAATCAAAATATATTGCTTACTTTCAGGCATACTGGATTAACGCTCATTTGTTAATTTATTAACTTACTGCAATCTCAAACCCGTTGTAAAACCGCCTGAATTATAGCAATATTGCCACGTAAGTTTTCAATAATAACTTATACCGCAGATAATTATTTCCTCTTGCATAAAGGTCACTTATAAATGTCCTTGAAAATTCTATCGCTACGCCACTTCTGCTGCATACATTTTAAAGTTGTGGAACCCACTTTTGTATGAATATTTAGCTTTATACTTTTGCCATCACCAAGAGCCCTAAGAAAGACACAAATAATATATTGCCTACATTTAGGCATACTGAGTTATCACATATTCTTTAATTTTATAACTTATTTCAATCTTAAATAAAATCCTTTAATAACCCCAAGCATTAGAACATTATTCCCTTTAAAGTTTCCAATATTGACTTATACCGAAGGGACTATTTCGATTTTCTTGAAAGGACCTTGTCCTTAACCAATGTCCTTCAAAATGTGTCCATTGTAAAAGCTGTTTAAACCACTTTTTGAAGTTAATTTTGTGCTATTCTCCCACTGTTATCAAGAGCCCTACGATAGGCACAAAATATATTGCCTACTTTCTGGCATACTGAATTTTAATTTCTTAATTTTATTTTTTAAAAACAAATCTTTAAAATAATTCGTTTTTAAACATCCTGAATTGCAGCGATATCGCTGCTAATTGGCTTATACCAAAGGGGACTATTTCGGTTCCTTTAAAGCACCTTGCCCTTAATCAATGTCCTTGAAAATTGTTTACATAAAATTAGATGCGGTACAGATTCTTTTATACAAATTCTAAAGTTCTTTAAACCTTTTTTAAAAGTTTATTTAGCTTTATATTCTTGTCATCAACAAGAGCCCTACGAAAGATACAAATATAAAATTACTGCATACTTTCAGGCACACTGCACAAATTCCCATTTGTTATATTAATAATTTATTTAATCTTAAACAAAATCCGTTAGTAACCAACTACATAAGAGCATTATTCCCTCTAAAGTTTCCAATATTGACTTATTCCGAAGTGGACTATATCGTTTTCTTAAAGGATCTTGTCCTTTATCAATGTCCTTGGAAATGTGTCCATTTGTATAAGCTGCCACGCTATCGCTGCCACATAAATTTAAAAGCTGCGTGAACTAATTTTAAAAGTAAATAAAGCTTTATATTCTCTCCATCATCTGGAGCTCTACAAAAATCATAAATATAAATATGTTGCCTACTTTCAGGCATACTGAATTAATATCTATTTGCTATTTTTAAAAATTTTTTCATAGTAAATAAAATCTGTTTGTAACCCCCTGCATTAGAGCTTTATTTCCTCTAAAGTTTTCAATATTGAGTTATCCCGGAGTGGTCTATTTGGTTTTCTTAAAGGACCTCGTTCTTTATCAATGTCCTTGGAAATGTGTCCAATTGTATAAGCTGCCACGCCATCGCTGCTACATAAATTTAAAAACTGTGTGAAATAATTTTGAAAGTAAATATAGCTTTATATTCTCGCACTCATCTGGAGCTCTATAAAAATCATAAATATAAATATGTTGCCTACTTTCAGGCATACTGAATTAATATCTATTTGCTATTTTTACAAATTTTTTCATAGTAAATAAAATCTGTTTGTAACCCCCTGCATTAGAGCTTTATTTCCTCTAAAGTTTTCAATATTGAGTTATCCCGGAGTGGGCTATTTGGTTTTCTTAAAGGACCTCGTTCTTTATCAATGTCCTTGGAAATGTGTCCATTTATATAGGTGCTGTGAAACTTCTTGTATATAAATTTTTAAGTTGTGTAGACCACATTTGAAGATAAATTTAGCTTTGTGCCCCAGCTCTACGAATGGCACAAATTTAATTGTATTGCCTACTTTCAGGCATACTATACTAATTCTCATTTGTTATTTTTATAATTTATTTAATCTTAAACAAAACCCTGTATTTCGAATCCCCTTAATTACAGCAATCCATTTCCACTAACGTTTTCAATATTGACTTAGCCCATTTAAAAGCTTACTAGAGAAGCCGCCTTACATTATGCCGGCAATTATGCTACAACATAACTATTATGTTTTAAAGAAACTCCAACAAGGAAACTAGGTCTTCTTTGCCGCTATAATTAAATTGCAAATAACGTATAAGCTAATAATACAATGAGCCGTAGAAGGAAACTAGAAATTGAAACATGTTGCCTACAATTCGGCCTAAACAAATGAATATAATTCCAGCATATGAAAGTACTTAAACAACAGCGAACAATTACGGCAAAGAAACAATGCAGAAAACAACAGAAAGCTATGAAAAGCTAAAGAAACAAGCTCAAATGAATACAAATCTCTAACATAGCCTACATTAAGGGTGACTTCAACAAATAATTTACATTAATAGCAAAAGACATAGCAAGAAAGGGGTTAAGCTATTAAACTAAAGCAGAAATATTAAGAAAATCTAATAAACATTTAAAGTTTGAGTTAAAACATTATAAACAAAGTATCAAATAGTATAAATTGGAGAATACAAAATTATTTTAAAAAACAACAGCAGTTTCTTACAAAAATAATAACACAAAATTACATATTGAGCAATAGTAACAAAAATTACAACTGCTATAGAAAACTAAACACATTTTCGCACAATAATTACAATAATACATCAAAAAAATTAACAGAAAAATATGAAAATCTAACAATTGCCTACTTTTGGGTACTATATTTTTATCAATAGAACAAAAAACACAAACAGATTTTATATACAGCACAAATGACAACCAATCTAATATTATATACTAACAGCGGTAATGGAAACATATTACAAAACAAATATATATTGCCTACTATTAGGTTAACGTATTTTTTATGAGTTCCAACTAATAAAAAAAATTAGCAAAACTTTTTACTAATGGAGACCAATTTGTAAGCCCATATGTTTTTTGCATAATTTATTTTTGTAAAATAAAACAAGATATCAAACAACACCCATGACAACATAACAAATATTAAAAATAACAACGCCAATCAAAAAAAAATAAAAATAATATATATCTATTGCTTTTAGAGGAATTTTTTTTTCAATGGGAACCAAGAAAATATATGTAACTTTTGTTTAAAGCACTAATAAGGGAAAAAATTAAGATAACAACAAAATATTACATACTAACAATGCTAATAGAAATAATGATTAAAACTACAAAAATATCTATTGTCAACTTTTAGGCAATTAATATAACAAAAAATTAAAAATATCTTACACCCAACACAAATAACAACCCAGCTAAGTTAAACTTTCATTTGTAGCAGCCTTATTTGTTAGCCTACTTGCTGTTATTCAAAACTAATATGTTGCCTACTTTTAGGGCTACAAAACACATCTAAATTTTTACACTAAAAATTACAAATCTGTGTAATTAAGCGACGCATTGTGCCACCAACAACCTTAACACACCCCGCATTGCAGCTTTTTCACAAGACAAGAAATTTTTTGGCACACCAAATATGTGGGGCCTACTTTGAGGCTGACAGACCAACCATTGTTTGAATTTACATTGTCCTCTCTGTCTCTATACATATAAATATATGTGCCAATTATGGCGTTCAGAAAACAATAGCTTCTGCAACAATGCAAGCGGCAGCCATCACTGGAAACTATATAAAATATTTATATAGTTTTAATGTTTTTCTTTCAGAATAAAACGAAAATGTATGAAGCCTACTTTTTGGATAGAGGCGCATGACTTTTCTGCGAAAAAAAATTGCTTATTTACACATTTTATGGATATCGCAAGTAGGTTGGTTAAACGATTTTTTTTTTTTTGCTTGACACAAATTATATTAAAAATTTTTGTTTAACTTAGCATAGCATAAATTTAGGAATTTCTATAAAGCAAAAAATATTAGGACAGTTGGCTGTACACCACGGCCCATGAAATACACATATACTGCTTGCCAATGATGTGAGTATATCAATTGTTTTATGAATGAAACAATTATACATGATTTTACTAGGCAGTTTATAGACATCACAAACGCCTGAAAGTATGCAAAATTTTATATTTGCTGAAATGGGCAGAAATGTGTTTAAAGTAAGCATAATTATCAATTAGAAGGAAAATAATGAGAAACATCATAAGTAATAAACAAATTAGGATGTTTTTATTTATACTATAGAAAAAACCCGTAGTTTTCCCTCTGCATCTTACACAAAAGCAAGTTGACGGTGTTCTCTTACTCAAAAGCGAGAAACCTAAACTAGAATCATGTTAACTTAACACACTTCTATTGCAGACCAACATAAAGGTTCATACAGTTAAACGAGAAAAAAACACTATAAATTAAGGGCACCATTGTATATTGCACAAAAATATGCAAGGCATTTTGATATTTAAAAGTATTCCATGTGTTTAACTTGAGGTCTCCTGTCCAGAGTGTTCATGGATTTTGCGGATCAATCTACACCATATTTTCCTAAAAAAATTTAGGTCAAAGAAACCATGCTCAACCTTCTTTAAATATGCAACACATTTTGATATCTCATTTAAACCAATAATTTGCAATTGAAGTCTTCTGTTATATAAATAAACTGCAATCCTTAAAATGTGCAACGCAGTTTGGTGTTACCAAATTTTACGTTACGTGGGCCTAAATGAGTGAAATTATGTATTATAAAAAACCTACTAAGGTAATTATCTTCGGTTAAAAACCAAATTGCAACCCTTAAAATATGCAACACAGTTTGGTGTTGCCAACATTTAAGTTACCGTAACCTAAAAATATGCCAGAGCACATTCGGCCTAATTGGGCCAGCGCACTATGGTCCAGCGGACCACTTTTCTTGGCTAAAACTGTTTGAATACAAAATAAAAATAGTAAAATAGTGAAAGTAGGCTATTTTTATAACCACATTAAATTAGCTATGTAAATCTAATTTTTAAATCCGAAAAGTGTGTACTAATTTCAATATTTTCATCTGAAATAAAATACTTAATTTACTTGCGTAAGAAGGATCCAGACAGACGGACGCCCTCAAAAAGGGGCAGTTTGTATGGAAGGTGGGAGCAGTTTTTGTCCGATCTTGCTCAATTGACTCAACCTCCGCTAAGAGAATAGAAGCTTGCATAACAAATTTTAGCTCGTTAGCTCCTAAACCAAGACTTTAATTGTGGTGACAGACAGACAGACACCCCCAAAAAGGGTCAGATTTTATGGGAGTTGCAAGTAGTTTTAAACCGATCTTGCTCACCTTGAAACATAACCTCCGCTTAGAGAATAGAAGCTCGCATAACAAATTTCAGGTCAATAGCTCTTAAAATACGACTGTAATTGCAAGACCAGAACCCCAAAAAGGGTCAGTTTGCATGGGAGGTGGGATTAGATTTTGACCGATCTTGTTCATCTTAAAACATCACCTCCACGTAGAAGACAAAAGTTTGCAAATCAAATTTCAGCTCGATAACTCTTAAATTACAGCTGTAACCGCGTGAAAAGATAGACGGACAGCCCCAAATAGGGACAATTTGCTTACGAGGTGGTGGTATTTTTTGTCTAATCTTGTTCAACTTAAAACTTATCCTCCCCTTTAGAGATTAGAAGCTCGCATAACAAATATCAGCTCGTTAGCTCCTAAACTAAGACAGTAATAGCGTTGACAGACGGACGGACACCCCCAAAAAGGGGGTGTTTGAATGGTAGATCAGAGTAGTTTTAGTTTAGTAGTCGTTTGTTAATCTTAAAAGTTTCCAAATCAAATTTCAAGATAGCTCTTAAACAATGAATGAATGCGCACACGGACGGACAGACAGGCAGACGGACGGACTTCGATTCCTTATGGGCGTTATAAATTGGAAAACAAACTGAATATACCCTTCGGTCGGTACGTGTGTGTGTTGAAGGGTATACAAATAGTCAAATGCCAACAAAAATATGTAGCACCTTTTTGATTGTTGTAGATTAAATAAAAAAATTACATAGTACAACACATGATTTTAGGACTCAATTATGAAAATTTCACTTGAAAGTATCACCAAAAATAATAACTACAGCATCATTCGTTTTGTCATGCATTAATTTTAAATAGAAAATTAACAAAAATATGCTCAAAAAATTAACGTGCAAAATATGAAATATGCTTAAAAAGGGATATTTTTTATAAAAATATGCTCTAAAAAATGTGCAATATTTAAAAAAAAAAATATTTGTTCACAAATATGCTCTTAAAACCAAAATATGCTAACATATGACTTTATGGGTAAAATATGCAAAAATATGCTCTAGCAAATAGGTGTTGAAACACTTGGTTGCCCTGGTTATAAATAATAAGATCCTTGAAATATGCAACGCGAAAATTTATTAATTTTAAATAGAAAATGAACAAAAAATATGCTCACAAAAAAATAATGTGAAAAATATGAAATATGCTTTAAAAAGGATATTTTTTAAAGAATATGCTCTCGAAAATATTAAATATTTAAAAAAAATGATATTTTTCCACATATATGCTCTTAAAACCAAAATTTGCTAAAATATGACTTTATGGGTAAAATATGCAAAAATATGCACTAACATATAGGTGATGAAACATTTGTAAGAGTATGAAATATATCAATACCTTACCCATTTGTTAATATCTCGTTCTAAAAAAACATGCATTTGCATTTTTCCGCTTGCCCTGGTAATAAATAAGAAAAAATCCTTAAAATATGCAACGCAAAAATTTATTAATTTTTAATAGAAAATGAACAAAAATATGCTGTAAAAATTTAAGTCACAAAAAATTAATGTGAAAAATTTTGCTCTTAAAACCAAAATATGCTAAAATATAACATTGTGGGTAAAATATGCTCTAATAAATAGGTTTTGAAACACTTGTATATATAAAACATATAAATATCTTACCCATTTGTTAATATATTGTTCTATATATAGAATACAAAATGAAAAAAAATATGCTGTAAAAAAATTAATTCACAAAAAATATATATGAAAAATATGAAATATGCTTAAAGAGGGATATTTTTTAAAAAATATGCTCTCAAAAATCTGAAATATTTTTTAAAAAAGGATGTTTTTCACAAATTTGCTCTTAAAACCAAAATATGCTAAAATATGACATTTTGGGCAAAATATGCTATAAAAAATAGGTGTTGAAACACTTGTAAGAGTATGAAACATGAAAATACCTTACCCATTTGTTCATATCTCGTTCTACAAAAAACATGCATTTGCATATTTTCAGTTGCCCTGGTAAAAAATAATAGAATCCTTGAAATATGCAACGCAAAAATTATTAATTTCAAAATTGCCTTTTAGTCAGTGTTATTTTCCTAACGAGTATTCCAAAGCCTATAAGTTAGCTCCGGTTTACATCATACTACTCCTTTTAATTCAATACTTATTTTATATGTCTTAAACCGTTTATATCTCAAACACCTAGAAATATGCAACACATTTTCCAATATCTCAAGCGAAATAGTTATTGTCATTTCAATGTAATAAGAAATATTAGATATATGATAAAATTTTACAGAGTATTTCAACGCCTAAATGTAATCCTTTTAATTCAAAACTCATTTCATACATCTTAGACCATTTAAATCTGGCCTTAACATACTTCCCCTGTACATTGATCGCCCCTTTGCAATAGATATACAGATACTTTATTAAACCAACAGCTACAGCCATTTAATCCTCAAGCGCCTGAAACTGTGTTTCTCATTTCTCAACAGCAATGGTATGTTTTGTTTACCATCAGCCGTTTTTTTTTCTACAAAATTTGTTAAAAGAAATCTGCATAACAAACCATTCGGCTGTTGTTGTTGCCTGCTCTAATCCAAACTCCATTTTGTTTGGATTTAGCCTGGTTCGTAAACAATTCCTGAATCTGCTGAATAGCTAGCCAAAGCATACACTTAGGCCAGTTGTGTGTGTGTGTGTAAGTGTGAGTGCCAGTGCATGTGTGCTGTGTGCCATCGTTGATTTGATAGACATATTCAATTTTTAAGACTCTTCCTGTGCTCAACTATACATGGAAATCGATTTGTTATGCTCCATTTCCTGTCCGTAGCTATGCTGGGCTCGTTGTACGCCAATACGGTACACAATAACAATAGCTCTTAAGCGCCCTATGCTATGCAACACATTTAAACATATACTATTTTTTACTCACTATCTCTCTTTCTCTCTCTTCCATTTGCAGGCTTATCCCAATCGAGATATAACCAATATTGTGGAGTCATCACACTATCAGAAAATTGGTGGCTGGTGTCGTCAGGGTGCCCTGAATGCCAATAAGTGTAAGGGAGCCCATCGTTGGATTAAGCCATTCCGTTGCCTGGGTAAGTGTCGATGCATTGGCTATCATAGGCTGCCATTCGCCCCACACCCCAGCCAGCTCGATGAAGTTTTATAAATAATGGCATGCAACGGGCCAGACGGCCGTTAGTCTTGCCTCATGTTATTGTAGTACTTCATACGCGTAGTTGGGTGTAAGTAATATGTTACGATTCGATATTTATATGGGTGTGTGTCTTTCTTTCAGAAGGACCCTTCCAATCGGATGCATTATTGGTGCCCGAAGGTTGCCTCTTCGATCATATACACAATGCCTCACGCTGCTGGCCCTTCGTTAGGTGGAATCAGACCGGTGCGGCTGCCTGCCAAGAGCGTGGCATGCAAATGCGTAGCTTTGCCATGTTGTTGCCCTGTGGCATCTCGTTATTCTCGGGTGTTGAGTTTGTCTGCTGTCCCAAACATTTCAAAAGTGAGTAGAGCAAGCAACATACAAACGAAAAAAATCGGAAAAATTTCTACGAAACTAAAAACTAAAGAAAATGGTTAGGGTAACAAGAGAATATCGAGAGACTAAGAGAGAAAACAAATTGAAATTTTTTAGTTTTTGCTTACCATTTAAAATCGTTGATTATAACAAATTTAATAAAATTTACATATCATAGCAGAAGACATGCCTCATAGTTAGGCACAATCTTATTTTTTATAAAAAAAAAACAGCAATCAACAATTTTGTGATACCTTGTAAAATCTTCTAATATAACAAATTTTATTAAAGTAACATGTCAAAGCATAGGTCTTGCCTCGAAGATGTGCACAATACAATTTTTATGTTAGCCAAACAGAAAAGAAAAATTTTGTAATACCTCTTAAAAGCTTTTAATATAACAAATTTTAAGAAAGTAGCATATCATGGTATAGGCCTTGCCTCGAAGATGTGCACAATCACAAGTTTTTGAAAATAAAATGTAAATAAAGTTTTTGTGCTACCATTAAAATGCCTTTAAAACATGTAAATCAATAAAAGAAAGATATCATTGCATAGGTCTCGCCTCAAAGTTGTGCACAATCACAATTTTTTTTTTTTAAATAAAATGGAAATAAAACTTTTGTGATACCATTAAAAAGTTTTAAAACAACTAACTCAATAAAAGAAATATATCATTGGATAGATCTTGCCCCAAAGATGTGCACAATTATATTTTCTTTCAATAAAATGGCAAACAAAATTTTGTGATACCACTTAAAAGTGTATAATAAAATCAATTTAATAAAAGTTACATATCACTGCATAGATCTTGCCTTATAGATGTGCATAATCTTATTTTTTTAAATAATATGGCACCCAAAAATTTTATAAAAGTAATATATCAGTGGAAAGACCTTGCCTTCAAGAAAGTTTAAAAAAGTTTATACACAAATATGTAATAAAAGTAACATATTATTGAGTAGATCTTGCCTCAAAATTGTGCACAATCACAATTTATTGAAAATAAAATAGCAAACAATATTTTTGATATCATGATTCAATATGAAAAATTTAAAAGCAGTAATATATGTCTGCACAGACTCGGCTGCCAAGTTAAGTGCAAATACAATTCCATTATTAAAATTGTTGTGGTACCATTTTATAATACCATATAAAGACATTTATTTTAAAAAAATGTTTATTTAAATTCAAAGTAAATCAATTAGTAGAGTAGGGTCGTATTTGGTTTAATAATTTCAATAAATAAGGTTTTTATATCAAATGAGTTAATTTGAATTTTTATTGATGACTTTTGAGTATAAACTTATGTCATTTGATATTATCAATTGAGGACTTTTGAACTTTAGTTAATACACAGAAGAGCGAAAAATTACACGCTCCATTGTATTTCGATGCAGATGTCACAATCCAAAAAACCGAACATGAACATGAATGAAAAAGAATCAAAACCATCCAACATCAACAAAATTCTATTTAGCTAAGTTTATGTTTTTGGCATTTCTTTACATTATGAGGTAATCATGAAATTAAACACATGGTTTTTTAATTACGAAATAAAAATTTTTTATAAAAACAAACAAAATTTTATTAGTTTTTTTTGTTTATCTTTCATTCCTCATAATTGTGACCTCTTAAGAACATCTGCAGCGAAATACAGTAGAGTGTATACGTTTTCGCTCTCCAGTCCATAACACAGTACAACACATGATTTCGGGACTCAATTCTGAGAACTGCATGTGAAAGTAACTCCAAAAAGAAGTAGTTCTGCATCATTCGTTTTGTCAAGATACATGCCATAACAATTTAATATCGATTTGAAGTTAGTAAGTATCGTACAGGGGAATTTGTCACGTTTTAGGCTCTTTTGTTATATTGTTATATGGTGGCGTATGATGTTCATAAGTAATACTCCACGTAAATCATACGCCACGGAACACAACAGTTTTATTGTAGCTGCTATAAAATACAGCCAGTTCAAAATAATTTGAATTTGAATAATGTATGGAAAAGTGAAACTGTTGCTAATGTAGGGAAGCGTTATATGAACAGATTAAAGGAATTGTAATTCTTAATTGTTTTAAATTTGTTTCATCAGACTAGTCTTTCTCGAGTTATGTCAAACAAAAGAGCCTATCACGTGTCATATTCCCCTATGTGATACTTACTAACTTCAAATCAATATTAAATTATTTTTGCATGTAACTTGACAAAACGAATGATGCAGAACTTCTTCTATTTGGAGCTACTTTCACGTGCAGTTCTCAGAATTGAGTCCCAAATCAATGAGCTGAAAAAAAGTTGTACTAGGTTTTTCTAATCTTTGTTTTATTATATTATTTTATTCTGAAAGTAAATTCAAGAATTTTCTCAAAATCTAATAAATTTTTTATACTCACCTCTCTTGTGTTTATACACTTTTCGCCTCTCCTTTACCTTAGCTGATGAAATTCGCGTCAAGAAAACCGATTTGCCCGTAATGCCACCTGTAGAGATGACCAATCCCATTGGTGATGATTTAGATGACATTAGCAGCGACGACAATGACTCCAACTATTCTAAGGACACAGCCGATGATGTTGAGGATGAAGATGATGAGGATGATTTGTTGGCCGACGATGAAGAGGACGAAATGGCTGCCGATGAGGCCACCGCCAATGGTGATGATGTCAATGCCGAATACGATTCGGGCGAGGATAACTACGAGGAGGATGGCGTTGATTCCTATGACCAACAAGGTAGCTCTAGTGGTGCCAAACCCTCGAATAAGCCCAATTCGAAGGATGATCTGAAAACGGGTGGATCCAACGATGCTGCCGCACACAAAGTGAACGGTGGTGACCTGCCCATGCCACCCACCACTGGCCAGCCCACACCCGATCCATACTTTACCCATTTCGATCCACACTATGAACACCAGAGCTACAAAGTAAGTCAAAAAGTAAGTGTTTTCCCATGCTTAGGCATTTTATTTACCCAAACAAAATAAATTCTAAAAAAAGGAAGCCCAACAGCGCCTCGAGGAATCGCACCGCGAAAAGGTGACACGTGTCATGAAGGATTGGTCCGATTTGGAGGAGAAATATCAGGATATGCGTTTGGCTGATCCCAAGGCTGCACAGAGTTTCAAACAACGGATGACCGCCAGATTCCAGGTAAGTGGCCAATGTCCACTGTATTTGAATGGTTTTGTTCTGTTTTAAAGTTAAGTTTGGTTAAGCTTTACACTTAGGTTGCTTTTTGTCAGTTTCGAATTTCTTATGCCTTAATTACTGTTGAAACCTTAAAATTAAAAAAAAAAATGCTACAACGGTAATAGTTTTGAGTTTCTTACGCGTTATCCTTGACTTTATTCATTGTTATACACATCCTTTGCTTTGTCCTTGTTTGACTTAATTAAACTTTGAGTTCGATTATTTTGTTGCTATTTTTTTTTAATTTTGTGTTTCGTTTTCCTCTTCATTATCATTAATATTATGTTAAGTTATGTTATGTTTCTTGTTGTCGTTGTTGCTGTTGCTGTTAACATCATCGCCGCTATATCGTTGTTGTAAACATCATTGTGATTATCATTTTCTTATCCTTATCGCCATCATTATTATGTTGTCGTTGTCGTCTTTCATTATTACTTGACTTTACTTTATGTGTTTTAGTTGTAGTTGTGCATTATAATGGGAGCGAAAGAATCATCAGATATGACGCTTTTTGTTTGTAGAGTACTATGGTGATAAACACATCTACACATACACACACACACTTACATACACATTACACACAAATACAAGCTTATCCTTACCTTAACACCACTCTATACAACAAACCTATAAACACATACAAACATACACACTTACATATGCCAACATACATAATTTTAAACATATTGAGATTATTGCTGCTGATATTGATATTGGTAATGGAACATGCGTAAATGCGTACATGCGTACATAACATTAGCCGTAATGTAATAATAACCTTAATAACCTAAAGAAAAGCTGTATTAAATTGACCAAAAAAAAAAAAAATAATGTGATTATTTAAAATTTGATTTTCTCAAAGCTTTGCTGCTTTTGTATAATACATACATACATATATATACAAATAAATAAATACTATACGTAATATTTTATCGTAACGTGTGTATTAGCTATGGAATAGTGCGCGAATTCTCGATTTTTATACGGCGGAACCTCTTATTTTGTGAGGTTCAGTAAAAAAATGCTGGAGGCAAAAAATGGTGGTGGTGGGGTCAGGTTTAACCGTCCCGCATTGGGGTCAAAGTTCAGAAAAATTTGGAAAAAATGTACAACAGTCCTCCTAACTACCATGGGGTTGTCGTTAGGGGGTTGGAATGTATGGCAGACCTTCATGAATTTCTTTTGCCAACATTTTCTCCGAACATACTTACCCCCTTTCTCCACTCCTTCGGGGGGCTTCCGTACAAATTTTTAATTACCCCCTTATTACTCCGTATAATGTTCCCGAAGCCCTAACTTCACCAGGGTCACCCCTAGGTGGTTAGAATGTATGACGGATCTCCAGGAAAATCTTTTCCGAACATTTTCTTCGAACATACTTACCCCCTATTTTCTCTCCTTAGGGGGGCTCCCATACAAACTGCACCAAAACCCTCCCTCAATATGAGAAATACCGCCCTACCTATCCAGGAGTTGTCCCTAGGGGATTATGATGTATGGCGGACCTTCATGATTTTTTCCCCCCAATATTTTCCCCAAACATACTTACCCCCTACCTCCCCTCCTTATACTGGCTCCCATACAAACTGCACCAAAACCCTCCCTCAAAATGAGAAAAACCGCCCTACCTATCCAGGAGTTGTCCCTAGGGGATTATGATGTATGGCGGACCTTCATGATTTTTTCCCCCAATATTTTCCCCAAACATACTTACCCCCTACCTCCCCTCCTTATACTGGCTCCCATACAAATTGCACCAAATATTGGGATGAATCAAACCAATTTATTTTTATCGTGCGACGGATATTTCTTGCGATTGGCATCGACGACCTGAAGCAAGAATTGTTTCTCATTTTCGTTTCGACATAAAACATTGTTGTAATCCTGCATTAATTTGACACCTCTTTCTGCAGTGTCGTTAACAACATGCAAGGTGCTTACGATCTGATTCGCTTTGTTGTAGTCTTCCCGATTTTCCCAGGTTTTTGGATCGGTTGAAATGAACTCATTTGGTAATCCAAAGCGATCGAATAATTTAACTCAGTGCCGGAGTCGGTGTATGGCCTTTTGTTAGATTAGGAAATATCTGACCGCGTTCAGGCCATTTCCTTCGATACAACTTCAACAAACACTAGCTCGTTCCAAGGTGCGTCTCTCATTCTTGAACAGTTATTGGAACGAGATCTTTTATACTTACCGTGCAGACATCATATTTAAACTGGTATTGAAAGAGGTGTTCGATGCCAAATTCGGTAAAACGTCAGCTCCAGGTGTGCCTTTGTTTGCTCGATTTAAATGTGATTGGGAAATGATGAAAGACAAACGATATACCAGTGGCATAACAGACGATAAAGTCGCTATGAAAATACCTGTTAATGTTCTGATTGAAGTCAAATCATTTTGTTTGGCTCAGCTACAAGAGAAACATCCCAGAGCAGACTACAGAGAATTCCTGCAGATCGTTTTATTATTTCTTGGAGAAAACATTCCCAGTTACCATTTCCGCGCTCCAGGACCTACCAGCCATGCCCGATGGATGGCCAAGGCCATATACTGCATAAAAATGTTTCTATTTCGAAAACATTTCAATTTAACCGAAATTGAATTAGAGAAGCTTCGCGGTATTTGCATATTGATCGTGACACTTTATGTGAAAGCTTGGTTGGGAGCACCACGGCTGTCGAGGCACCCAATCAAGACTTCAATTTTTTAAAAGCGGCAGTCGCTCAGTCAATTGATGGAAATGTGTCACAGAAAGTGGTGGATAAATTGTGCAATCTCCTTTGGTACATCAGTGCTGAAGCTGTGGCTCTTGCACTATTCGATAAAAACGTTTCCCATAATATCAAGCAAAAAATGGCGAATGTAATTCTTTCATTCCAAGAAGACGACGAAAACGTAGAATCTCAATCTGATGACGAGGAAAACGAGGGAAAAGGCACTGAGGAGGAAGAGAGCGAGGATGAGGATGAAAATCAAGGCGTTAAGCCTGCTTGTTCACGTTCAGCTATTGTTGTCGGCTCCAAAGGCGTGAAAAAAATTGAATTGCATTCGAAACAAGTGAAAGAATTCATTGCAAAAGATTTGAGCCATTTCGTGACGAGAGACACAGTTAAATTATTCGATCGCTTTGGATTACCAAATGAGTTAATTTCAACCGATCCAAAAACCTGGGAAAACCGGGAAGACTACAACAAAGCGAAGCAGATCGTAAGCACCTTGCATGTTGTTAACGACACTGCAGAGAGAGGTGTCAAATTAATGCAGGATTACAACAATGTTTTATGTCGAAACGAAAATGAGAAACAATTCTTGCTTCAGGTCGTCGATGCCAATCGCAAGAAATATCCGTCGCACGATAAAAATAAATTGGTTTGATTCATCCCAATATTTGGTGCATTTTGTATGGGAGCCAGTATAAGGAGGGGAGGTAGGGGGTAAGTATGTTTGGGGAAAATATTGGGGGAAAAAATCATGAAGGTCCGCCATACATCATAATCCCCTAGGGACAACTCCTGGATAGGTAGGGCGGTTTTTCTCATATTGAGGGAGGGTTTTGGTGCAGTTTGTATGGGAGCCAGTATAAGGAGGGGAGGTAGGGGGTAAGTATGTTTGGGGAAAATATTGGGGAAAAAAATCATGAAGGTCCGCCATACATCATAATCCCCTAGGGACAACTCCTGGATAGGTAGGGCGGTATTTCTCATATTGAGGGAGGGTTTTGGTGCAGTTTGTATGGGAGCCCCCCTAAGGAGAGAAAATAGGGGGTAAGTATGTTCGAAGAAAATGTTCGGAAAAGATTTTCCTGGAGATCCGTCATACATTCTAACCACCTAGGGGTGACCCTGGTGAAGTTAGGGCTTCGGGAACATTATACGGAGTAATAAGGGGGTAATTAAAAATTTGTACGGAAGCCCCCCGAAGGAGTGGAGAAAGGGTGTAAGTATGTTCGGAGAAAATGTTGGCAAAAGAAATTCATGAAGGTCTGCCATACATCCCAACCCCCTAACGGCAACCCCTTGGTAGTTAGGAGGACTGTTGTACATTTTTTCCAAATTTTCCTGAACTTTGACCCCAATGCGGGACGGTTAAACCTGACTCCACCACCACCATTTTTTGCCTCCAGCATTTTTTTACTGAACCTCACAAAATAAGAGGTTCCGCGATGTAAAAAAGTCGTTACTAAGAATTTCCATATAACACTATTCCATAGCTAGTGTGTATGCATAGCGTAATTTAGTTAGTTAGTTAGCTTGTGACTTAAGTCAGCAGTGTTGCAACAAATACTAATACGCCACTGCTACATATGTGATGAGTGGACATCAATGTGGCATATCTGTTTTTGGGTAAAGCGAAAATAGATACATCTGCTTGCTATAGGTTGTGTGTAGCACAAGGCAATCGGTGCAACGGGAAAAAGACAGAATAGGCAAAAATGTTTAATAATTTTGAATCGCTTGCACTGTTCCCCGCCACAAGGGTCGTTAGAATTTTTTCGACAGTAAATTTAAATGAAGTTCGATTTGAAGAAATTTTATTTTATAACACAGTACAGAATTTTTCAGCTCAATGATTTGGGACTCAATTATGAGAATTGCATGTGAAAATAGCTCCAAAAATTAGATAGTCTGCATCATTCGTTTTACCAAGTTGGCTGCATTAATCATTTAATGGTCATCCAGGTTTTTTTTATTGCTCAAGGTGGATTTTTAGCTCTACTTCTATATTTTAACACGTTTTTATCTCGGTTTACCGTACGGAATATCTCTTTCGTGTCTGAAGCAAAGTTGTAGATATTGAATAGGAGAAAGTTGTAGAATGCGAAACAAGCATAACCAAAATAGTGCATCTAGTGCATTTTTAGAAATCTTAAAAGTACCCATTTTCCCCCATATTTCACCAAACTTTGCTCAATAACAGGATTAAAAATCCAAAAAGTTTAATTTATTGCAACAAAAAGTATTGTACCAATTAATTGTACCAAAAACGTACAATTTATTGTACCAAAAAGTATAATTGATGATACGAAAAACGTACAATTTATTGTACCAAGAAGTACAATTAAGTGTAACCAAAAGTGCAATTTATGGTAGCAAAAACTAAAAGTTTTTTTGAAACCAAAAATTTTAGTTTATTGTACCAAAAAGTGTAAATTTTGGTACCAAAAAGTACAATATATTGTAACAAAAAGTGCAACATCTACAACATTACTTTAGACACAAAAGAGATATTCCGAGATATAACCATGTTAAAAATAGAAAAAGTGCTAAAATTCGTATGGCCATTGAATTATTACTGCAGCTAACTTGACCAAACTGAAGCTCAACACAGGCTCTCTTAGTGGCTTTGGCAGCCCCAAGAAACTAGAATCGGGAGCGGTGGCCTAATAAGCCACTCTTCTTAAACAACATTTTTTATGAAAACACGAAGAAAAGGAAAAACAAGAACCCCCCCAAATGTTGACGACCCCCGCAAACGATATAAGGACCATGATTTAAGGATATGCACCTGGAATGTCCGCACTCTTTACATAGATGGTGCCTCTATCCAACTGGCGGATGTCCTCGACAAATACAAGGCTGACATCACCGCCATACAGGAAATGAGATGGACGGGACAGGGATGCACACGACGAAAGAACTGTGACATCGTTTACAGCTGCCATGCAGAAAGACACGAATTTGGATGTGGTTTCATAGTCGGCAAGAGACTTCGACACCTGGTCTCGCGGTTTAACCCTGTAAGTGACCGTATAGCCACCATTCGCATACGGGCGAAATATTTTTACGACGGAAGACAAAGACGATGACATTAAAGATGCATTCTATGAGCACCTGGAAGATATATATGACCGCTGCCCATGACATTAAAATTGTTCTGGGAGATTTTAATGCTAAAATAGTAAGGGAAGATGCTCTTGGTTCAGCAGTCGGAAAATTCAGTCTGCACAACAACACCTCCGATATCTGATTCAGACTGGTAAGTTTCGCGTCGGCAAGAAACATGGTTGTGAGTGGAACCAGATTCCCGCATAAAGATATCCACAAGGCAACCAGGATATCTCCCGATCAAAATACAAGAAATCAGATTGATCACGTGGTAATTGATGGAAAGCATGTCTCAAGCGTTATGGACGTGCGTGTGATGCGCGATGCAAATATCGACTCGGATCACCACCTAGTTGCAGCCAAGGTACGCACACGATTAAGTAGTGCTAAAAACACTCGTAATCAAACGCAAAGGAAGCTAGACATCACAAAGCTGCATACCACTGAGATAGCCATTGCCTACTCCAACCAACTCTCTCAATTACTCCATACAAATCCCCCTAGTTCTGATGTTCCCAACATGCAGTGGCAGCATATTTCAAATTCTATGACCACTAGCTATGGAATAGTGTTATATGGAAATTCTTAGTAACGACTTTTTTACATCGCGGAACCTCTTATTTTGTGAGGTTCAGTAAAAAAATGCTGGAGGCAAAAAATGGTGGTGGTGGGGTCAGGTTTAACCGTCCCGCATTGGGGTCAAAGTTCAGGAATATTTGGAAAATATGTACAACAGTCCTCCTAACTACCAAGGGGTTGTCGTTAGGGGGTTGGGATGTATGGCAGACCTTCATGAATTTCTTTTGCCAACATTTTCTCCGAACATACTTACCCCCTTTCTCCACTCCTTCGGGGGGCTCCCGTACAAATTTTTAATTACACCCTTATTACTCCGTATAATGTTCCCGAAGCCCTAACTTCACCAGGGTCACCCCTAGGGGGTTAGAATGTATGACGGATCTCCAGGAAAATCTTTTCCGAACATTTTCTTCGAACATACTTACCCCCTATTTTCTCTCCTTAGGGGGGCTCCCATACAAACTGCACCAAAACCCTCCCTCAATATGAGAAAAACCGCCCTACCTATCTAGGAGTTGTCCCTAGGGGATTATGCTGTATGGCGGACCTTCATGATTTTTTTTTCCCAATATTTTCCCCAAACATACTTACCCCCTACCTCCCCTCCTTAGACAGGCTCCCATACAAAATGCACCAAATATTGGGATGAATCAAATCAATTTATTTTTATCGTGCGACGGATATTTCTTGCGATTGGCATCGACGACCTGAAGCAAGAATTGTTTCTCATTTTCGTTTCGACATAAAACATTGTTGTAATCCTGCATTAATTTGACACCTCTCTCTGCAGTGTCGTTAACAACATGCAAGGTGCTTACGATCTGCTTCGCTTTGTTGTAGTCTTCGCGGTTTTCCCAGGTTTGTGGATCGGTTGAAATGAACTCATTTGGTAATCCAAAGCGATCGAATAATTTAACTGTGTCTCTCGTCACGAAATGGCTTAAATCTTTTGCAATGAATTCTTTCACTTGTTTCGAATGCAATCCCGACCGGAAATGAGTATCAAATTTTTATGTACATATATTCCTTATTTAATGTTTTTCAGCTGACTGAAGCAAAATTTGTAACAGTTCATTGGGATGGGAAATTATTACCGGACTTGCAAGGCAAAGACAAAATTGATCGACTTCCCGTTATTGCCACATATGACGGAAAAGAACAGCTATTGGGCATCCCGATTGTTTCGGCAGGAAAAGGAAAACGTACCGCGGAGTCGGTGTATGGCCTTTTGTTAGATTGGGAAATATCTGACCGCGTTCAGGCCATTTCCTTCGATACAACTTCAACAAACACTGGCTCGTTCCAAGGTGCGTCACTCATTCTTGAACAGTTATTGGAACGAGATCTTTTATACTTACCGTGCAGACATCATATTTACGAACTGGTATTGAAAGAGGTGTTCGATGCCAAATTCGGTAAAACGTCAGCTCCAGGTGTGCCTTTGTTTGCTCGATTTAAATGTGATTGGGAAATGATGAAAGACAAACTATATACCAGTGGCATAACAGAAGATAAAGTCGCTATGAAAATACCTGTTAATGTTCTGATTGAAATCAAATCATTTTGTTTGGCTCAGCTACAAGAGAAACATCCCAGAGCAGACTACAGAGAATTCCTGCAGATCGTTTTATTATTTCTTGGAGAAAACATTCCCAGTTACCATTTCCGCGCTCCAGGACCTACCAGCCATGCCCGATGGATGGCCAAGGTCATATACTGCATAAAAATGTTTCTATTTCGAAAACATTTCAATTTAACCGAAATTGAATTAGAGAAGCTTCGCGGTATTTGCATATTTATCGTGACACTTTAAGTGAAAGCTTGGTTTGGCAGCACCACGGCTGTCGAGGCACCCAATCCAGACTTAAATTTTTTAAAAGCGGCAGTCGCATATGCATTAATTGATGGAAATGTGTCACAGAAAGTAGTGGATAAATTGTGCAATCACCTTTGGTACATCAGTGCTGAAGCTGTGGCTCTTGCACTATTCGATAAAAACGTTTCCCATAATATCAAGCAAAAAATGGCGAATGTAATTCTTTCATTCCAAGAAGACGACGAAAACGTAGAATCTCAATCTGATGACGAGGAAAACGAGGGAGAAGGCACTGAGGAGGAAGAGAGCGAGGATGAGGAAGAAAATCAAGGCGTTAAGTCTGCTTGTTCACATTCAGCTATTGTTGTCGGCTCCAAAGGCGTGAAAAAAATTGGATTGCATTCGAAACAAGTGAAAGAATTCAGTGCAAAAGATTTGAGCCATTTCGTGGCGAGAGACACAGTTAAATTATTCGATCGCTTTGGATTACCAAATGAGTTCATTTCAACCGATCCAAAAACCTGGGAAAACCGGGAAGACTACAACAAAGCGAAGCAGATCGTAAGCACCTTGCATGTTGTTAACGACACTGCAGAGAAAGGTGTCAAATTAATGCAGGATTACAACAATGTTTTATGTCGAAACGAAAATGAGAAACAATTCTTGCTTCAGGTCGTCGATGCCAATCGCAAGAAATATCCGTAGCACGATAAAAATAAATTGATTTGATTCGTCCCAATATTTGGTGCATTTTGTATGGGAGCCAGTATAAGGAGGGGAGGTAGGGGGTAAGTATGTTTGGGGAAAATATTGGGGAAAAAAATCATGAAGGTCCGCCATACATCATAATCCCCTAGGGACAACTCCTGGATAGGTAGGGCGGTTTTTCTCATATTGAGGGAGGGTTTTGGTGCAGTTTGTATGGGAGCCCCCCTAAGGAGAGAAAATAGGGGGTAAGTATGTTCGAAGAAAATGTTCGGAAAAGATTTTCCTGGAGATCCGTCATACATTCTAACCCCCTAGGGGTGACCCTGGTGAAGTTAGGGCTTCGGGAACATTATACGGAGTAATAAGGGTGTAATTAAAAATTTGTACGGGAGCCCCCCGAAGGAGTGGAGAAAGGGGGTAAGTATGTTCGGAGAAAATGTTGGCAAAAGAAATTCATGAAGGTCTGCCATACATCCCAACCCCCTAACGACAACCCCTTGGTAGTTAGGAGGACTGTTGTACATTTTTTCCAAATTTTCCTGAACTTTGACCCCAATGCGGGACGGTTAAACCTGACCCCACCACCACCATTTTTTGCCTCCAGCATTTTTTTACTGAACCTCACAAAATAAGAGGTTCCGCCGTATAAAAATGGAGAATTCGCGCACTATTCCATAGCTAATGACCACTGCCGCAACAACAGTACTGGGTTATAAAAAACCACGCTCAGACAAGCCCTGGTACGATGATGAATGTCGCGAAATGTCTGAGGAAATGGATGCTGCATACAAGGCAAAACTGCAGCCAATGGCGATGCATGCGGTGACGGAGCGTTGTAAAGAGAAAAGGAGGGAGATGAAACGCCTGTTCAGACGAAAAAAGCGTCTGTGGAAGAAAAGAGAGAGCCACAATATTGAAAACTACAGGGATAGAGGTGAGGCCCGAAAGTTCTACCAAATGGTAAAAAGTAAATGTTTTGGAAAAGGGATCCCCACCTGTAAGGACAGATATGGAAATCTGACCAATCTCTTCTCGTTCCCGAAGGCAGCATAAGTGACGAAATCACACCAATCATCGACGATGTAGTAGACTGTCCACCACCGAGCCAAAACGAGATCAGCACGGCAATTGCGCGGCTCAGGGAGTGCATGCCCGATGATTGGAATCTGAGTGTCCTATGTCCCGTGCTTAAGAAAGGCGATCCTAGTGTGTGTACCAACTATCGTGGGATTAGCCTTTTACCCATCGCATACAAGGTCCTGTCTAGTGTATTATGTGAAAGACTAAAGCCCCTCCTGGCGAACCTGATTGGACCTTATCAGTGTGGCTTTAGACCTGGTAAATCCACCACCGACCAGATATTCACGCTACGACAAATCCTGGAAAAGACCCGAGAAATGCAGATCGATACCTACCATCTGTTCATCGATTACAAAGCTGCATTTGACAGTCCGATACGACAGAAATTGTTGGATGCTATGGCTGAGTTTGGTATCCCCGCAAAACTAATTCGACTCTGCGGGATGACACTGACTGACACGAAGTCTTTAGTGAAAATTGGCAAAAATCTGTCAGAGCCATTTTCTACCAAGCGAGGCTTTAGACAAGGCGATAGTCTGTCCTGCGATCTCTTTAACATCGTAATGGAGATGATCATGCGAAAAGCAGCAGCAAACAGGAATGGCACCATATTTAACAAAAGCCACATGTTGCTCGCGTATGCTGATGATATAGATATTATTGGACGTGGATTGCGAGATGTTACTGCAGCTTTTTCGAGCATTGAAAAGCAGTCGGCTGAAGTGTTATTTGTTTCAACGAACAAAGAGTCCACTCGTCTGGGACGCTGCGTGAACGTTGACAACTATAACTATGAAGTGGTAGATGATTTTGTCTACCTTGGCTCCGCCATAAACAAAAATAATAATGTCAGCCTCGAAATCAAAAGACGAGTATTGATCGCAAACCGCTGCTACTATGCGCTAAGCAAGCGATTTAACGACAAAGCGCTCTCTCGAAGAACAAAGATCCAGCTCTACCAGACTCTGAACCTACCTGTCTTGCTCTACTGCGCAGAATCCTGGGTAATGACACAAGCGGATCAATCTATTCTGTGAGTCTTCGAGAGGAAAATACTCCGCAAAGTATTTGGACCCATCATCGTGAACGGCGAGTACCGTCGTCGAATGAATCATAAGCTGTATGAGCTGTACAACGACATCGACGCGGTCAAGCGCGTTCAAATAGACCGAATGCGCTGGCTTGGACACGTTGTACGAATGGACGAAAACGCTCCGGCTCGAAAAGTCTTCGGCAATAAACTCGAGGGGCGGCGCAGGAGGGGGCGACCAAAACTCTGATGGATGGCCCAGGTGACGGAACTGTTACTGTAAGCTTGGTATGACGAACTATCTACGGAGCGCAAAAGACCGAAACGCTTGGAATGCTTTTCTGCGTGCGGCTACTGATAGATGAACTTCTGTTGTTGCTGCCAGTAAAGAAGAAGAAGAACTTGACCAAACTGATGATACAGAAGTTCTTAATTTTGAGGCTTCTTTCACTTGCAATTCTCACAATTGAGTCCCAAAAGGAGATTTATCCTGTAACACGAGAAATGGGGAACCTCTAACAAAACTATTCCTTGGCACAATAAAAGTACTTTGTGATACAACTAAAGTACTGTTTGATAAAATAAAAAAACATTTTGGTACAAAGAAAATATTTTTTGGTACCATTTATATACAATAAAAATTGTACTATTACACATTAATAAACATTTTTATGTAAAAATTTAAAAATTGGTACAAAAAAAGTACTTTTTATACCATCACCCTTAGGGATGAGGGTATATATCATTTGATACGACCCAAAAGTGTAACACATAGAAGGAGTGACTTTAGACCCTAGGTTTCTTTGAACCAAATTCGGTTCATGACTTTTTAAGTCGTTTGAGCCATGTCCGTCTGTCTGTCTGTCTGTCTGTCTGTCTGGTGACTGTCCGGCTGGTTCGCACGATAACTTTCGAAAGACGCAACCAAATGTTTTGAAATTTTGCACGAGTTATTATTTTCTCAAAACTACTAACGGTATTGCAAATGGGCTACATGGCCCCACCCCTTCTGGTACCTGCCATACAAATACATCATTCCGCCCACTTTAGAAATCGAGTAATAATATCAATACACCCTATGGGATCGTCCCCAAATTCTGTATTTAGTAAAGCTATAACAAAATAAAGTTTTGGAAAAAATTTTAAAAGCCTAGCCACGCCCCTTCTAGTACCTCCCATACAAATTTACCTTTCCGCCCACTATAGAGATGGAGAAATAATATCAATAAATTAAACGTGATCGTACCCAAATTCTATTTTTAGTAAAGCTATAACAGGATAAAGTTTGGGAGAATAAAATTGGAAGTCTATTCACGCCCCATCTGGTACCTCCCATACACATCTGGTACCGCCCACTTTAGAAATCGATTAATATTATTAAAAGACCTAACGCGATCGAGCCCAAATTCTGTATTTGGTAAAGTTTGAGCAGGATAAAGTTTTGGAGGAAAAATCTGGAACTCTAGACACGTCCCTTCTGGTACCTCCCATACAAATGTACCACTCCGCCCAGTTTAGAAATAGGGTAATAATATCAATACACTCGACACGATCGTGCCCAAATTCGGTATTTTGTTATGTAATAACAGGACAAAGTTTTGGAGAAAAAATTGGAAATATAGCGACGCCCCTTATGGTACCTCCCATACAAATGTACCTTTCCGCCCACTTTAGGGATGTACTAATAATATCAGTACACCCAAGGCAATCGTGCCCAATTTCTGTAATTAGTACAGCTATAACAGGATAAAGTAATGGAGAATAAATCTGGAAGCCTAACCACACCCCTTTTCGTACCTCCCATACAAATGTACCACTCCGCCCACATTAGAAATCGAGTAATAATATCAATATAATAGAAAATTATTTGTTTTACTGAGATTAAGGGTAAATGTAAGTTGGGTTGCCCGACTGAAACTTTCTAACTGGTTTTAATTACAAATCGGTTAATTTCAATAACTTAAGACTTAAACAATATCTTAAATTGGGTGATGGTATTTATCAGTAAGTTCAACTGACTGAAATTTCTGTACTGGTTTTGATAGAAAATAATACTATTCGGTTAAACAACAACAAATCTTTTGGTAGCGTACAATAAAAGTACTTTTTTGTACAATAAAAATACTTGTTAGTACAAGCAAAGGATTTTTGCAAAAAAAACAAAGATGTTTTTTGTATATTTATGCTACAATAAAAGTGATTTTTGGTACAACAAATGTCAACATTGGTACAATGAAGTTACTTTTTTATACGACAAAAGTTCTTTTTGATAAAACAAAGGTACTTTTTTGTACTAAAACGATAGTTTTTGATACATAAAATTACTTTTTGATAAGCAAAAATGTGTTTTGATATTTTTTTTATACAAAAAAAAGTACTTTTTGGTAACAATAAAAGTACTCTTAAGACCAACATAGGTACTTGTTGGAAAGTACTTTTGGTACCACAAATACCCTTTTAGGTATGATAAATATAATTTTATGTATAATATAAGTCCTTTTGATAAAACAAATATACGTTAACGATTGTACTTTTTTGTAAAATAAAAGTACTTTTTGGTTCAAATAATAGTATTGTGGGGTTAAACAAAAACCTTTTTGGCACAACAAAAGTACTTTATACGTACACTAAAAGTTCTTGCTAGTACAACATAAGTACTTGTTGGTACAGTAAAAAAAAATCAAACGTTCTATTCTATATAACAGAAGTTCTTTCTGTTACAATAAAGGTACATTTTGACCCAAACACAATTTTTTTGATAAAAGAAAATACTTTTTCATACATTGAATGTACTTTTTGGTTCTTTTTATGTATTTAGTACATTTTATGTACTTAACACTTGTACAAAGTACACGTTGATACGTTAGTACTTTCTGGTACAATAAATGTACTTTTTGACACAATAAAAGATCTTTCTGGTACTATAAAGGTATTTTTTTTTGGCGTTATGAAAGTAAATGAGTGTACCCTTGCCCTAAGTGTTGTTCTTAGGCTCCTAGAGCGAGACAGCTGCCAAAAGGATGTTCCATCGTTTCGGACTCCTCCTTATAGTCCGGTATGGACCTATCCCATTTGCCTGTAAGGTGCCTGATATTGCTGTGACCAGTTAAAATTCCACAGTCTCAAGTCACTTTTACATGGGCCAACCATGTTATCCGCTCGGGATCTGCTATATTTAGACCACAGCGATCTAGTCGTTATACAGTCAGATCTGGAAATACAACGTCTGCAGGCTGTTTTCCACATCCAGTCCTCCACTAAGCCCTAAAGGTAAAAAATGGGCGGTTGAACAACTATCAGAAAGTCATGATCTAGCATAGTACAGCCTGCTCTAGGCAATAAGTCTGCTGATTCGTTGCCAGAGATATCGAGATAATTTCGTAGTAAAAAGTCCATAGGGGTGAAATCAGGTCAGCATAAAGTCTAGTTTATGTCACCTTTCCTAGATATGAATTTGCCAGAGAATTTTCTTTTCTGGGTTGTATTCTTGCCGCAATTGAAATTTGTACGGAGTAAACCTTTAGATCTTTATGCTAAATATGGTTTCATAAAGATCTATGCAAATTTACTTAAAAAACTTGCGCGCACTCAAATTAAAAAAATTAGGTTACTAACAAACAGAGTGATTTGCACTCTTCACGTTTACTTCCGTTCAATTACCTTGGTCGCCCCGATTTTGAGTTTTGTAGTGCTGAACTGGCCTCTCCAAATCAGTTGACCCGCAGAATCACCGTTTTGTAAAACTCTCTCAAGCACAGCGGGCCGCTCCATAGTGACTAAATTCCCAAGAGCCAGGCTTCTTACTGGCATATTCCCCGCCGAGCACCTACCATGATGACCATGTCGTTCGCATATGCAACAATTTTCGTATCATCCTCATGATTGATACTTCTTACAGCTTACAACAAGTTTCGATTTGACGACACGGTTTCCCAGCATGCAATCCACCCAGTTCACTAGCGGTCGTGAGAGAGAGTTCCTTATTGCGCATGACGTCACATTATTGATAGCCAAGCATAGCTGAGGCTCTACTTGAAGTCCTCCTGCTACCAAAAACGTATACAAAGCAGACCTCAGATACCAACTTATTTCCAATTACATCTTCTTCTTTTTATTTGGCGGGTACAAAAGATATTTATCCATCAATTGTTTAGATAACGTCTCCCCAGCAGTACAAATACACATTATTTAATCGCTGATTGCTGCTATATTTCGTAGCAATCAGTGACGATTCTCTCGGTTATATTCCCCCTTAAATTTAGCATAGGAGTGTCACAGGCCGTTTAATTGGTGCGCTCTCGCTTACAAAGTAAGCGACGATGTAAGTAGGTCCCATTTCAGTTGCAATTACTTTATAAACGGCATTTAAGCGAGCTTGATAACACGCCTGATTACGAAGTAAGCGACAATGGCAGTAGGTGCAAATTCAATATTTTGAATTTTTTTATTTTTTTAATGAAAAGCTTCGACAGGGATATGCCTCCTCGCGGTAGTCGTCACTTGCCATCGCTATAGAACTTCTTCTGGTAACAATACAACAAAAATATTTCCTCCACATTCTACTTAAGCTCCTTTCGTTTGGGAAAGACAATAAACAATATGTTTTAAATAAAACCATTGATGATTCTCTTTGCCACTTTGCACTTCTGCACCACTCACGTTATATCTTGCAACACTTTTGGGTTTTTCATCCACTTCATGTCTCCAAACATACCACGTCCACCACGCTCACATCCAAACCCTGTCAATGAATGACCAACGATCGATCTTTTCACAACCATAGCTCAGCATGTGTCATTGTCAGCCCCCCTCAGCAAAGCTTTGCACTGTAGCGCCTGTAGCCGCCTTAGGTCCATAGTTTTGTAAATCATAGCCAACTAGACTAGACTAAGTGATACGTAATGCCAAAAAATAAAAAAAAAAACATCGACTACTAACCAAAATCAACATCAGATCCTACATTAACCTACACTGCGGTGTAATGAAGCGAACTTCTTTTAAAGGGTTAAAGAAAATATTTAAACATTTTGAGAAAAATTAAAAATTAACAAGTAAAAATTAAATTAAAAATTAAAAATTAAAAATTAAAAATTAAAAATTAAAAATTAAAAATTAAAAATTAAAAATTAAAAATTAAAAATTAAAAATTAAAAATTAAAAATTAAAAATTAAAAATTAAAAATTAAAAATTAAAAATTAAAAATTAAAAATTAAAAATTAAAAATTAAAAATTAAAAATTAAAAATTAAAAATTAAAAATTAAAAATTAAAAATTTAAAATTTAAAATTAAAAATTAAAAAATAAAAACTAATAATTATCAAATAAAACAAAAAAAATTATAATTGATAAAAACAAAGCCAAAATCCAGAATAATTTGAAAAAAAATTTATAACAATTACAAATAAAAAGAAAAATATTAATATTTTGAAAACAAAACAAAAAATAAATTAAAATTAATTTTTTTCACAATTCCTTTTAAAAAAAAGTTAGTTTCATTACCCGCCAATCTTACACATGTAGTTTAAACGCTAACGCAAACTCAACCACCATCACCCCCAAATATCATGATAACATAATCAGATCAAAAATTTTAACAAAAAAATAAATTCACAAATCAGAAACAAAATCGCAAAAATCAAAACAAAAGTATGTCAAAATGATAGTCTTTCTCTCTTAAATGTGCAATATATCTTTATATGGGAATGTAATTTTAGACTTCTGTTCAGGCACTCGAAGAAGAAGGCAATGCCGAAAAGCACCAGTTGGCCGCTATGCACCAGCAACGTGTCTTGGCCCACATCAACCAAAGGAAACGAGAAGCGATGACCTGCTACACTCAGGCTCTGACCGAGCAACCCCCCAACGTAAGTACAAGTAGATGTGGTGACAATGGTGGGTGGGAAGGAGGTAGGAAGGAGTACATGTGAGGACGAAATTTAAGGGTGGACATATTTTTTAATATTGTAAAAGTCTTGATGGTTTACATAAAATTATCGCTTGAATGACCTATTTTTTTTAACACGTTAAGGTATTTTTAAGGTTTATATCTGATATCTACTGTATGTGAAAGTTCTGAAGTAGTGAGATTCACTAAAATGAAAGAAGTTCTCCCATATGTAATTCAAAGGGAAAATACGATATTTAAATGTCCCAGAAAAGTTTACTCGCAACAAATAATTTTTTTTTTGCCGCTTCATCACTTATTGTTGATTTCTTATAAATGTTTGAGAAGACTGCAGTAGCAGCTCGTAATTTTTGGCCAAGCGATATTTTCAGATGCCGACACAAAAACCATACAAACAATTGAGTGTTGACTGTAGACTATTCACAATTTACTCCTTGCCGATGATTGAGAGTGCTGCAGTAACTTAAGCTAGGCTCTTTTTCTCACAAAATTTTTCACAAAAATGACATGTTACTTGTGTGACGTTTTGTAACGCTTTCACCGCTCTACAACCGTTGGAGATATTTTTGAAATTAATTTTGGAACGTTCTCTTTCAAAAAGTAATTAGTTTTTCACTCGTTTCTCTCTTAGCAAAATGTCCCATTGTGGGTTCCACTATGGTCTAGAAAAATAAACTCTAACCATTTGAAGGACAATACTATTCTTTTACTCCCATTTGCGTCGTTTCAACCATTTAGAAATTTAGAATTCGTATTGTGGACCTTGGACCCCCCTCCCCCCTTTCGATTAGTCCCCTATACATAACTTATGGCTCTCTAGTGAAGGGAATCACTGGCCAAATTTAGTTCGCTTTCTTTATGAAATTTTCCAGCAATTGTTTTCCGTATCATCTCAAGTATAAGAAAACGGATGGTTCCTCTACAATTCCTTGATCTCGAGGCATTTCTGAAATCTCTCCCTCTCTCCTCCCTTGAACAGAAATTCAACACCAAAATATCACAGTCAATTACTTATATCAGCACAAATCTATAAACAAAACTATATAAAATCTGCAGGAATTTTTAATCTAAATTATATAATCTTGATCAAACTTAAAGCTCATTAAGTTTAAGTCTGAATGTTCGTTTCACTCTGACCTTTGCTCGATTTTCTAGGCTCACCATGTAGAAAAGTGCTTGCAGAAACTTTTGCGCGCCCTCCACAAAGATCGTGCCCATGCCTTGGCCCACTACCGTCACCTCTTGAACTCGGGCGGCGCTGGTGGCCTGGAGGCGGCTGCTTCCGAAAGACCTCGTACCTTGGAACGTCTAATTGATATTGATCGCGCCGTTAACCAATCTATGACCATGCTTAAGCGTTATCCCGACTTGTCCAACAAGATCTCTCAACTCATGAACGATTACATTTTGGCTTTGCGCAGCAAAGATGACATTCCCGGCTCTTCGTTGGGCATGAGCGAAGAAGCTGAGGCCGCCATACTCGACAAATATCGCATTGAAATCGAACGCAAGGTGGCCGAAAAGGAACGTTTACGCCTGGCCGAGAAACAGCGCAAAGAACAGAGAGCCGCCGAGCGTGAGAAGTTGCGAGAGGAGAAACTACGCTTGGAGGCCAAGAAGGTCGATGACATGGTCAAGGCCGAACAAGACTCTCAGGCATTCACCAGTGAGGAATCCAAGACCAGCAAAGATGAGTCCATGGTGGATCCCACCAAGATGGCACACAGTGATAAAGATTCAGCCGCAGAGGAGTATGTAGAAGCTACACTCAGGTATTTGGCAATCAACCAACATCTTAATCCATATTATTGACCTTTTCTATTCTTAACACTTTAGCACAAAAACCCAAACCATCCTACCTACTGTGGATGATGAGGCCGTTCAGCGTGCTGTCGAAGACGTTGCAGCCGCTGTTGCCCACCAGGAGGCTGAGCCATCTGTCCAACACTTCATGTCGCACGATTTGGGTCATCGCGAATCGGTACTCCGTTTGCATTCGATGTACCCGTATCTGATTAAACCCTATGTTCTTTTTTTACAGAGCTTCTCTTTGCGCAGAGAATTCTCTCATTCGTCATCTGCGCATGCGAATA